>OAMR01000501.1:607694-632930 GCA_900205405.1 Echinochloa crus-galli
CCTCTGGGAAAAAACTCCTTTGCCGAATGATACCTCCTCGACGACTCCGGCCCACATGTCAGCCTCTTCCTGGTGCCAATTTTTGGTGTTAACAATCAATCATGCACAACAAAACACTGATTGATGATATACACTGATTGATGTCGAGCATATAGGAGTGGTCACGTTTTATCAGCTGCTCACGTTTTATCAGCTGCTCCTGTGTGTATGTTGGACGAAGCTAAGAGGAAAAAAGAAATTACTGAGCGCGCGAGCTTCGCGCGTCGGCAGTGTCTCGCTACAGGAAAAAGGACAGTTCATCACAAATATCAATGCATGAGAAAGAGAAAGAGAATAATGATACCGTAATCACGCAAAGAGAATCTATATCTATATATATCCGTGAACAGTCGAACACGCCTCCCTGCTAGCAGTACACAGTACTGCTGTTGCCTGCCGGATACCTTCACGCGGGTTAGCTTCTCCACGCACGACGGTAACCCTTGCACTAGCAGAAACTTCAATATCGGCCAGCCCCCTCCGCCTCGGCTATTTTTGGACCCGGTGCTGATGGGTCTTCAGCACCGGATCCAACGGCTAGGAGCGGGGGTGGCATGTAGGGGTGGCAGGGCGAACACATTAGCACCGGTTGTTGGCTGCAACCGGTGCTAAAGGGACCATTTAGCACCGGTTATGCCACCCGATGCTAAAGGGCTTACCTTTTAGTCTCGGTTTAGTTGCACCGGGTGGGAAACCCGGTGCTAAATGGCTTTCCCACCCGGTACAGATATCAACGATTCTGGTAGTGTTGCCTCTTCTTCTCTAGCCTTCATGCCCGTATCAGCAGAGAGCGCAGACTGGTCACTGATCTACAGACCAGCCCGATATCCTTCATCCCTTTGGGCTTTGGCAGAGAGTATAGTAGTATGTGTATACGCGCGCGTCAGAGTAATATATATATAAAGAGGCACTCATACCACAATTCGAATACGTGTACAACTGTCATCACGTCAGAGCATGCAGGGGCCTGGTACGTACTCCGTATGTACTTATGTTGGAACAAAGGCTTGCGCAACGCTGACAAGATTCCCCTCCCTGCTGATGGTAACTATCTGTCCGTTGTTGCATGCCAAATGGTCTCCTTCCTAGTCCCGTGACCTATATCCTTTTGCAACGCGTACAGGTGCTAATGTGATTATGTCAACAAGATCACCGAGTGCTTTTAATTTTATAGTACGTGTACTACTTGCGAGGATTCGACAGGGTAGTCTTGTAGTCATTGTACTTTGTACCTGGTTTGGACTTTGGACCCATGCATTATCTTCTGCTCAACGGAGGGGGTTATTTAAGCATTTTATCTTGTTCACATAAGCTTTTGTTTATGTTCAAATATTTGCACTGGGTCTATAAACCTAGCTAGAGCTCTGGCAGCACGTTGCGTTTAATCAAACTCAAGCCGATCAGAACTTGATTTTGTTTTTGTTCCACAAAGATTTAGTTTAAAGTCAACCCAACATTTTTCTTGAAGCATTCACGAAGATTGAAACAGGACTAGTATCAAAGTAGATCGATCGGGTCTCACTTCACTCTGCGCCTCGCTCACATGTAGACTTGCCATAGTTTAATTAATACAGAATATACTTCATCCCAAAAGAAGATGCCCATTATTAGCCATATGGGGTAACTATTTCAGAAAGTTGTTTTCTTTGATGTTGCATCGAGCAAAGAGTAGATATTTCCCTCATATCAAACAATATACAGTTTTGATGTTTTTCATCCTCCTTGGTTTCCTTTCGGTAAACTATTTGTTTTCATGTAGTAAATATATAACCAGTAGGGGGCAACCCCTCTTGTATCATAAAAAAAGGATAAGTAACTATTACATACTCCCTCCATCTCAAAATAAGCGTTGATTTGAAAATTTTAAGACAGATTAGTAGTCATGGCAAATGACCATGTTACCCCTTATTGAAACTATTTGACTAACTATTTACAGTTTGACAGACAGATTAACTAATTATTTGATTGGCTCTGCGTTTCTCTGTACACTTTGATTGGCTCTATGCGCTTCTCTATACACTTTTGTATTAATGTGTGCATCCCTACAAGCTAAATGAACACTCTTTGTGGGACAAAATTTGAATGCTATATAAACAATTATTTTGGGACGGAGGGAGTAATACTTAACGCTTGTTTATTTAAGCTGCATTTTCTTGATTTTTTTCAAAAAAGCTGTTGTAGGCTTCTAGTTTCAAAATTCCAATAACACCTTTTGGAGATGTGTTTAGCTTTCAGAAAGATACAACTGGATGCCTACATGTCTAGTCTCCCGCCTATAGGTAAGGAATAGAATATACCCATTATTAGCCAAATAAAATAAGTTGGTACCGTATAGGTTTATTTTGCGAAAGAGCACCTATAAGCTGAAAAAAAGGAAAAGATAAAAACTTGCAATGGGCCAATATCCCACCCAACAACCCATCAAGGCATCCCTTTGATCCATGCCGCTAGACATAGTGATGCCCTCCACTGGCAAATTTTGTTGAGAAAATTCCTTATACGCCACTAAAAAGTATAGCTATCCCTTTTATTCTGTAAAAATACTGGTATTTTCCATATTATTTTCTATGTTGCATACTAAAACTATCATGAAATGCTGTTGAGCAGGAATAGCCACTACTACAGAAAGTGACATCACAAACGGCCAACCACAAACGGTTTGTAATAAAAACCGTTTGTGATGATGTATATGGTACATGTTCAAACCACATTTTCAAGTGTAAATCAATTCAAATCAAAAAGTGTTGAACTACAAAGTTTTATTGCTTCTCAAGATGTAGAACTTTTACTTTGGTCATTTCTTCATTCGACAAATTTATGTAAATAATGTTGATAAAATGGATATCTCTCATAGAGTTTACTAAAAACTATAAGAGAGACCTATAAGATTTGTGAACAATTTACTCTCACTACATCGTATGGAAAAACGGTCAATATCAATGTTGTAGATCTTCATAAGTTATGAAACTTTGCAGTTGACAACTTTTTAATTTGAAATCATCTATTTAACGGAAACTAAGTTTGAATCTTCTCAAATTTGAAATTCAAATTTTATAAACGACCTCGGATGGAGAAACGGTCAATACCAAAGTTGTAGATCTTCAGAAGTTATAAAACTTTATAGTTCAACACTTTTTGATTTGAAATCATCTAGTCAACGAAAACTAAGTTTGAATGTTATCAAATTTGAAATTCACAAAAAGTGTAGAGATGCAGTGATATATACCTATAAGTCTCGAGCAGATTCTAATCTGAATTTGCAGATCTGAATTTGTTGAGATGCATACCAGAAATCGGTACACATTCATAATGTCTTATGATGTTTTATTGAGTTCTATTGATTTTAGTAGACTAGAATTCTAAAATTTCATTGTTGCAAATAATTTTTTTTGTTGGCAGTGTGTATTTCCTTGGCGGTTGGTAGCCAGAGAAATCGCAATTTCCTTGGTGGCAAACAATTGCCAAGGTAATAGCTGTTTTCTTGACAGCCATCGGAATATGTTTCATTGGCAGCCCTTGAACGCCAAGTAAAGATAAAATCTTGGCAGCTAGAAAATTTTCTTGGCACTTTGTAGATTTTACCATCACCCTAGTTTTCTTGGCAGCCAAACAGCCAACGAAACAATCCTTGGCTGCTAGCTACCAAAGTAATAGAATTTTTCTGGCTCTCCATTCTTTGCGCACTTTTGCTTGACAGTTGGCTGCCAAGGACGATTTCTTTGGCGGTCTTGGTACTTTTCTTGGCGGTTTTTGGCTGCCAAAGAATTCTAATTTGGTGTAGTGAGGGTGATATTCAGACAACCAGAAACCTCCTAGGTTGAGTCAAATGCAGTAGAACGAAATTATGAGTTCATGCAACTTTTTATGAGTCTGGTGTTCATATTAGCCTACGATGAAATTTAAGGCGTAAATCTCTGCGAGAAGTGGTTATGTGTCTGAGAGAACGTGTTTTTTCTGCTTCTAACATCTTGGACCAATTTTGAGAATCATTAATTCCCTAGATCACTCAAGTGACTACTTGCAAACTGTTCTATGGCTGAGCTAGCTTGAGATCTCCCTGAAATCACTCTAAAAGCTATTCTTGGAGCGTACTAAATAATCCCTTAAACATAATGCTGCTATATGGCTCGAAGAACAAGAACAATGTTAGATTATCCCTATTCCTTTGGGTGTATTAGGCGTGGACCGTGGAGGGCCTCTGGCACGTCCAACACGCCACGGCTAGCTGTAGCCGTGCCGTATCTCCTCCGTGATCCGCAAGCTATCCCTCCCCTGACGCCGTTCCATAAATCAAAGAGGCAGGGACTGGACGGTTGTGATCTATATATTGTAATCTCTGTGATCAGTTGATATGATGCACGAAACAATTGGTTTATATAAATGATATCATCTCCTAAATGGCGAAAGTAATCTTCGACCTGATCCAAAATTCCAGATTAATCTTCTTGCAATTAAATTTACAAAACAAAATATCACTTGATTATATCTTGGCAAAAAACATAAATGCTCACAATTTGGCTACACTTTTTTGAGAAGATGAAATGGTTTCAGTCCTTACAACCCTCACCAGCACACGGGATTTATTTGAATCATATGAACTTAGTTAATGCCGGAACAAACTGGCTGTACATAATAAATGTAAAGAAATTATATGAACCTATACCGACATATTGGTATTAAATTAAAAATGTAAGAAAGGCCATAGATGAAGCCTCTTACATCACTACTAAAAGTGTTGACGTCCACATAAAATTGAGGCATGGCTAGAATCCAAACAATCTTTTGCGTACGATTTGGCATTGCCTAGTATTTGGCATGAAGTAGTTTTCTTCGTTGTTAGTTGCTTTTCGTATTTCTGTAATAAGACGGGAAGCAAATGAGGTGGCGCATGCATGTGCAAAGATAGCCTCAAGCTCCTCCCCGTCGCATTCTTGGCTAGGTTATACTCCGCCGTGGCTGCGGGAAGCTATCATCCTTCGGGATTGTAATGATCTATCAATTGAATGAAAGCTTTATGCTTGCTCAAAAAAAAGGATTTGGTCATGGCCAACTTTTCCGCATGGCTAATTGGCGGCACACGCCCATGGCATGAGCAACCTTTGGACACGCTTGTCCAACAAGCCATTTCAGAACATGAAGATCTCTAGGAGAGGAGGAGCGCTCTCATGGTGTCCTTGGACACCCCTCTGCTCGCTGGTCGCTGCTAGGGCAGCTGACTCATCCCTGTCCATGGATCATTGCTGCCCCTTTTAGTATCCATCCACTGAAAAAATGTTTCCACGTTATCGATCTCTTGATTGCAAACGCCACGTCACCCTTTCTACTTCTTTCACTTGAACCTGATGACCATCATCATTGATGGCACTTTTTCAAAAAAAAAATCATCATTGATGGCACACTCGATGAACAGACAGTCTAGAAAGTAGAGCCGGGCAATGCAATACATTCAGCCTACCTATCCCATGTTCTCATCTCTCTGAACCTTCCTTCTTCCTTGGATGATGGCCAATGTCCAAGAGCTACCTGCTAGGATCATGGAGTATTGGATCGCACTCGGTCGCGACGACGAATCGAATGCCTGAACAAAACATGAATCGATGGGGGCTCTCATGGTGCCACCCCTTGTTCCAGGTGTTATTGCTTCGGGTTACATTTGCCGGCGCCCATCTCGATTGCTCTCATGACGCAACAGCTTTCATTGGCATCATTGCCATCTCTTAGATTTCTGAAACTCCGTGGAGAAGCCAAAAAATCAGCAATCTTTCATATTTCTGGCTGAACAAATCGCATATAGATAGCTATGATTCTTTCTTCTGCAGCTATTTCAATTCAGCATGTACTAGTATCACTGTGATTCACAGTGCTACGAGTTTTTCCTTCCTTTGTTTTTTTTTCACCACACTACATGAACACTGCTGTAAATTTAATTTACATATAGGAACAGACACACACTGATTCCAGAGAGTAAAATTTCTTCCGACTTCTTTTGACAATTGCAGAGCCGAGGATACAGAATGAACACGGATCATAACCTGAAGAACACCGCGATCATCGCGGCTTACAAACCGGAAACCGCTACTAGCAGGAGGCGAATACATCAAACACATTCTTACAGTTGCAGTACGAAACCCCTTGCAGAAGCACAAGAAACATCTCCATTCATAGATCATGAGAAAGTTTCAGGCAGAGGCTGGCCCTGAAGGAATGCTCTGAAGAGCACGAGCGACCGACCGGGCTGCGAGAAGGGCGCCTCATGGGAGGCACCCCTGATGGTAGCGAAGGACAGGGCGCCGGCGCCATACACCTGAGTCCATCCCCCAAAAACATAAATGCTCACAATTTGGCTACACTTTTTTGAGAAGATGAAATGGTTTCAGTCCTTACAACCCTCACCAGCACACGGGATTTATTTGAATCATATGAACTTAGTTAATGCCGGAACAAACTGGCTGTACATAATAAATGTAAAGAAATTATATGAACCTATACCGACATATTGGTATTAAATTAAAAATGTAAGAAAGGCCATAGATGAAGCCTCTTACATCACTACTAAAAGTGTTGACGTCCACATAAAATTGAGGCATGGCTAGAATCCAAACAATCTTTTGCGTACGATTTGGCATTGCCTAGTATTTGGCATGAAGTAGTTTTCTTCGTTGTTAGTTGCTTTTCGTATTTCTGTAATAAGACGGGAAGCAAATGAGGTGGCGCATGCATGTGCAAAGATAGCCTCAAGCTCCTCCCCGTCGCATTCTTGGCTAGGTTATACTCCGCCGTGGCTGCGGGAAGCTATCATCCTTCGGGATTGTAATGATCTATCAATTGAATGAAAGCTTTATGCTTGCTCAAAAAAAAGGATTTGGTCATGGCCAACTTTTCCGCATGGCTAATTGGCGGCACACGCCCATGGCATGAGCAACCTTTGGACACGCTTGTCCAACAAGCCATTTCAGAACATGAAGATCTCTAGGAGAGGAGGAGCGCTCTCATGGTGTCCTTGGACACCCCTCTGCTCGCTGGTCGCTGCTAGGGCAGCTGACTCATCCCTGTCCATGGATCATTGCTGCCCCTTTTAGTATCCATCCACTGAAAAAATGTTTCCACGTTATCGATCTCTTGATTGCAAACGCCACGTCACCCTTTCTACTTCTTTCACTTGAACCTGATGACCATCATCATTGATGGCACTTTTTCAAAAAAAAAATCATCATTGATGGCACACTCGATGAACAGACAGTCTAGAAAGTAGAGCCGGGCAATGCAATACATTCAGCCTACCTATCCCATGTTCTCATCTCTCTGAACCTTCCTTCTTCCTTGGATGATGGCCAATGTCCAAGAGCTACCTGCTAGGATCATGGAGTATTGGATCGCACTCGGTCGCGACGACGAATCGAATGCCTGAACAAAACATGAATCGATGGGGGCTCTCATGGTGCCACCCCTTGTTCCAGGTGTTATTGCTTCGGGTTACATTTGCCGGCGCCCATCTCGATTGCTCTCATGACGCAACAGCTTTCATTGGCATCATTGCCATCTCTTAGATTTCTGAAACTCTGTGGACAAGCCAAAAATCAACAATATTTACTATTTCTGGCTGCACAAATCGCATATAGCCATGATTCTTTTTTTCTGCAGCTATTTCAATTCAGAATGTATTAATATCATTGCGATTGACAGTGCTACGAGTTTTTCCTTCCTTTGTTTTTTTTTCACCACACTACATGAACACTGCTGTAAATTTAATTTACATATAGGAACAGACACACACTGATTCCAGAGAGTAAAATTTCTTCCGACTTCTTTTGACAATTGCAGAGCCGAGGATACAGAATGGACACGAATCAAAACCTGATGAACACCGGTGTTGTCGCAGCTTACAACAAACGGGAAACCGCTACTAGCAGGAGGCGAATACATCAAACACATTCTTACAGTTGCAGTACGAAACCCCTTGCAGAAGCACAAGAAACATCTCCATTCATAGATCATGAGAAGGTTTCAGGCAGAGGCTGGCCCTGCAGGAATGCTCTGAACAGCACGAGCGACCGACCGGGCTGCGAGAAGGGGGCCTCATGGGAGGCACCCCTGATGGTGGCGAAGGACAGGGCGCCACCGCCATACACTTGAGTCCATCCCCCAACCTGCAGATGAAGATCATAACACATTCAGTAACGAAATGCCAGATAATTTGCAGATGGATATGTGATCAGCTTGTGTTGTCACCTGCTGGCCCTCGAACCAAACCCGGTATGGTGTGGTCGTCTTGAGGCCCATGTCGTGCGCCAAGTTCTGCACCAGTGTTCGGCTCCCTGTTAGAGGGATAACTGAATCCTGATCTCCGCTGCAAAAAAAAATTTCAGGAAACAAGTTAGAACATCTATAGGAGTTTTGTGTTTCCTCAAAGGCCAAAAGAGCAGAGGACCCTCCAACAGAAAAGGTTCAGGTACAAATTTATATCATGTACACGCTATGAAAGTACATTGTTCTAAAACATATGTCGATCTACAGTGTGAAATCAAAAAAAAGAAAAAGGTCACGTAGATTAGTATCAAGTGATAGACTAGCTTTTTCCACACCTTTTCAGTTTATATTTTCACATGTAAAGCGATACAAATCAAGTACTAGTCCAGCAGTGTTAGTGTTAGAGATTCTTGAGCTTTATGTTTCCTCAATATTCAGAGGTCCCAGTTGATGCATATTTTTTCCCGTACATAGTCAAATAAAGGTGCAAATTGACAAAGATTTAGTACCCTGCACTAGATTCAGTTTTCCAAACCCTTTTGTCTCAAGATTCTTCAACTTCATGATTGGTACGAAAAAAGAAATGACTTCGAAAATACAAAACATCAAAAAAAAACACCGAATCTGAATAATCTTTACATACCTGTACACCAGCACTCTGATGCCAGACTTGACAAGCGATCCAACAACGTTGATGGTTGGGATCTGCAGGTTGAGCAGCTCGTACTCAAGAACACTGTAAACCAAAACCCAAAACAGAGGTTGTTAGCCCTGCTCTTCATCATCAGACAGTAAACACTAAACAGACAGAACTGCCCTGAAGCACAATTGCATTTACTATTTCAGGCTGCTGCTGAATTTCAGAAACAGTAATCTCATCACCTGCTGCAGACGGCCCACTTGTCGACGCCGACGAGCCTGGCGTGGAGCGCCGCCTGCACGTCGCGGCGGTTGAGGTACCTGACGGTCTCGTCCTCGACGCAGACGTCGATGCGCTGGCCGGGCTGCTGGTGCTGGTGCTGGCGCGGCGAGAGCGCCATGGACTGGGAGAGCACGGAGGCGAGGCAGACGTCGAGGGTGACGTCGTACTTGTCGACGAAGCGGCTGGTCTCGCGGGTGACCTGGTTCATCACCCGCGCGCACAGCGGCGAGAGCTCGCCGGCGTAGTACTCGGCGACGTAGCGGGAGTAGTTGCAGGCGGCGGTGAACACGCGGTAGGTGCCGTCGGAGATGAGCCCGTGCGACCAGAAGTACTCGGCGCGGGAGTTGAAATCCGTGGTGAACTCAAGAACTGGGTTGCCAAGCTGAATGCAATGTATATAGTGTCAGAATCAAATGAAATTGCAATTCCAACAGGAAGTTTCAGAGTCAGGGTTGTTGTTTTCTTACAGCGATGCCTTTGAGGTTGAAGATGTTGTCCTTCTTGTTGTACTCCACCATGGCCTCGGCGAGCTGTGGGATGTAGTGCCCTGATTTGCAATTGAAAACAGAGAGAGCATGTTTTGAGTTGAACAAAAATTGGTAAAATGGAAAGAAAAATTGTTAGTAAAAGGCACTGAATGAATGAAACCTGCGTAGCTTTCTCCGGCGATGTAGAGGTCTCTGGCCTTGTACTGTGGGAACTTTTGGAGCCACCTTTGCAGGAACACCATGTTGTCCATGGCTTCAGACGTGCAGTGGAGAGGGAAAAAGTTAGAAGAGCTCATCATCACACCCAGTCACAACTCACAACTCCCCATCACTGCTACTCAGCCAAACAGAAAACAGAGCATGCCTGCTTCCTACATGTCACTTCTGTTACTACTTTTCTCTTCAGCAAAAAAAAATGTTGGTTTTGTTATGCTTATGCAAAGAAAACAAAAACACAACGGCTGATCCTTGCAAATATCTGAACTGCTAATACAAAATATCTGTTTATGACAAGAAAATCCATGCACATGGATGCAATTTGACACAAATGAACAGTCAAGAACAGAAGGTTCAGTTCAGTACCTGTCATCTTGTCATCCACGCCCTGGTAATAGGCTGCATCAGCAGAGTAGGAGTAGCCCACACCAGCCGGCGTCTCCAGGTATATCACATTGGCCTCTGCATTTTGTTTCAGCAACACACAACATTACCCCATGAAACAGAGAATGCAAAAGCGAGAGGAATTGGAATTTGCAGCATGAAAAGTTACAGAGGATGCACTCATAGCCTCACACACTGACACGGGCACGCACCTTTGTTCCAGCTGTACTCGTTCTTCACGAGCACCTGTCCACTAGGCCTGAAGGGGCCATTCTCTGAAAATGCCCCTACACCCAGTGAAGAACACCCGGGCCCTACACAAGCATTGATCCAAAGGAATCTTAAAAAGAGCAAGGATGGACAGGTACATGACAAAAATTTGGGATCAAGGGTTCCATGAACAAGAACATTAGAAAACAAACACAAATTTTCAAACAAGAACTGCTTATCCAACATTCAAGCCCCCCAAAATGCAAGAGCAAGCTCTGCATCCTGGTTTCAGTCAGAAAAGAACTCAGAACTCACCTCCATTGAGCCAGAGCACGAGAGGCTTGGATGCAGGGTCGACCTCGGCCTCGACGAAGTAGTAGAACAGAGCCCTCTTGCCGCCGCCGTCCACGCCGACATAGCCGGAGTACTGGCCGAAGCTCACCTCCGGCTGGCCGGGGAGCCGCCTGATCCTGTCGGCGGCGGCGCCGTCGCAAGAACCCAGCCGGCACAGCGCGGCGGCGACGACGACGAGCAGGAGCACCATGGTCATTGGCCTGCTGGAGCAGCTCGCCGGAGCTGGGATCGCCATGGCCCCAATGGAGTGAGAATGTGAGAGAAAGAGTGAGAGTGTGTGTGGCTGGAGCTGGAGGCTTGGAGAGAGAGAGAGATGCAGGCAAGAGTCAAGTGTGGTCTTTTGCCTTGAGAGAACAAAAATATGTTCAAAAGATGAATGATTCGGCAGGGGGGGAGGAGGAGGAGGGAGAGAGTGGAAGTGGCAGATGCAGGGAGCTGAGGCCTCTCTCTGCTTGGTTGGGATATATAGCAGGGGAAAAGGGCATAAAAGGTACGTTTTGTTAGGACTGTTGGCGTGTTTGTCAGCCTTGGCTAAATATATAAATCAATACACATGGTATCAGGATACTAGTTGTTAACTGTATCTGAAGGTCTATTTTTTGTTTCAGCTGACACTCATGTATGCCAAGAATCAGGAAGTAGGATAGGATTAAGGTGCTCTTCAGACTTTAGCATGTACTTGCAGGTTTATTTACAGCTTCTGTCTCAAGGATTTGTTCCTGATTAGGATTGTGCATGATCCATGTGAGGGAGAAAGTAGTGGCAAAGTTTCTTATGAGTGATGGTCAGCCAATTAGCAGTTACATTATGCTACTTTCTGTGCATAATTTGACAAAACAAGGCACTGGCAAAATAGTAGGTAGAAACAGAAGAAAGTAGTATGGGAAACAGGTATAAAATTCCAGCAAATGGCCCTGTTTAGTTACCATGAAAAGCAAAAAATTCTCCATCCAAATTTCACTATTCACCTATCACTCAAATCACATTAAATTTCTCTCATCGTGTATGAAACACTAAACGTGGGTAAATAAAAAAACTAAGTACTCCCTCTGTCCCCAATTAAATGTCGTTGTAGCTACAGAAGCCTGTCCCCAAATATTTGACGTCGCCTATCCAGAGCCTACCAACTCCATAGCTGTACGCAACATGCGCCTGCGTTATCCTTTTCCCCTCCCCTCACGTACTCAGCTTCTGTACAGCATTAACGGATGTCCATCCAAAAGTGCAGATAGAAAATCATTTGCTTTATAGGGGTGTTTCAGTCTTTTCGGCAATAACATTGGTAACTGGTTCTACGCTCCGGCGACGTTTAATTAGGGACAGAGGGAGTACATGGTTTTGATGTACACGACGAGACGAATCTTTTGAGCCTAGTTAGGTTATGGTAGGACAATGTTTACCACAAACAAACGAAAAGTGCTACAACGCGCTACAGTGACCGATGCGACATTTTCGCCAAACTTTCTCCACTTGTTGAACTAAACACAGCCAAAGATTTCAAACGCTAGGAGTATGCACCGGCCATTTTCCACACCTGACCAAGATGAGCATTGCCTTTCACAAATCCTCTTATGTTCTGGCAGTAAAAATCACTGACCAACTGTGTGCACGGTGATCCACCAGTGACGAAACATTAAGAATTACTAGTACATGGGGAAAACAGTCTAGAATGCATTGTTTAGTGGGTCACATGACATGAGAGAGAGAAGAGAAGGGGGAGAGAGAGAGAGGAGAGGGACAAGATGGACCCAAGGGAGCAAAAGCCTTTGCTGCACTACAGAAAGTATAGGCTTTTCAGCTAGGACATCCACAGTCACGCTGTTGTTTATACTGCTGCCTTGGGCTGTTCTGCAGAATGGTGGGCACTGGTCCCCACACGTCAGTGTCATGACTCACAAAGCAACAACTCAAGGTGACTAATTGTTTCCTTCCACTTTCTTTTATGAGTAAAATTGTTCCTCAATTACAAAAAAGAAAGTGTCAATTCAAAAATTAGTAAAACTGTTCCTACATTTTCACACGAAATAGGAATATATTTACTAGTATAGAAAATTAATTAGCATCCTGGAATCCACCATGAGTCCATGACTAGGTTGTAAAAGGTATAGCTGCATGCGACTGACTATTCTTTCTTACTATGTATTTGGAGCATTTGGATGTGATCTCTAGCCTTCTTCCGACGCAGGTACGTTGGTACTTGTAAATATGTCACAGGCAAGTCTGCAAACACATTTTTAGTATTTAACTGCGAGGTGCCACCGAAAGATTGGCCAAAATTGTGGATTGAAGCAACCGTGTTCTGCTTTTTGTCCACGTCATATATGGCACGCCGTTCAACATTGGAAAGTGAACATCTACCTTTGGTTCAACATAGTTCGATGACCTAGTTCTAGATACTAGTTAATGGACCCATAAATGGAAAGTCGCTTAGAATGATGTATTGGAGGATGCGAGAATGGGCGGGTAAAAAATGGACAGAAATATTACTCCCTCTATATGGAAATATTTGTCGCCGTTGATTTTTTTTCTACAACTTTGACCATTTATCTTATTCAAAATATTATTCAGTTATCATCCATTTTGTTTGTCACATGCTTTACTATTGTAGATATTTTAAGCTTGATTTACCCTTTTGCATATTTACGATAATTTTTCGAATAAAACGAATAGTCAAAGTTGTAAGAAAAAATCAACGGTGACAAATATTTCGATACGGAGCGAGTAGTATGTAATTTTTCAGCAAAAAAAAAGGAGGGCTTAAGCTAGTTAGGCCTTCTTCAGCTAGCCTATAGAATATTTTATAATATTTTAATAGAAGAGAGAAGAGTTATCTCTTAATCAAGAGAGTCTTATAGACGCATTTCAAGATTATATGAGGATGATGTGTGAGATCATTCATATTATGAGTTATGTATAAGAGCTAGATTATTGGAAGAGTTATCTTTTATACTGTTTAGAGCTAGATATTAACTCATACCATTGGAGAAGGCCTTAGGTTAGAGTGCCAAATTCGCATTTTGGGCGAGAAGAAAATGAAAAAAAGGCACAGACCTTTTTCAATAAAACAAATTACTGTAGGCTCTTAGAGTGGCATGTGGTCATCCGTAAATTACGGTTTGCCCATGGACGGAAGCGTCTTGTTTTATCCCCGGAGAGACGACGTTCACTCGAATTCAGGGAGGCATGAGGCTGCTGTCTGGGATATAAACCCCCACTTCTTTGTTTTCTTGCCAGCAAAGGTCTTGTCCATTGAGCATCTCTCTCTCTCTCTCTCTCTCTCTCTCTCTCTCTCTCCTCTAACTGTGTGGGTGTGAGACTGACTGATTGATTGTTGAAGAGAGAGTTAGCTTTTAGCACTAAACCCAATCACTGTCTACCCAATTTTCAGGGGGAAAGCATTATTATTACAAATGCAAACACCAAGATATTCCAAGATTCCACAGCTTCCTTTCCACATTCTCAGCATTTTCTATCCAACCATAACGGAGAGGCTTTGAGTTTGCTGAGCTACAAGAGTGACGCATCGCTTGTACATTCTACTATGCACACACATGATCTTTGCTAAAATTTCAAAGATTGAGCATGGATGGACAAATTTATATTTGCATATATTTTTCCCGTTCCTTTTAGTATTGACGATATACTTTTATTTATTTGAGAGGCGCGGCCAAGGGGTTCCATCCTTTTGAAGGAAAATTAACAAAACGTACGACGTTGTGGGAGTTGTCCCATAAAAATATATATGGTTATTGAAACTACCGTTCATTTTTGCTGCACAATATGTGACAAACTAGTTATCCCGGTTAATCTAGTACACTAAATAATGCAAATGCATTGGCTCCTCTCTCTCTCTCTCTCTCTCTCTCAATTTTTGGGATGACAAGAAATGAACAGCAATCCAACCATAAAAGTACACGTACGTAGTAGCCAACGACACAAGTACGGTTAGTTACAAGCTACCAGCATTAGGACACCCCCCCTGCAAGTAAAGTAACAGACTGAAGCAAGAGGGACAAGCCTGCCTGCTGTCCTATAAAAAGGATAAACAGGCAACCCCATGCAATTATTGAGCTAATACAAGCTGCCCCCAGCTTTAGGACAAAAACTAATCACTCAACCACAAGGGACATCGGTGTCTAAAAAGATGGCACCAAATAATCTAAGCATGCGTGTGTCCGTACGGCCCACATGTTCTCTCAGGTAAACTGTACTGAAAGCCTGAGGCTCCAGAGGTATTATATGTTTTGCTGGGTAGTATAGGAGGCGAGCTCATGCTCCTACCTTTTGGAGTAAAGCCGGAAGAGATCACTTGCCTTCTGGAACTCGAAACATGCACGCAAAAGAGAATATACAAGCTGCCCTACTTTGCAGTCTAAGTACTCTTGTTTAAATTGCTAATGAGGTGACTTACTGATCCTACTATATGAAATGGAATTAGGGCCCTCTCTGTTTAGGATGGATTATTCCCATACCCATTAGCTGCATTCTTTTTATTTGTTTTTGGCATGGGCACAGTCTTTACTTTTTACCATGTATTCTTTTCTTTTTCCAAAAACTAAGCACTGCCCTACCCATACATCTTTGGATCGGATGTGGTACAAACTGCCTACTAAGAACAAAAACACTAACTCCATTCTCCAATTGTTCCCTCTCCTAGGACGCATTTGGTCCGTATCCTCAACCAGTCATGCCGCAATTATGGCCGCACGTACCTCATATTTGGTGGATGTTTTCATCTGAAAAACTTTATTTTGTCCAAAAAAACTGGAGACTTTGCAATACTAGTTGCAATGCCCGCGCGGCACGCGCGTGCTAAAGTCTAAGCACTTTTAAAAATACTTTATATTAGTTCTCTCATGTACAGAGAACTTTGTATTTTCAAAACTCAATAGTTGTTGCACGTGCGCACGCACGTGTGTATATAGAGCTTTAGCTATTCTTAAATTTAGAGGCATATTGAGCCTGATTGGTTTGCTACCAAAATTTTGGCATGCCCAAGCTTTGGCAAGCCAAAAGCTAGGCCAAAAACTTGCCAGCACTTTGGCAAGTCAAATGTGAGGTATAGGCAATTTTTGGTACCCAACCAAATAATAGCCAAAGAATTGGCCGGCCAAAGAATTGGCCGGCCAAAGTTTTGGCATGTTAAAATATGGGCCCTAAACCAAGCAGGCCCATTATTTTTCGAGTTAGTTGGTCTTTATTTATATGGAGAAAAACTCTTCAATCTTTTCTCTATTAGCAATACGGGATAATTGTGTGCACGTGGGGAGTTAGAGCCCACCTGGCCGGAGGTGGGTACGCGCGGGACGTTGGCTGAAAAAAAGTTTTGCGGAGAATGAACTAAAAGCGCCTGGAACATGCAATTTTTTCTAGCGTTTCTAGTTTTTCCCTCCCACCAAAGCCCGACAGGTGCATGCTGGGTTGACTGGTTTGGTTATGATGGTTTCCGTGGTGTTGCGGTAGCACTGGCTGTGCGCTTAACACTTCTTATTTTTTACATACTTAAAGACACATGCATGTTGACACGAGCTGAGGTTGTCCAAATTAATGCATTGCTAGATAATGCAATCCACGGTTTTCTGAATTTGTGAAAAGTTTACATGAATCTTCAAAAGAGCCCTTCTCCATTTGTGTCGCAAAAATCAGAAGGAAACAGTACAAAACATGCGCGCACTGTTGCCATGCCATCGTGTGCAATACATATGTAGGACGACGGAGAAGGACGGCAATAATTCATCGGATGGAGATCAACACACATCGAATGCACACTTTTCTTGGATTCCAAGTTCACTAGTGTTGTGTACTCTGGTCATCTCGTGTGTGGTGGCAGCAGCAGCAGTATTGTACTAGCTACCGAGGCCAGCACGGCAGTATATGTACCAGGCCATGCAATGTCAGCACTCTGCTCTCCAGAGGGCAGAGTCCCGGTCATACCACTGGAAAAATTAAGATTCAATTCCTGCTTATGACGACGGCTTTTGTTTCGATGATGTTTTCCATGCTGTAAATAATCTGCCATCTCAAATCCTACCGCGAAATCGGTTTGGATGACTGGAACTGGACGCTAACATATCTTTCTCTCTCGGGTAATTTTGCTCCTAGACACTAAAAAGTATGAAATTGACCACAAGACATTGCTCAATCTTGTCTTTGTTGAAGGACACTTCTCATTTGCGTCAATTTACTACACGACACCATAACAAATAAAATATTAATTTATAGACTCCTGAACTGTTAAAAGTCAAATTTGACTTTAATAACATGAGGTTCACAAGTCAGTTTTCTACTCCGGTTCGACGGGAGATTTGCGTTGGCCACAAAATCATCCACAGGCTACTATGTGTGGTGATATGCCCGAACCACCGCGAGAAGAACTAAAAATCATATGTAGGGCCCACTTTAATAAGGGCAAAAATGACTTTTCATGTTCTTCCTCCCTCCGTTAATCAAGAAATAAATATTTTATTAGCTCTAGTGTCCAACAGCCAATTAACACACTTAAAGGGTGTGCGTGAGTGAAAACCAAATTGCGCCATTGAACGGTATTCTGCACCAAATTAAATTACCCTTCTCCCTCAAATTATACGGATGGATATGATGCAATCGCCTCGGCTCTCGTGCTCTCGATCTTCCTCTGTCACATTCTGTACGTGTACTGTACATACTGTAGTGAGCAGCGTGTGCAGGGATGTCACGGGCGTTCGTTTTCGCATACAGACCAATCGATCGTCTCTCTGATCGAAACTTGCATATGCGCTTGTTTTTTTTTCATCGGTCGATTAATTTGTTGGAGATGCATGGGAACAAATTTTGCCGTCTGCGTTTAACCTGTAACGTGTGACAGTTGCATGCACTGGCGAGTAGTGGTGGTTTGTCCGCGATGACCTTTCCGTTGTTTTCTAGGTCGAATACAAATTTCAAAGGGAATATAATGTACGTGTCATATATGGATGAGTCAGTCTAGTATATATCATCCAAATATTAGCCCTGCTAGGGGTGGGTGGAATCCGACTTTATGCTTTGGTTTATCTCAGTTCCCAACATTCAAACAATGAACTACCTCAACACCGGATTACTTTTGTATATTGCGTTGGCTTAGCCTAGCTAATAATTCAAAAGACGAAGTACTAATGTATTCCCTAAACAATTCTTAATCCCTAAAATAGTATGCTTTACTTATTCCTTATTTTTAGAAACATAGCCCTATCCTAAAATATAGCCGTTGTCAAACTATCCGTTACTATCATATAAAGTTGTTCAACAAGCGGTGATCCGAAATCTGAACAGAGCTAGTATACACACGTACACGAGGTGGTGTTGCCGTGTTGGCATTTTAATTAGTACTAGGCCTATCGTGTTGTGAAAACGAGAGGTGGCAGGCGAGGCTAGCAGGAGACCATTTGGCTTGCATTGCATGCGGCATCCGGACAGATGGGCACGTACACATGCATGAAGAAATGCATGCCTACCGCTCTGATCTGCAAGCATCGATATAGGAGGAATCTCGCCAGCGTTGCGCAAGCCTTTTCGATCGACACACATCAGCCCCTACCCCCAGCTCTCTGGCCTTCTGCTGAGTGCCGACAATAATCAGGGCTAGCTGCACACGACTGTGCCTGTAGCGTTGCCATCACCACTGCGTGTCTGCTGCATGCTCTTCGATCTGCACGCACGCATGCAGCAAATATGTAGTACCCTACTGCCAACGACAAAAACATGTGTGTACGCGCCACGCACTCACGTATAAGGCCTTCTCCAATGATTTATATGAGTATTCAACTCGATCTAATCACTTTAAAAGATTACTCTTTCAATAATTTAGCTCTTAGCACATAACTTATAATGTTAATAACTCCACTCATCATCATCGTATAATTTTAAAGTACGTGTATAAGATTATATGTTATTTAAAATATAACTATTTTCTCTCTTAGTAAAATATAAAAAGTTATTCTATGAGCTAGCTAAATATCAACCATTGAAGAAGGTCTGATAATAATGTACGAGCCAATTTCCATTACGAGTGTTTATATTAATTTACTCTCTCGAAGATATACAATTTCTTTCTCTTCTCTATCAGATGGAGAACCAATTTGCCGGTGACTACACTCCTGTGTGCCCGTGTACAGATGGACGTATCCAGCTGATGATCTGATGAGCGCAAGCCTCGACAACAACGGGCCTCCCTATTGGTACGGTACCGGCTGTGTATAGCGTGCATCGTCTCGTCTGATAGATGCTTTGCTGCTTCTGCTCTGCTGCACGAGCACAGGTACGCATGCAGTACGTGTGTGTGTGATACACTGTGATCATCGATGTGCACCTACCGGGCCGGTGCTGTCACCACCTGTACGTGACTAGCCTGCCCCCTGCCTGCCTACCTGTGTCTCGCTCGCTAGCTGCTGTCTCTGTGCGTAGGTGTCTGTGTACGAGTCCTACTGATACTGATACAGTAGCTGCTGATACTGATACGAGCGTGAAGGGTGAAGCAGGCTAGAGAACAAGAGACCACACAGACACAGGGCACGAGAGACCTTGCAAGCATATGCATCACCGTGCAGGCGTGCAGTGCGTGGAGCAGCTATAACCCAAGCGAAAGCATTCGGCAGGCAGGCACCAGCAGTGTAGCGCTAGCTGCGTGCAGTGCAGCAGCCTGCAGCCCTGCAGGTGAGGCCGATCGAGTTCACGGAGAGATTCTCTTCTTCGTGGCGACAATTGACATTCTCTGGCGAGTTCTTTTTTATTCCGGTTTATTTCTCCCAGGATGTGCTCTCTCGATATTGGTGAGTGCACACCGCGCACATTGCATGCTTCATTGCTTACACTGTAGCAGATGGAGCAACCGTTCTGCCTTTCGGATGCACGGAACAATGCCAAAAAATTGTATGAAATTAGGGAATTTATTTATTCATGATGGATCAATGAGCAAGCCATGGTCTATGGCTACAAAAGCTAAGCCTAGCTAATAGCATTAGCATGTAGTATATGCATGCATGTATGCTTTCTAGTTCGTGATTCGGGCGTTGATGTGAGGTCATGAAGTGATTAAAGCAAGCTTGCATGCAAGCATGTCTAAAGTTTAGGGTTTAGGTGGCATGGCCGAATCAGTGAGCGCCGCATGCAACGTGACTGCCCCAATGAGTCAATGCATGACTGCCCTCTTTGGTGGAATGGTGGTGAAACCTGCCCGGCAGAGGTGAAAAGCTAGGTAATTTTTTTGGTGGTGACGTGCTTGTTTCGTGCTCGACATATATCTATCGCTCAATGTTTTATTGTGCATGATTGTCGCCCTTGATGTGAGGGGAACGAAGTGATTTAGAAAAATCGACGTGTCTAGAAGTTGGCAAGGGGGGACGACCATATGGGGATGTCTCTGCCTCGTGTGCTGGAATGGAATCAATATGCACTGCAAGGAGACATCTCACACACAAGAAGTCATCACTGATTGGCTAGCCCTACTAGGTCATCACCGGAAAGTTAGTTGTAATAAGAATATGGATGCATGGTTATTATATATATTGCCGATCATAAATCACAGGATTTGGATAATGTTACATGTGCTTTTCTTTTTGAACTACTAGGTATAGTAGTAGTTGGTGAAAACGGTGCAGTACGTAATTTATGACTCTCGAGAGAACATAGTAATACGTTAACACTATATATATAAAGCATATGGTGCTAGACAGCTATTCATGTGTCCAGTGCATAGATGATGCAGAAGAGACGATCATGCACTTGTTCTTTGATTGCCCCTTTAGTCAGGTTTGCTGGATCTTCATTGGGACAATACCTTGCCTCTGCTAGATATGAACATCCATGCAAGATAGATTTTTGCCTCAAGTATATTCAGGGAGCTAGTGATCACAGCCTGTTGGGCCCTATAGACACATCGAAACAATATAATCTTTGATGGCGGTTTGAAGTCCTTTGCTAGTTGGAGGGCAATTTTTAAGGAACAATTGTCCTTGATCTCTCTCAGAGCAAGACCAAAAGTCAAGGAGAAGCTGAGTATTTGGCTGAGCAGGAACCTGTAATCTCATTTTTTTTCTCTTTGGGCCTTAGGCCGTGTAACATGTACATATGCTGTATATAATCCTTCATATTATATAAAAAAAAGGTAGGGGGCTTCCCTACTGGTTCGGTCAAAAAAAACATAGTAGTACGTCATCTGAACTTTTTGGCCGCAAATATACATTTTTTTCTAACATATAGTGAATGCACTGCATATTATTCTATCTATACGATCACCATTAACTAAGATACTGAGCGGCATATTCTATCTATACGATCGTCACTAGATGTCTCTTGTTGTTGATGACACATCCCTTACCCTAAAACAAAGGAATAACACCAATAAATTCAGGACATAAATAGAGGCAACGAATATGCTGAGTTTCAGCGTAGGTTTTACCACAAAAAACCAACAAACTGAGCGGTTGACCCGTGCAATGCAGGTATTCACTAATTTATTAAAGCTTCCTTACTAAAGATTCGCCTAATTAAACTCTTAGAACCTGTTTGACAGAACTTATTATATTACCTTTGATTCCACCTTTCTTGTATGAGTTAATTAGGGTACTTTAACGTGAAGCCATTTTGCAAAACGAGATAAAAAATAAATTAGAAGCAAAGTGAAACCAGATTTTTTTTACTTCTCCAAATGGCTTTATCCGGTGAGTGTTTTCGAAAAAAGCCCCGCAAAACAAACCCTGCAAACCCATCTCTCTCTATATATACAAATTATTAGCTATTAGCACGCGGCCAATGAGTCACTACGATCAGTGGCGGAGCCAGGAAAAAAACAAGCTGGGGCGAACTTTTAAGGATCGACTGAACCGAAATCAAACAATTACAATTTACATCGCATTAATAGATCCATACATTGCAATCGCACAATTTTAAAGCGAAGTTGAGATATTACCTCAAATTTGAAGAAAAAATTGATGATTCTTGCACCAATACATGGTAAAATGCAAAAAAGTAAGAGATTGATGAACCTGTAAATCGGCCACGCCCAACCCCGGTAGCGGCGTCTTCCTCCATGAGCTTTGAGCTGCTTGCGGCCGGCCGCCGCACCGCACACCCGCAGAGCGCAGGCCAGCCCTGCCGGACGGCCGGACGCCCGCCCCTTGCCGGCCTGCCCCCCTGCCCGCAGCCGCAGCACTCGGCGCTCGGACGCCGGACGCGGGACGCCCGCCCCCTGCCGCGCTCTGCGCTCCCGAAGGCCGGACCGCCGGAGGCCGGAGCCGCCGCCGCCGCCGCTAGGGTTGCGGCTTGCGTCGCCGCGTCGGAGGAGCGTCCGTGCCTAACTGCCTGTGCCGTTGTGCGCGTGCGGCCGTGCCGTGCGGTTGCTTTCTTTTTTGTGAGGCAAACCAGCGAATGAGCCTGTGTGATGTGCGTGCTGCTGCTGGGTGGGCGAATGGGCCTGTGGCATGGTTGTATACTGATGGGCTAGCCCAACTTTAGCTGGGGCAGTTGCCCCAGCTTGCCCCAACATGGCTCCGCCCATGACTACGATCACATTGCTAATTTCTAGCAGCTCAACCATATCCCATCCTCCGAGATCACGAAGAAAACCAAGGGGTGTTTAGTTCCTGTAAAAAGGTAAAAAGTGAAGTGAAAAAGTCACATCGGACATGAAAGTGCATCTAGACACTTAATCAATTTTGGTGATTAATGACTATAGAAATTTGGATATAATGCTTTGAATGAGATGTGCAGGTGCGACACAAAAAGAAAAGTGGGAGAAATGAGAATGGATGGTACCCAACTTCGATCTAAAAGTTTATAGAAGATCTTGAATCCACCATTGCTCCAAGTTGTTACCTGCAGTTGGGACAAGGACCATTCCATCTGTCCGGATACTAACTCTATGCCACACTTCTCTTGTACCTCTGATGCTCTTACACTCCCTCAAACCTATCTCACAGCCACAACACCAAAACTCCAAAAGATTCAATCAAATTGCTTTCTGTCGGAAATTTCCGGTTCTTGTCGGAGATTTCCGCTGAAACGTCGGAAATTTCCGACGATTGCCGGATATTTGAACTGTTCTGTTGAACACCGGAAATTTCCGGTGTACTGTGTAAATGTCCGGCAAATGCGAAGGACATTTCCGGTGATTTGTCGGAAATTTCCGTCATAAATCCCCCCAACGGTCATATTTATGGTGAGAGCTATATATACCCCCTCTTATGCCTCATACCGGCTCTCTTGGCCTCTTGACGAACCCTAGCTCTCCCAAAGCTCCCAAGTGCTCTCCCAACACTCCTTGCTTCCCATCTTCAAACTATTCCATCGACTACATGGTCACTTGGGACCAAAATGGGAAGATGGTAGTGAAGTACATAGGTTTGAGCACCAAGTTCGCGGTTCTTGTGGTTCTTGTTTGTTACTCTTGGGGATTTATCCCCTAGACGGTTAGGCGTCACCAAGAGCATCTAATCAAGCTTGTGGATTCGCCTTGGAAGTTTGTATCACCCCATCCTTCGTGGATTTGCTAGTAAGTAAGCTTAGCACCTTTGTGGTGACTAAGTAGAGGAAAGAGGCTTGAAGTTGATAAGCCCGCCTTCCGTAGGCCCTCAACGGAGACGTAGCTCCTTTGTGGAGTGAACTTCGGGTTAAATCTTGTGTCTCTAGTTGTTGTTCTCAATATTGCCTCTAGTTTCTCTATATAGTTCATCTTGTTCTAAGCAAGTTCATATTCTTTATCGTTCGATCTATCATTCTGTGTAGTTGCTGTGTATATCTTCGATTTCAGGGCACCTACAACTTGCATTTGAACACTCTGATTCATACACTTTGTTGTCTTTACTCCGAAATTTGCATTATTGTCATTTGGTCGCCTGTCACCGGAAATCTCCGGTAGTGACAGGAAATTTCCGTCATTCTAGCGGAAATTTCCGGTAGCTACCGGAAATTCCGGCAGAATTAATTTGTTGTGGAGTGGCTAATCACACGGCCTATTGGCCATTGGTCATTGCCATCTCAGCTGGCCAGTCACCACCTCTCCTTCCTCCTCCTCCTCCTCCATTCACTTACTTTTTCAACACCAATGATAGAGGCACCACCAAGTCGTCATGTAACTAGTTTTTTTATTTACCCACGTTTAGTGTTCCATGCATGAGGAGAGAGATTTGATGTGATAGGTGAATAGTGAAGTTTGGAGAGAGAATTTTTAGAAGTTTGATGATGTGACCGGGAACTAAACAGGGCCCAAGTATTCCAGAGTCAATGAAGCGGCCGGCCGGCCGGCGGCAACACTACTGTCACGGTGCGAATAATCCATCTTTTTAATCCACATTCCAATTTATTTTTTGAAATAAAGGGAGGAGCACTGCCGATTCATTAAAGAAGAAGAAGCAATTGTACATCACGCGCCGAAGCGAACGCCACCACACACAAACAACGCACTCCAACAACACACACAACAAGACACTGCACCACCACAATCTGGGAGAAGAGCCACAAAAAGCCACCGCAACCCGCGCCGTCGTCACTAACGCCGTGTCCCGTCCAAAGCCGTAACCCGCTGTGAGCACAAGTGGCCGCGAATTCCTCCACCATGGGCTATCACTATCAAGCCACACACGCTCGGTCGTCGATCCCCCTGCTCCGACATTGCTTCGGCAGAACACTCTCATTGTAGCACCAATGAAACCACCGATCCTGACCACTCTGCGTGGGGGCCTCGCCTCATCACGGACCAACACCACCAAGCGCACCACCAGCACACCACCACAGCCGCAACGCACAAGGCAACACCACCAGCCGACCACCGCCACTGCGACAAGCCGAGATGGGTCTCCAGATGCGGCGCCTCTAAGAAGGGAACGACGCCACCGACGCCGTAGTCGCACGTCCATAGAGGATTGGGTTTTCACCCTGGGATCCTCGTGTTACAAGGACATGGTGGCCCTCAATGATGCCCTCAGCAGGGAAAGCGACGCCACATGGGCGCACCACCATTGCCACGACAGTGGAGGCTTACGCCCGGAACATCATTCCTGCAGCACACTCTCGACCAATGGCAGAAGGCCGCACCCCACCGCAACCACGACACCTCAACCGGGAGAAGCCCGGCACAGCCCCAGACGCCACCACGGCGCCATCAGCAAACACCTGTTAGCCCCCGACCCCGCCACCGAGACGACGCCGGACCAGCATCATTGTCAAGGAGGAGAAGAGGAGCACCACCATCTTGCCGAACGCCGTTGCCCGGGCGTCGGACGCCACCGGCCCCACCATCTCCAGGCCACCGAGGCCCGGATCAGACGGCAGCCAGCGGGCCCCAGCTGCCGCTTTCGCCGGCGCCACGCACCAGCTCAAGCCGCCGATCGGCCGCCACACCACCTTGCGCGCCCCCCGCCGGCCACC
>OAMR01000501.1:633117-647112 GCA_900205405.1 Echinochloa crus-galli
CCGCGCGAGATACCGGCGGACCGCTCGGGCGGCGGCGCGGCTGGAGGAGGCGGTGTGTTGTGCGTGGCGGCGGCTAGGGTTACGAGCCGCTCGGTCGCCCGCGCGAGGGGCGACACGAGCGGGAGGGAGGAAAATTTTCCGTCTCACAGATACACCCCAATTTAGATGGACTAATCCTAACTTGTTCCTATCTTTTCCTTAAAATCAAATGTGTACTTCTTATTATGGGTCTTCTCTATTTATTATGACTAGCACAGTGCCCGTGCGTTGCTACGGTTAATATAAATTATAGTAATATTTATTTCTAAGAGCTATATATTTTGACTAATAATAACCTTCGGTGTTGTAAAATACTATTATAGAAGGTGAATAATTCTATTCCTCACCAGAGAAGATATTGCCAATCTGTCATCGTGAGTAAAAAAACTTTTTAGTTGATAATTCCACTGGATAGTGTGTGCTGAGCAGCTGTTTCAGTTTCTTTTGCTTTTTTTTCTATATGAAAATACGTATGTGTTGCTGTTGAATTTAAAGCACCCAAAGCATTCTCTCTCCATTCCTTCTCTCTTCATTCTCTTTATTCTCTTGCGGTAGAAAAAATAAGGGGTTCCCATAATCCCATGTCAAGTGACATTTGTTAGTCCATCTCTGCAAGTGAGCAGAGGATTAATTGGTAGCCTGACTCATCCGGTCATCCCAATCCACCTCACCCTATCCATTCATTCTTCTCACGCAAGTATACAGATGGCCGAGGCTCTTCCTACCTGGTTCTCTCTTCCCCGTTGTTCCCTCTACAAAAGCTCTCGATGAGGTTTTTGTTCGATGCTCTCTGGATGACGCGCAAGCTCTTTTCCTCCCTTCAGACCAAGAGGCGGCGTCACAGCCGCAGGTTGTCGCATGCATGGCCCGTCGATCACCAGTATAACGGCACATGTATGTGTATGTGTATGTGTGGAGCTCAGCCAGAATTAAAAGTGAAGCTGTGGGGCTACCAGAGGACACGGAGGCCATGACGGACGAAGTAGTTGTGTCCCAGCTTGCCGCAGGAGTTCTGGATCGCAATGGCTTCGATTGTTAGAGCAACTCCAAGAGACTCTCTAAATTTATCAAGATTACTAGATTTAGAGATTTTGATTAAAAAGTTACCTTCCAACAGCTTCTTTATTTAGTTATGTAAACATAGTCACTCTCTATTCCGGATTTCTCGCTCTTCAAATATAGAAAAGAGAATAGCTTTTCAGAGTGCACACAAGATATAGAAAAGCTGTTGGAAAACGAAAATATATAGAAAACGATTCGTATTCAAATGGCTTTCTAAATGATGATTTAGATAGTGGGGTTTAGAGAGACTCTTGGAGATGCTCTTATGGTATCTCCGTCGCTCCTTCTTGTTGTTGTTGATTTGGAGGCGACAACGGACAACGCAGTGGAGATGGAATCGGAATCGGGGTCGAGCGGTATGGGGACTTTGGTCACGTATAGGTCCACGACGGCGTGAGATAAGATGACAACTAAACGTTTTCTAATTTTATTTAATAAAAAGTGAGGGTTATTTTTGCAAATTTATGGCGTACCGCTGAATCAATTCTTGCTTTATAATTAGGTAGAGATATTCTTGGAACAAATAACCAACAAAAATAATTTATGTGCTCTAATATTCATCGAATTTTTCTATGATATGTACATTTTTTAGTGGGCACAGATTTTAGCAAAATATTAAATCCGTGACTGATCAGAATTTTTTAATGAACGAGTTTTATTTTTACCGGCATGAGTTAGGATGGCAAAACCCGTTGCCATCCCTAGGTGCGATGCATCGAGCAGAGCCCCCGGCCACAAGCAGAAGAGACAACACGAGGCGTATTCGTATATATACGTACGTACGTGCATGCGTATTATCCGGCCAACCGTGCAGTAGGGCATGTGGTCGATAAGAGAGCCCCGGCCACGGCGGCCTCTGCCGATCGATCAGACGGCTCAGGGACGCGACACGTCGGGCTCCGGGCCGGCCCGGGCCCCCTGCTGCTTCTGCCATGCTAGCTGCTGCTGCCCTTTCCGACCAGTCACGCATCAACGACCAACACAACCGAAAGGGTCTCTGCGCCCAAATACGTACAAGCCCACGGACGGACCACCGGGTGTTGGTCGCTGCAACCGGGGCCCACGCCGCAGTTGGCCCGTCATGTCAATTTTTTCAATAAAATGAAACAGCCTCTCTGTATTATTATAGTTTTATTTTTTAACATAAAAGCAGGAGCACTGCTATTTCATATAAGGAGGAGAAACAGGCAAAGTTCTTACAAGGTTAATATTACATGAAAGAAAGCTCTCACAATCTCAAGCGACTTTAATATTGTAAACTAGTTTCCTCCTGGCGGCGGCTCATCCTCACCACAGGCCACTCTTCTAAGCTTGATCTCCTCCAAAATTAAGACAAATACCCTGACCGGTGTTGCCGTCTTCTGTTTCTCTCCTTCCAAAGATTCCATGCCGTGTAAATCAGCAAGGCAGCCACCACACGCTTTGTTTGCTGCGGAGCTCGTCGTATCATTGAGTTCCACCATTGCTCCAAGTTGTTACCTGCAGTTGGGACAAGGACCATTCCATCTGTCCGGATACTAACTCTATGCCACACTTCTCTTGCAAAGACGCAATGCAGACATAAATGCACCGCTGTTTCTTCTTCTTGATCGCACAGAGGACAGATCGGGTTGCACGGCCAATTCCTTGCTTGAAGTCTGTCTGCTGTCAGTATTTTGCTTTGTAGTAATAGCCATGCAAAGAACCTATGCTTCCCTTCGGCTTTTGCCCTCCAGACAGCGTTGCAGTTGAAAGTGCAAAAGGATCCAGCAAACTGAATGTCATAAGCCGACTTGGATGAGTAGTTACCATCAGCCGTCCACCTCCAGTTAATCTCATCATCCCTATCAGTGAGTTGCACCTCATGAACCAGCATCCACAGCTCGATGAGTTCAGCTAGCTCTTCATCAGTTGTCATTCTCCACAAGCCTCTAGTCCAATTATCATTGTCCAGGTCCTGTGCCACAGTTTGATTCTTCCTCCAGGCTAACTTGTATAAGTTTGGAGCAATGTCTCTAGGAGCACGTCCATCCATCCAAGCAGATTCCCAAAATTTTGCTTTCCTTCCATTCCCAGTATCGACCACAGTACTAGCTCTAAATAGCTGTTTATCCACCTCATTCACCGGTAGGTCTGACCCAACCCAAGGTCTGTCAGGGTCACGCCATTCGAACCAAAGCCATCTCAGTCTCAAAGCTCTACTAAGGGCCTGTTTGGATGCTCACATGCTAAAATTTAGCACTTGCTAAACTTTAGCAGTCCTCTAGCATGCTTAGCAAGTAGGTGTTTGGTTTGTTGTGCTAATAAATTGCTAAACTTGGCTAAAAGTCTAGAATGCCCCTGCCTGGTCACCACCTCCCCACCTCCAGCGTTCCTGTCCCCCGGCATCGAGCCCGGCGGCGCGGACACCGTCGTCCCCAACGCGGCGCTCAAGGCGGCCATCGGCACCTGGTGCGCGCGCGCCGGCCGCGCGGCGCCGCCGCCGACGTCGGCGGAGGCCGCGCGTTCAGCGGTGGGCGGCGACATCGTTGGGCAACGAAGGGGGTGGCGGCGTCAGTGGAAGGGGGGAGCGAGACTGCGAGGTGGGTGGGTGGGTTGGGGCCGCGGAAGAAAGAGTGGGAGGAGAGAGAAAGCGGGATGGGAGGGGTACCGAAGGAAAAAGCGGTGGGGGAGCGCTTTTAGCCCAGTTTAGCACCTCCTCCAGAGGCTAAAGGTTTTGGGTGCTAAACTTTAGCAAGTCCCTTTTAGCAGTTTATTAGCAGGGGTGTTTGGGTAACTTAGTGCTAAATTTTAGCAAAAATTGATGTGCTAAATTTTAGCACCATGGAACCAAACACCCCCTAAACCTTTCCAGGTCGAGAACCCCCAGCCCACCCAGAGTTTTTGGCCTTTGCACCTTACCCCAACTAACCAAGCAATGGCCACCTCTAACATCATCAGTTCCTCTCCACAGAAAACCCCTCCGTATTTTGTTCATACGCTTGAGCATCCATTTCTTCGGAGCAAACATAGTCAGGTAATATGTGGGCAGCGAGGATAACACATTATTAAGCAGCTTTAGTCGGCCTGATTTGTCTAAGAACTTCCCTTTCCAAGTTGGGAGCCGGTTGGCCATCTTGTCAATGAGTGGCTAGATGTCAACTCGTCGTAGTTGCCGAAGGTGTAGTGGCAGTCCCAAATAAGTGCACGGGAAGCTCTGAATTGGACAAGTGAAACTTTCCATGATATGTTGCAGTTCTAGGCCCTCACATCTTATGGGATATACAGCACATTTGTTAATGTTTATGACCAACCCCGACACTTGCCCAAAAAGGTGGAGAATGTCGGCTACTGTGTCTACATCCTCTTTCACTGGATTAATAAAAAAAGCCGCATCATCAGCATATAAGCTTACACGGAGCTTGGCACTGGAATTATTGATGGGTGTTAGGATGTTGTTAGCCGTGGCAAACTTTAACATGAGCTGTAAAGGTTCCATTGCAAGGATGAATAGCATGGGGGAGAGTGGGTCCCCTTGCCGTAGCCCAGCAAAATGTTTGTACCAATTACCCCTAGTTCCATTCAGAAGCACCGCAGATGAAGCAGAAGCCAGCAAAATTGAAACCCAGCCTCGCCATCTTGACCCAAAGCCAAGCTGCTCCAACACCTCTAGTAGAAAATCCCATCTGACCGAATCAAATGCCTTTGCAATGTCCAATTTGAGGAAGAGACCTGACTGCTTTCTTCTATGTAGAGCCCTGATTAAATTCTGGGTGTATAGGAAGTTATCTTGTATGCTTCTCCGTCTGATAAAGGCACTCTGTGCTCTAGAAACAATGCGGTTCAGCTCGTTCCCCAACCTTGTGGCAAGGAGTTTGGAAAAGATTTTGGCAATGGAGTGAGTTAGGCTGATAGGCCTGTAGTCCCCAATTTCCTTTGCATCCCCCTTCTTCGGAATCAGGACAACATGGGCTGAGTTCAAGTGCGAGAGATGCTGTCCATGCAGATCATAGAAGAAGTTGACAGCATGCATGATGTCTTGCCCCATGATGGCCCAGTTACTTTTGAAAAACAGCCCAATAAATCCATGTGGCCCTGGCGCCTTGTCAGCCGCAAGGTCAGCAATGACTGCCTGAACTTCCTGTACTGAAAAAGGGTCCTCAAGGTGCTCAAGATTATGCCTAGTAATGCCCAATTCCTCCCAATATTATAGTTTTATTGCGTGACTTTATCCACGGCATGTTCGGTTGGTGGCTGGTGCTGATTTTGCTGAGAAAAAATGTTGTTGACTGGTATTGATAAGTCAAACGAACAAGACGACCGTGTAGTATTTAATTCCATCCAGTTTTGTGATTAAATATGTTATGAGTTGGAATAACTAAAAAGTGTATTAGGTTCCGTCCAATTTCATGATCTTAGAATGGACCAGAAACGTGTCATAGCCATAAAATATATTCTCTTCTTTTCTATTCTCTATTTATATAATAAATATGCTAATACACCCAGTAATTTATTTGTATAAAATTCCTCGTAACTCTACAATAAGACTGGTCTAAAACTATTCTCAGTGCAGAGTTGCATCACACAATTACCTAAACTAAAAATTAGGTAATCGTACCGGATGAGTTTTATGGGGATGAAACTCCACTCACATGTCACGAAACTCTTCCCTCTCTTTTTTCCTCTGCCACATTAGCAAATTTAATGCCATGAAACTTTCATAAAACCCCTAACTGTTCACACTGCAGTCCGGAAAACGATATTGGCATATCATTTCACCGAAAAATGTCCGTGGTGCAACACACGATCCCGCACGCCATGCGTCATCCCAGATACACCAATTCAGGAGGGGCAGCGAGCATTCAGGACCGGCTGGCGTGGGGCCGACACAACCACGACATCGTCGCGCCATCCTAACCGCCCGGATGCATGATAGGGCAAAGGAGAGAGAGCAGGCATGGGAGCTCCATGGATGCACCGTCGCCGAAGCAAGTAGAAGAGCTCTACCAGCAACCCTGCTCGAGACCCAGCTACCGCCGAGGGAGTTAGGGTGCCGGCCCCCTTGCCTTCCCTCTCGCTGTCGGATCCAGCGTGGGGAGGAGCTCCGGGACACGCCTAGGAACTCCATGGATGCCAACGAGCTCCCCGTCGCCGTGTACGGAGGGAGGCACCGCATTGAGCCGGCCTCCTCCAGCCTCTCCCAGGCGACGAGCTTGAGGGGCTGCCCTCTGCTCCGCTGCCGAGAGGAAGTCTGCCGCGAGGAAGCCCGCCGCCCTCCGCACTGAAGAAAGGTCGCGCCGGTGGGAGCCAGCGGAGGGGAAGAGGGCGTAGGGACGGCGCGGTGGAGACGATGCCGACACCAACCTCCTCGTCCTCGCCGGTGCCCAGGGGCGGAGCCAAGGAGGGGCCAGCAGGGGCATGGCCCTTCCCAAGGACAATGGCATTTTTTTATTTATGATGTTTCATGCTTTCTCACGCCAGTTTTTATTAACAGCCGTATGTGTATTGACTTAATTATATTAATTACTTTCCACATTCAGGTGTAAGATCACAATGACTATAAAGTGTGACAGTTCAAGACACAAGTAGGCGAGAGATAAAATGGACTATGAGCCTGTACTATTTTCCATTTTTTGTATTCCATTAGAATTTTCCATCACAACTTAACAGTCTCTATCGAAACACTGGTATATCAAAGGATTGTGGTCATGAGAATTTTCTAACTTTGTACCCTAGAGTTTGGTGGGGATTGTTAGATATAATGGGCTTGGTCCATTAATATTTAATAATAAACTCTATGGTCCAATAAACATTTCAATACCGTATGGGATATTTACCGCTGGTTAAATTGAGAAGTTGAGAAGAATACCAAGGGCCATTTTAATGTGTGTAAATGGGAGGATTCTAAATGGAGGATAAATGTTGCATGCATTAGTGCTGGTAGCCTTGAAGTCATTTGATGCAAGCGTTGCAAGCCATTAGCTGCATGCGACTTCTGTTGCACAAGTGAGAGGCAAGCCAAGAGGTGCATGCAAGATTAATGCAAAGTGCATGCACAAAGAAAGTGTTTTGTCTGATGTCTTTCCATCTCCCTATGTGACCTTTGGCCTACGACCTCTCTTCTATAAAGTCAAGTGTAACACCATCGGTTAACGGTGAGTTGAGTCCTCAATCCAGTACCTATCAGATCATTCCCGTTCCGTCTCTTGCGCGCACACGAGATGGAAAGGTGGCCTCCGGAACGTCTCCGTTCATTGGGTTCACCTGCTCGGGTGAGGATGGCAATCACGTTTTTGGGAGTGTCAGCAGCGGCACGACTACTCGCTTCCTGTTCCCGGGACAATCGACACTGCAACAATTCTGCACGGCATCAAGCGGGACGATTACATAAACAAAGCACCATGTCGGGTGTTATCGGCTCTGCCGATGGGTATGTTAATTACATTCTCAAAGCTGCTATCTTGGTGATTAGCGTAAATACTTTGATAGACATGCTTTATTTGAGATATTTCGCATGTCACATTTTCCTGGTTAGCACTGGCATCATGTTTCTGTTTATGAATTCCACAGAGAATTATATGCTCATAATTTTCTTGTTTGCATCATATTTATGGATTAAATTAAATCTGAAATTACCTAATTTTCTAACAAGTATGATACGTGCAAAAGAAATTTTTGTAACGAGAGAATCTCGATGACTGGAATAGAATAATCCTTAATCCTTTAAGCGGTAAAAATAGAGTACGACGGAGTGCGATAGCCTAAGCGAGGGACGCCGGCGAGCAACGAACGACATCCAAGTGGGGATGGAACGTCCGATGGACGGCTGTCCGTCGACGTGAGGTTCTTCCAGCTGGAGTGGCGGCTGTGGGCTCAGCTGCGGAGCCGGAGATGACCGGACGGTGGCGCCGCCGCCGCTGGCTTTGGCAGCTCGTCTTCGCGGTGGGGAGCAAGAAGTGAAACCCTTGCAGGTGGCTTTAATTTGTTCCTTGTGGTGGAGAGCTAAGGATTCAAGGATGATCATCGATGAAGCTTGGACCAGCAACAACTGCTCATGCATGATCGACGAGTCCGATCGATCGATCGATCACACTCCATCCATCCATCCATCCGTCCGTCCGTCGCTTTATTTGCATATCTGCCCGATCGATCGATCGATGCCGTATATCTTTGCTTCTTTGCCGTGGCGGATGGTACGGTCGTCGTACGTGTCCGCAGGGTAAGGTCGCCATCGTTCTGCAATGGACTGCGTGTCTTCTAAAGATAGGTAGGAGAGAGACAAAGGTGACTGATCGCTTACTTTTTTTAGTTTTTGTCTACTACCATTCGTGGGGTACCCCAATAGGGTACGTAGTTCATGGCCTCTACCACTTTGGGCTGGGCTGGGCTGGGTGTAGCTTTCAATGTTAGGGCCGGTCCGGGCCGTGGTGGGCCTGAGCCTAGAAAAGCTCAAAGCCCGGGCAAAAGACCCAAAAAACTCCAAAGTACCTCTGTCCCTTTCCATTTTGTGGTATATGGAAATGTATGGCGAGATACTATTTTTCACAGGAAAAGTATTTGTTCAAACAGGTTATGCATTTTTGGATATCTATTTTTACATACCGGTAAAAACATTTTTTTGTTTTGATTCCCGTTCATTTTCCCATCGTATATAAATTGTTTAAATTTGAGTAATCAAATCTCCGCAAAAGTAAAGGAAAACGGCTGAGAAAGCCAAAGTTAACACCGTGTTTAGATGCAAAATAGGGAGGTGGGAATTTGGGGGTTTGGGTCTTTTCGTAATCATTGCGACACTGTGGCATTTCGTTTGTATGTGTGAAAAGTTATCCAAAAATTGATTAATTAGGCTTAAAATGTTCGTCTCGTAAAGTACAACAAAACTGTGCAATTAGTTTTGATTTTATCTACATTAGTACTCCATGCATGTGCCGATATTTTGATGTGATGAGAATCTTCTTTTTGCATAGTGAACTTTGGAGGTAGGAATTTGGGATCTAAACAGGCCTAAGTTGGTTTCTAACTGCGGAGTATTGAGTGTTTGCAGTTGTCTGTAATTGCATGGCTAGAGTCCAAACATCTCCCGTAATTAAGTGAAGAAATTATTAGCCAATAAGTAGCTACCTTGATTAGATTCTATTAAACAAATAGATCAGATAATATTATTTACATAAGAATACAAAATTTGAAAAAATGTAGTAGCCAATAATACGTCCATCCCAAGAAAATCCAATCCTACGATTTAAAAATTTTCCTGCAAAGAATGCGAGCCACTTAATTGAGATAGTATTCTTTAAATAATGTGTGCCTGACACTAAATTGAGACGGTTTCCTCAAAATTATGCAAACACCATTGACTATAGGCGTCCTGGATAGTATTTGTCTTCATGTGCATGCAGAGTTAACTAAAAGCACATATTATTCATTTTGCTTTAAAATTATCTATCTGAAATTTTCTAGAATAATTGCATTGCTTTTATGATGAAGGGAATGAATAAGTAGTTCTCTTGATTTTATTTTTAAACATATTTTAGACATTATTGTCTACAATATTGTTCATAAAACATGCGCGCGTGTTTAAAATCTCTTATCACATGAACATTTTAAACCAGCTAACTCATATAATCGGCACACACACATACCGATGATAGCACCAAAGTAGGGTCTCTTGTGGACCTGGAGTGAAATACAGCAAATTCTACGCGTGCCCACTCCAAACAAATCGGTGGGAGACAAAGCAAGTGGTGACACGGCACATGAGTCTGCAGACTCCCGGCCGGCTACCCGCTACACATCCAAATACATTCCTCGTCCACCTCCAGGACGAAATAGCATCATCTACCATCATTGTTTTTGTCTTCAAAACGCAAACATTTTGATGGTATACATGCACATGAATCTAGCAGAACGAGCCTACTTGTTTCTCGATCTCTTATTTCTTCGTCCCAAAAGCTTCAAATTCTTTGAACCAATGATGCCCAAAGAGAACTTGTACGGGACAGAAAATCTACCAGTACATTCGATCTATCATGCTGGTAAGACTTTTTATGCTTTTCTTTGTCACTTGGGTCTCTCGTTTGCGACGGTGCGCTTTCCAAAAGATATCATGTCCAATCTACTCTCGTCTGGTATCTGTCTCGCGTACGTACCCTACTGCAGTTATGCTTATGATTACTACTGTAGATGAGTGTATACAACATGCCACCAAATAGTAAAGTGCAAGCTTTTTTAGGTTCCTACATGTATTGTTCTTTTGTTTTCATGATATTAGGAAGCTCGTGTACACGTGTGGTATATGTTAGTGTACATTGCAGCGGTAGTGGAAGAAAAATTGCATATACGTAACATATATTTATTGGCAACTTTAGCATCTGTAAATTTTATTATTGCAGACTTTTTTTACCGAGAGATCTTATTCTAGACCTTGCTACTCCGCAAAAGACGAAATCAAACCGTTGGTAATTCTCAGTCTCCAGCAGTGCGTGCATCTGACATTCCGGATAAGCTAAGCTTGTCAATTAGGTTTTTTGGCCAAGTGCTTCTGGAGGCTTTCCCCTGCCCCATCTCCTCTCCTTTGCGTGTAGCCATCGGTAAATCATGCGACCAAAGTGCTAGCTGTGCGTGCTGTGGAACAATGGCCTTTTGCTGCGTGTCCTGCTGCCCCTCTTTGTGCTCTTTGTCCCCTGCCCTGTCTGCGTTTATATGATACACCCGAGTGGGCTTCACTTTCTCCAGGGGTGAAAAGATGCACTGTGTTTTTACTTTCTTGCATTGAGAAGGTAAAAGGTGCAGCTAGCGACTTTACTCTACATAGCTTTGCGGACAGATTCATAATGTTTTCGTGCAGTAAAAGATCAGATTCAGATATACACGTAGTGTGCATACTACTTTGGTTAGTTTCATGAATACACGTAGGATTTACGCAACCAATGGTGGTGCTGTACAGATTTCTGTGACAGTAGGAAAACCTACCCAGCTCGACCTTACCATTATTGTGAGAAACAATTACGAAATTTGATCGAGCGGCATTTCTCCGCACAACTTATACATAGTGGATAATTTGTGAAAGAATAACTGAATACTCCATCCATAAAAAAAAGACATCTTTGAAATCTTAGGACAGATTAAGAAAAAAAGTAAAATGAAATTGATTGTTCCTAATTATTAGTCATATTTGACACTAATTGAATATTGCATGCACTTACTAAATATAGTAATATGACTTGTTTTTTGGGACAAATTTTGAATCCTAGAGTGTCTTTTTTTTGAACGGAGGGAGTAAGTCTGTTAACTAATCAAACTCCTTCCTTGTTGGTTGTATGAGTATATTTGGTTTTTTAAAAAAAATGAAGTATGAGTATATTTGCCCACTCATGCGTTTTGACTTTTACGGTTAATAACATTCTTGTCGTGTGTATAGATTAAGGGCCTATTTGGATCCAACAACTAATTCCTAGCTAGCTAATTTTAGCTATGGTGGATCCAAACAGAACCAGATAATTCTCAGCTGATACCTTTTTATTAGCTGAATAGCAACTATTCAATTAGCTGGTCCAACCTAGCTAATTTCAGCTAACCAGCTAATGATCCCAAACAAGGCCTAACATTCTCCATACGTCCTAAATAGCTAACCACTCTAATTAGTCATTTCAATCCCATGATTTTGATTGTATATAGCCCAATTTTTTTATCTCGATACTGGAGTTCTTTTTTATTTTCGTCTTCTTGAGAAAGCAATAGTCCACTATAGAATATTTCATCCTTTTATCATATAATATCATTCATGAAATCCATTGAATCTTCCATTTCATGGTCTTCTTTTAGCTTGCATTACGGATTGATATAGGAGTGATATTTGTCCAGGGGGCTGAAATGCAGCTGTGGCTCACATTATTAATTGAGTACACCATATATATTGAAATGCCAAATTCTATTATATAGACAAAATATTCCAAGTTCGTTTTCATATTTTTTTGGTCGAGTTCGACGTACGCGCACGCGCCTGGTGGATTTTGACCCTAATAAATTTTCTAGGTTTGTCGTCAATGTGGGGATAATTGCTACACACAACTTCCAGCTAAGTAAGGATCCAATCTAGATCTGGCATTTGCATTTACAACCACACTCCATCACCATGGCCAGGGCCTAGGTGTTTCTGATCCATGTTCTCGTGCATGACAGGTTTGCTTGCCCTCGAGTACATTCTTAATCTTCTTTAGAGAAAGGCGACTACCATTTTGACACAATGATACCCATATGGGACACACAACTTGGGGAAAATTAAGCAACCTACATTTTAGGATCTAGAAGGGCACATCCATCGTTAGCTTTTGCATGAATTAAGCAAAGCAGACGGCTGATTGACAACCAATCTGCTCCCCAATTGCATGGGCTTTATAACTGCTCCCAGATAGCTTCTCAATATAATATTGCATCTAAGATTAAGGGCTTGTGCCTATGGAAACACACACATTTTAGGCACAAGCGTTAGACCTACAAATTGGTTCATCTCTCTAGGTGATTAGAAGTGCAATAATTGATGTCTAATCTGATCACATATAAGATTTCAAAGGACAAGTAAGAGTGAGATGTTAGTATATTTTAGTAGATCTTTTGTACTTCCTTATCTAAAACAATATTTTTGTGTACTTGTCCTTGGCATATCTCCAATTTGTTCGCCTATCGGATCAAGGCCTTGCATGAGAAAGTGAACTATCTATATCCTGGCATGGAACAGTCAGATCCCTAGAAAATTTTGATCAAGCAATAGGCCCATAGCTAACCATATCCTAGGTGGTCACATAGTCACTTGTTTAGCGGTTGCCAATAAGCCTTTTTTTTTTGCGAAAGCAATCAGGCAACTTAACAATATAAGATCAAGCAAAAAATTTTCTATGCCGACTTTGATGACCCTCCAATTTCATTTCCATCCTGGTACAAAATTCCGATCTTGACCCTCGTCCATGCATTTTCCAGAGGAAAAATCTCTAATATTGCGCCGGCATTCTCCTTAGTACGTTTCCGTACTATTTTATATATACTCGTATTGTTTATTTTTACTCCCTTAAATAAATACTGCTAATCTCATTGTACGTACATGCAGTTGTTATCGGAAAATATTTATTAGAATCTCCAAGTCAGTGTAAGAAAAGTGGGACACGTACGACGGATATGGCTGTGGGCTCTTGGGCCAAAAGGAAATTTGGCTTTCTGCCCTTTTTGCCGCGCTCCATGTGATTATTTTGTCAGAGGGGCGGCAATGATTCCACGGACCACGGGAGAGGAGAGAAAAAGGCTGCGTTGGGGCATTGCATTGGCGTGCTTGCCCATTTGTTCTGGTTTTTTGCTCGGTGTGCCGCTTGCCTGTGGGGCTCCCATATCATGTCCACCGCCGAGCACGTACACACGTACATAGAGAGTGAGAGACCTTCTTGAGACTTGAGAGAGAGTTGGCACATGCACATGCGTCATAGATATCTATCTATGTATAGCTTATATATACTATGTGCACTGCAACACGTACTTATGCCACAGTTTCTCATCCAACTTATTACTCGACATAATCACGACGTACAGCAAAATAAAAAGAACTTACTTTACTGGTGGAACTTCGTGTATATACATGTTAGTGGTGGAAATGACTTGTTCAATGGATTTACATATCAACGGTAAAAAGACGGATAGGTAAGGGAAATATCTCCCAAATTTTAGAACCGACGATGTATATAGTCTGGAGGGTTCAAATTTTGTACCAAAATATAAGGTCCTGAAAGGATATGACAAAACTAAATGAGGTTGGTAGATGAGTGGAGAGTTGGTGGGTAGTGTGAAATGAGAGGGATAGAAGTCATTTCCTCTCACGGTTATTTTTTGAGTTTGAGCGCTCTAGGTCCTTATATTTTGAGACGGAGAGTATATATATATATATATATATATATA
>OAMR01000501.1:648192-662103 GCA_900205405.1 Echinochloa crus-galli
CAAACAAATGTGTAGTGTGTAAACTCCTACTGACAGGCAAGAATTGAACCCTCTGAACAATCTGAACAACAACCCAAGCACTGGAAGCTATTGTACTATAACTTGTCATGCCCTCCAACACCTCAATTGCACTACCCGATAGCACGACATCCGCAAATAAGATATATATAGTAGACGAAATAGACAGGGAGAAAAATCTCAAGGTCCCTGAGGCGGCCTTGACGAAAGATGTTCATAAGGAAGCTAAAAAAATTGGATCGATCTTTTTATCATTTTTTATGATTTTATATGATTTTTCAAAGTTTCAGCTATTTTAAGCACGCCACGTCAGCGAAACCGCATTCGAAACCGTCGAGGGATGTAAAACGCACGGTTTTGAAACCTGAAGGACCAAAGATTTCTGGTTTTGCACTTGAAGGATGAAAAGCGGACAACGGCTAAACGTGAGGGACGTCAAAAGGACTTTTTCCTTTTCCGTCGATCAGTGTACCGTGGCTTGGGCTGGGCTTGTTGACTGGTGGAGGATGCACCAAACCAGCAAGACATCTCGATGAATAGGAAAAAGTTTATTTTACGTCCCTCACGTTTTGCAGAAGTTCGTTTTTCGTCCTGAACGTAAAAAACCAGGAATCTTGCATCCCTCAACACTTCAAAACCATGCATTTTACGTCCCTCGGCAGTTTCGGCGGCAGTTTCGCTGACATGGCACGTTGACATGGCGTGCTTAAATGGTTGAAACTTTAAAAATCATATCAAATTATAAAAAATGATAAAAATATATATCCAATTTTTTACTAGATGCACGCATTCACCAGAGGCATACATGATTTGGCATACATATATCTGATTTCTTAACCATTTTTTAACTGTTTGCTCTGGTACAATAATCATTACACTTGCCTTGTTAAAATATCTTATAGTTTCAGGGATGATTGTGTTCAGCATATCTTCAGTATATTTGGTAACTAATCCATAATTGGATGTTATGTTGGAAGTCAATGTCACCAATGGTGGAAAGTTATCCAAAAAGAAAGCCTGCATACAACACACAAGTAATGTCGTTTAAAGTTACAGCGTTGGACAGAAAGAGAAATATGTATGAAGAATGCTATACGAAATTCACCTGGATGCAGCATCCAGCTGTCTTTTCGAAAGTTCGGAACCGTGGATGCATGAAACGAGGAGCTAGTAAATTGGATAGTGTGTAAAGATATATTGCATTCATGAGTTTTGCACAGGGTAAGGATCCAAGGGTTTTTGTTTGTGACATAGTCACCAATTCATTCCATGCCGAGTGCACAACTCCAGAGCTAGAACCGGGACTGTCCATCGTTTCTCTGCCACTGGAAGCTCCTACAATGCCACGAAAATTACTGCCGAGTAATTCTTGTGCAGTCCCAACAATCAAATCCAAACCCTGATTTTTGAAACCTAGAACTCTAGCTACATCATCTCTAGTAATGGGTATCCCAGAATTTCCTTGAGTTCTCAAGAAGAGGGAGCCATGGTCCAAATAAAGTCTTGAGTAGATGAAACGACTGAACTCATGGTTGTGTGAAGAGTACGAAGGCAATCGGAATAGGAAATCAAACCCTATCGAACCAACCACTTCTCGATGTTCTTGTGTCATAGATCCAATCAGAGATAAAAGATTAGCAGTGGTGTGGCATGGATCGGGTGGGATAAGGACAGATCTCTCACCATAATCTCCTGGATCGATGCTGTAGGTAAACTGCTCCATATCAGTGGGGGGAGCAGATATACCAAAAATCGCAAGATGATGAGCCGATGGGGATCTGCTTCTCCCGATCTCGGAAAAAAGAAAGCGAGTGAGAGAGATTAGCGAGCTGAGTTGGTGAGAGCGAGGTTATCGAGCTGTTGCTCTCGGACCAGCCACAATAACACCATGGATGAATCTGGATGAAGCGACGAGCTCAAGAACGGAGTAATTTTTTTATGAGGAAAAATAACAACACATATGCGAGTTGATAAACAGTATCAAGAAGGCGTACTAAGCAGAGTATGTTGCACTTATATATAAACAAATCAAATATACAAAGATGTGACTAGTGTCGCTAATATAGTGGAGTGTAGAAAAGATGTAACGTATGCATATCCGGGTCAGCCTCTGCAGCCTCGAGGGCACGTTTGTTTCCTTGCAGTGGGGAGCAATAGTTGAACCCTTGACTGTAACTATTGGCAATGATACCGATAACTTCCATTAAAGTAACATCCTCCTCATCGATAAGATCAATGACCTCACGGCGATGTTGTAGCATAGCCAAATAAATCGGTGTGGTAGCCTAAGCAAATATAGAGTATCAATAACGGTGATCGTGATAGCACACGTGGTTGATATATGGAAATAAGTACTGTTGAGTAGTACATCACGCGGTTCACTCGTTGTCATAAATGAGCTGCATTGCACACAGGCGCCGGTCTCTATTAAACACCAGGTGTCCTATACGTGTCTCTCCCAGGGACACTGCACATCAGGTCGGGAGAATTACAGCCCTTTTTAAGTGACTATCACCGCACATTGGAACACTTAATGACAAAAGCATTGCAGCCGTTGGTATCTCATTGAACGGCAGCAAGATAAGGGGGGTGGCTACACCATGGCGTAGGGAGACATTTCCGAGGACCGACGCCGACGAAACCGATCAAGTTCCGCGTGGCGACGTACCCCTGGGCATGGAGCGAGCTGCGCACGCTGGGTGGCCGGATGCTGTTCCTGCGGCGAGAGGTTGCTCCAGATCCTACGAAGCGGGCGATCGAGTACGTTGGCTTCAAGGCCGGCATCTACTTCTTGTTTGACGGGGAGTTCTACGAGGCAGTGATCTTCAGCAACAAAGGCCATGTGAGGCAGTATGTTAGCAGCAGGTAGTGGGAAAGAGAGACACGAACGGGAATTTGGAGATCGAGAAGAACAAGCAAAGGATTCGAGAAGAACAGAGGCAGCGGAACGCTGTCTTGAGGAAGAAGATGAATATGTTCTGTTTACAGATAATTGATGGTCCTCTTCTCTGTCTATCTCTCTTTCTTATACTACTCTCTCTCACACACACACACTTTCTTCATGGGCCTGCAACACCCACTGGGCTTCTTGGGCTTCCTCGGCTTCCTGGGCTTCCTTGCACTTGCCTTGATTCATCATGACCAGCTACTGACATTCCTCCCTTCTTAAAAGCAGCTTGCCCCCAAGCTGCCTAATCTTTGTTGAGCACCATAGTGATAAAGAGTAAACAGAATGCTATCATCAGATTGAGGTCTTCAAGGATCTGCTAGCACCAAAATGTAGAAGAGAAGCACGAAAAGTGGTTGGCCAATATTTCCAACAGTTCTGGCATCTTGAACTTGCTAGAACTCCAATGTATTAGATCAGTCATCTGACAGTGAATTAGAGTAGAGTGTTGAGCAACTCTTCTCACTGCCCCATCAGTTGCACTAGCATTTTCACCCTGGTTTGGATCAACCTTCAGATAGTGATGGCAAAAGTTCCATATAAATTGGACAGGATGGTAAACAATGGTAAACAGACAACAACCCAACTCCTTGATTGTACTCCAATGACCACTGATAAATGCCAAAACTCCAGATCATGCATTTGCTGCCTGTCTGTTCCTGAACATCAGTACCCTTGCACTCGTTATGCTTGCAGTTTTGACATCCAGCAAAAAACAAGGCTTGCCACCACTCTTTGTTATCTACGCTTGACATGTTTGCACTCATGAATAGCTCAGGTAACCAATTCAACAAGCCTCTGTCCAGTTGACCATCTGAACAGTGAAGCAAGTAAAGCACAATAATCTGCTCACTTTGAAAGCACCATACCATCCATGCTATGAATCTAGCCGCCTCTGATATATGCATCAGCAGTTGTGTTTCTGGAGATGGGGACACCACAACCCTGCTAGGCCAGTGCACATGACTGTGGCGCAGCTCTTTGCACATGACTGTTTTGACAGTATGTTTGGAGAAGTAACCGGAGATTCCCTTACAGTTTTCTGGATATCTAAATCCCTCCATATCTTGGCCATCAGGATAACCAAACAACTCAGCTGTAACAAACACAGGCTGCACCAGTTGGCTCTCAACATTTCTGTCAGTGTATGACCATACAACACTAGAGGAATAGACATTGATCTTCTTCGCATTTGCAGACCATCCAAATGTTACTGAACTTGAATGGCCTTGAATAATTGACTGACCCAACAACTGTTCAGTAACAAGCTCCTCCAACAATGATAGCAATAGGATACACGGTGGCCTTGCAGCTGCAGCAACTTCAGACTTGCATATAGGAATAGTTGCAATCATCCCAAGCACATATGGATCACCACCTGGATCCCAAGGAGTATAACACAGCCACAAAAATGTACTTGGAGCTTGCAAGTATGTCACAATCTGGATCTCGGTCACCATAAAGGAAGCAGCTAGCAAAAGATGCCGACTGAACTGAGATACTTGATTCCAAGAAAGAGAATTGTGAACTGACTGAGCATCTAGAAGCCTAATGTTCCCACTCTTGAATTGTGCAGAAAAACTGAGAGGTTCATAATCACAATATTCATGCAGCCACAGAGATACCCATGGTAACTTCCACTCACTGAACCAATCTGCTTGCAATTTAAGGAAACTATCAGCTGAACAAACCAGCATTTCAACTAGTATAGGAGGTGGCCATGGTTGTCTGAGCAGTATAACAAAGCAACCCAAACTGAATGGAGGCCATAAAGTGTTCCAGGACTGAATGGTTTCCAAAGCTCTCAGCCTCATGTAGCTGCTGGGAAATTTAAGGAAACTGCCTGAATCTACAAGGATAAGCATTGGGTGCTCTGAAATTGTCCTCTGAAACTCTGTAGGCGATGGACTACAGACTGATGGCCAGAGGAGAAACGAGGCAGTATCAAACAAATGTGTAGTGTGTAAACTCCTACTGACAGGCAAGAATTGAACCCTCTGAACAATCTGAACAACAACCCAAGCACTGGAAGCTATTGTACTATAACTTGTCATGCCCTCCAACACCTCAATTGCACTACCCGATAGCACGACATCCGCAAATAAGCAGGAACAAGGCTGGAGATATACCTTGGATGTGCTGCACCGAACACGACTCGAGCATCCAGGAGCGTGGATGATTGCTTGCTGGCTATGGCCATCACGGCAACCGGCAGGAGCTCGACATGCTTGGCCACGTCTCGGAACTCCACCACAAGAAGTACCACGAAAAGCCTGGACACCAGCTCGCAAGCAACGTGACTGAGGCAATCTGTCGAACAGGTTGTAGGCAAGTTGTTGGCATTGTCATTGTGCTGCGCCATGGAGTGTTGAGGATGATGCCACAGCAGCCGAACCGGAGGAAGAGGAGATTGACGCAGACGTCGAGGCCGGGGGACGCGATAAGGAAGGCGCCGCGAACGACGAGGACGAAGCACGCGCAGTCGACCTCGCCGCGGTTGGCGAGGGCGAGGCTTGCGCGGAGGAGCTCGCCGTGGACGCGCCACACCGAGGCCGCCGTGACTCTCCCGGGTCTAGGTCTGGGGCACGCGAGCACGGGTTGAGATGTTGGCGCCGCGTGTGATGATGTTGGGGACAGCGAGCTCGGTGGAGACGACACTCGGCGTGATGCAGTCAGAGGTCACGGTCGCAGACGCTGTGAGCTCGGGCGAGGCGAAGGCGGTGGAGGATGGCGTCAACGCGCCGGTGAATGGAGCGGCCGTGGCCAGCGCGGTTGCGGACGGTGTGGCCGCAGGCTTGAGGCCGGACGCTGGCGCGGTCGAGGCGGTGGAGGAAGGAGCTGGTGCGATGGGGAACGAGGCCGCAGCGGCAGCCGAAGGCGTGGCCGCCCCCGGGGAAGTACATGCAGGCGAGACCGAGGCAAGGGTGGAGCGCGGAGAGGAGAAGCGCCGATCCAGCTTGGCCTCAAAATCATCGAAACGCTTGTTGAGGGTGACGAGGGACTCGAGGATGAGCTTGGTGTCGAGAGCCATGGTGTCGTGGTGATGAAGATGATCCAGATCGAGATGAATCCCCGCAAATCGGTTGTACAACAGCACAACCGACCGATGGAATCGCGGATTCAAATCGTTCCAGAACACCCAAGGATCGTAGGAGTCTGATACCAATTGTTAGCAGCAGGTAGTGGGAAAGAGAGACACGAACGGGAATTTGGAGATCGAGAAGAACAAGCAAAGGATTCGAGAAGAACAGAGGCAGCGGAACGCTGTCTTGAGGAAGAAGATGAATATGTTCTGTTTACAGATAATTGATGGTCCTCTTCTCTGTCTATCTCTCTTTCTTATACTACTCTCACACCCACACTTCCTTCATGGGCCTGCGACACCCACTCCTCGGCTTCCTGGGCTTCCTTGCACTTGCCTTGATTCATCATGACCAGCTACTGACACAGTACCGCTGCAGCGACAATGGCAAGTGGTCAGATGGCTGTGTCCAGCGCTGCTTCGGGAGCCCAGACCCATCCAACCACTCGATCTCCTCCGGTTTGGCTTCTCCCCTGAAGGCGGCGAAAGGTTTTTAGCTAGTTTCAGATCATGTTAGTTGACGTGCTGGGCTAGTTGATGACTGTAGTGTTTGCTTCAATTACTGAACCTGCATACTGCTTTCCAATGCCTTGTGGTATTCTTTCTTGTCAACTGAATGGGAGCTGAAATTGAAATGAATTTGCATGTTTGTGCAACTTTTTTTCGAGAACACGTGGGAGAGCTGCGTATCTTTGTATTAAGATGATAAGATTAAGGTTTGTTTACAGCACGGTCGCCCTTGCGGCCGCTTACTCACGGATTACATTAAAGGACTATACGGCAAGGAGAACAACCAAAGAGGAGAGGGTCAGAATGGCTATCTGTGATCTGCTACTCCTCGCCTAGGCCCTACGACCGCTGCAGCCGGCCACCCTAGTGCTGCCATGTACCTTGCTCCCGCCATTGTCCAGAGGTGCCCTTCCTCGAAGATCTTATGCACCAGCTGGTCTTCGGTTCTTTCCGGCTCATCGTCAAAGGTCCGACTGTTTCGTTCCTTCCAAATGCACCAGGTGATGAGCATGAAGGTTGAGTCAACACCCTGTTGTCTTGCCTTGCTCCCACCTGACCGTAGCTGAAGCCACTAGTCCAACATTTTCCCCTCCGGTGCAGGCTGCTGGATGTTGAGCGTAAGAGCGTTGTGAGGATAAGGAATAATTATCACTATGCACCACCTCAGTCTCATCACCGATCCACTGAATAAGGAATTGATGCAAGGTAGACGGCACACATTGATTAGCATGAATCCAATCGCGCCCAAGAATTAAACTGAAGTTACCTTGCATCTTTGCAATGAAGAAGACTGTAGCGAGCGTCTTGCTTCCAACAGCCAATTCTATGGAAGAAATTCCCTTTATATTTATATGATTATCTTCTCCCACGCCAGTAATCGTCGCATTTGTCTTGGTCAACTCTTCATCTTTCCCATCAAGTTCCTTGAAGAGAGTGTAAGGCATGAGGTTCACAACAGCCCCTCCATTGACTAGCATCCGTGAAATCGGCTTTCCATTGATATATCCTTTCATATATAAAGCTTCCAAATGATCGACCGACTCTTTAGGTTTATGGAACACGGCATCATGAGGTCCAAAATAGAAACAAGCAACTTCTTCCTCTGGTACCACAAAGTCATCAGGAACCGAACCAAGTACCACTGATTCGGCTGACTGTCTTCTACTGGATTCTCTGAAACCGGTCTGACCGCTTTGGCTGTTGGCTGACCACTTATCTTGATTCGTCACTCTTTGCCTTGAGGAACCATGTGTTTGTAATTGTTGAGTTTTTCATCCCTCGACATCTCTGTTTCCTGCTCCCTTTTCTCTTTATTACGCAAGCGTTGCAATTTTCTTTTCTGTGTATGATTCTAACACGATGGACACCATCTGGGTTGATAGTATTTTTCTGTAAACTTGCTACTGCTAGCTTCATTAGCATCTGTCTTGACAGGTCCCTTATTTGCAACAACAACCGAATTTTTAATAACAATCCGCTCTTTATCCAAATCTTGCATAACTACTGGAATATCACCAACTGTCGCAAACCCATCAACTTTAGTCTGCTTTGGATCAACTACAGGCTTCACATCCTCCTTCTTCTACTTGACACGGTATTCTTGCTTAGGAGTAGTATGTGGCTTCTGTTCAGACCGAAACCGGTCTGACGAAACCGGTTTGACCGCTTTGATTACTTGGCATCGGACCTGATTGGTATGAACCCAATCAGTCATGCACTGGAGTCTTGGGACTTTTCCCCATATAATCCAGAGGTGGTAGTGACAAATGGAAGTATTGCATCCACACCCCTTGATCCCACGTCGGATATTGAGAATTTGTTGCGGGAAATACCCATGGCATGGTAATATATAATTTTTGTGGTGGAAACACAGTAACAATATCACCTCGGTGCTTGCTATTACCTCTTGAAGCTGTAGAATTATTCCAACGCGATGTCGCTTTTGATTTCTTTTTTGTTGGCCGATCAACTTAAACGGCCTTTGTGTACTTGTTCAGGAGCTGGTCATCCACCCTACAAGTACCCACTTCCGGGCGCCTAGGTTTGAAAGCCCATGGTCGGTCCTGGGACAAACCCGTCTGACCGGTTTGAGAAACCGGTCTGACCGGTTTCGCCTAATCAGCGGGCCGACCTTCTTTAGGTGAACTCTCTTGCCCCCCGGACCTAGATGTTTCAATAGTAATCTTCAGAGACTCTTTTCCATCCAGAGTTTTTCTAATCATCACTTTTCTAGCCGAAGTTTTGTCAGTGACATTATTCGGCCTTGGTTACATTTTTCCCTTTGGCTCGTTCGGCTTGTTCCGGCCGAATAAGTATTTTGGGATTGTTCAAATTCAAAGTATGAACAGATAAAAGAGTTTCATCAATTTGTGTCTCAGCTAATGACAATCGTCCTTCATTAATGGCCGATTGTATCTCGTCGGAAAATATTGCAATCAGTAGTTGCATGCAAAAAAGAATTATGCCACTTACAATATGCATGCCCTTTCAGATCCTCCGACGATGGTATGACATGAGATAATCGAATGTTGCCTCTCTCGAGCAATTCATCAAAAATATGGTCACATTTGGCAACATCAAAAGTAAATTTCACTTCACCTTGCCGATTTTTCTGAACCAGTTTCAATGAAGGACAAGAACATGGTTCGGCCTTTGATGGCCAAACAAACTCAGCAGCACAAATTTCTTTACCATCATAGTCCAAACTATCAGAATTATGATTAACAATACGCACGTTGGACTGATGAGTTTTAATGGATTCTTTTGTATTTCTTGATCTATATTCTAAATTCATAACCATCATTTGCAAAAGATTAATAGAATTAAAACCTTCTGTTTTTTCCTTCAAATGAGGTTGTAAATCCGCAAAAGCCAAATTTGCCAAATCCTTCTCGGAAATTGTCAAACTAAAACATCGATTTTTAACATCTTTAAATCTTCTAAAATAATCAATGGCCGATTCATCGCGGCCTTGTGTAACCGATGTCAAGTCTGTCACTTTAGCTTCGTTCTCTCTATTAAAGAAGTGATCTTGAAATCTACGCTCTAATTGGTTCCATGTTTGTATAGAGTTTGGAGCGAGTGAAGAGAACCAAGCAAAAGCATTTTCAGTAAGAGACAATGGGAATAAACGCATATGCAAATCCTCGTAAAAACCCGCTATTCCTAACTGGAGAATGTATTGACTCACATGATCCCAAGTTGTATGAGTATCGACACCATTAAACTTAGTGAACTCAGGAATACGCCAACCAGCAAGATAGGGAACAAGATCAAACTCCTGAGGATTTGGTTTTTGATATAAACATGAATTACCTATATCAATCTCATTAGTTCGACTACAAGCGGCCGAACTTGGAATTGCTGAAGACAATGGACTACCACCCACAGAAACGGCCTGACCAGTTGTGAAACTGGGCAGACTAGTATGACCGGTTTGGAAAACCAGTCTTATCGGTTTGCTGACTGACGGTGAATGCAATGTCTGTTCAGCAAAGAAATTCGCCGGTATGCCTAAATTTGGATCTGAAATATTTTCTAGCACACCTGACGAGCTAAATTTTATGTTACCCGATGGAAAAGAATCATCTACAATATTTTTATTCTTTTTCAATGCATCTACTTCATCGGATAAAGAAGCAAGTTTATCACCAATAATATTTTCTACTGAAATTTTTTCATCCATCATAAGTGATAATTGCTTTATGAGATTAGATGGGTCGTTATTTACCTTAGGAAGTTCTTCATCTTGACTATTAGTCAATTTGAAGGAAGGCATGACGAATTCTTCGACCCTTCTAATGGAGCCACCACAATCCTTCTTGGAACCCTTCAAGGATTGCGCCTTGAAGTGTTCCATAGCGATCAGGTACTCCTTGCGCTCCTCTTCAGTGAGCTCCTCCATCGTCGTTGCGATGATGTTGTCGTTGTCGAAATCGGAGATAGAGCCCATCTTCTTTGGAGAAAACTAGATCGGTTGTTAAACCAAGATCTTTGTTCTCCAGCGGAGTCGCCAAAAAGTATGTTGACACGAAAACGCGCCAACACACCCAAGAACGCACGAACGCGCAGCACGACCGTCACCACGGCCAACACCCCGACCTCCCCAGGGCAAACCGGTCAGACCGGTTTAGCAAATCGGTCAGACCGCATTCAGGCGGGAGATCGTGAAGACCTAGAAACTCGAGCTTGGGAGGGACCCCGTCGGAGCTCAGCAAGCTAGGGTTGCTCTAGGGTCGGCAGGTCACCTAGAACGCCTTTGTATGCCGTAGAGACGAGCAAAGAACAGAAGATAGGGTTTGGAAGAGACTATGGTTTGAGGGATAAAAAGTAAGGTACAAGTATGTTGGTTCGATTGGGAACACCTCAATCGGCCTTGAACCTTTATATTTATAGGCCGGGGAAGTCGTACCCCTTCAAATTCGGTTACAATACGGGATAAAACGTAGAGTCCTAAACCTACTCGAATTACAGACCCAAACCGGCCTGACCGGTTGGGCCGGTCGGACCGATTTCCCTCGGGAGCAAATCTTATCGAAGTCGTAACTTTCTCATCCGGAGTCCAAATTAAACGTTCCACATATGCATCTTGATCGCCTCGACGAGAGCTACACAATGGTGAAGTTTAAAATGCATTTTGATAATATTGACCGGTTTGTACTATTGCCAATTTTGGGTGTCTAACAACTACGTAAATGCTAATGGTTTTTGGTGCCACCCAGGCTTGGCTCGTCTATTTCTGGAGAAGAGCAAAAACCCATAACGTGGAGGAAGATATTGTTGAGGAGCGATTGCAGATGTGGATTGTTCGACATGGCCAGCAACCAACTTCACATGATGCTGTAGATGGTACTCCTTATGTTCTTCCGCACTGCTCCCAAGCTAATCTTGGTCTTTCTAGCTTCAGCTGTGAGAACGTCGACACCGCCACATCGCCGATCATCGGTGGTGACCAAATCGTTCCGGAAACAACACTAACTTGTTGTGATCAAATCGTTCCGGAAACAACACTACCTTGTTGTATTTTCTTAACAACTTTTCCCATTCTTAACACGCACATTTTCTTGCAGTTGATCATCAAGGCCTGCACGAGCTGAGGAAGCTGGGGATCGAGCAGCTCCTGTGGGAGCTCTCCCGCCACGAGGTCACGAAAGACGATCCGTCCGATGTCGAGGATCTGACATAACGGCCTCAACAAATGGCGGACACCACCGGTGGAATCCAGTTCGATTACCCTTGTTTATCGTATCATATTGAAGCTGGAGGGACGCTGTAAACATGTTTTTGGTTTTGTTCCTCAGTTTTGTCCCAAACTGTTCATTGATTCTTTCTTCACACTGTACGATTGAAGGGTGCAACGACAGGTGCCTAAACTTGGTGTAGTACTTGCCGTGTGCCTAACAGAATCTGTCAGTACTCACGAGTCACGACTCAGCGCCTAGAAATTCAACCTGGCCGAATTAGCAGGGTCACAAATTAAAGCAGTACTACTACTTTAGGTCCCAATATTAATTTCGTATAGTTTTGATTCTGTACCGGTCAGTAGCATCGTACACGTCATTTTTTTATTCTGATTTCGGAGAAGACATTATCCAGATTCAAACAGATTCCCCGGAAAAAAAAAATCTACTAGAGTCTATCGGTGCCTAACAGAACGCAAGCAATTGTTTGACTCCTTATTTGAAAGGAGGAATTTGATGAATCGCGTGAACAGGATATTCTGCGAAAACAACAACAACCCGCGCCGAAACTCGTGGGGGCGTACGTCTCCCTTTTTACGTGAATGAATGAAAGCCTCTCGAGCGTCTCTGCCTATCCGATCTGCTCCATTCTCCTCCTCCCCGGCGCCCCCCTCCCTCGACCTCCCCATGCCAGCCTGCGATGAGCCGCACCAATCACCAAATTACGGTGAATTCTTCAGCCTGCTGCGGCAGGGGATGTCCGCCACCGCCGCCGCCGCGCCGCCATGGCGTGGATCCTTCGTTCGCCTTCATGGTGAGGGAGAGGATGAGGGCATCTTCCTCCTGGACTCCTGCAACGGGCTGCTCCTCTTCGGCGTCAGCGTCTTCAAGGAAGCAGAAGAAGAAGGCTCCGACGACTCCGACACCTGGGACGGCTACATCGTCTGCAACCCGGCCACGGAGCACTACGTGGATGCTGGACGGCGGTGCCCATCGTCGACTGCGACGGCGAGCTCCCGCCGGCCTGTCCCCCTTCAAACGATCCCAAAGCAACAGGTACTTCCACAGATATGCCCCCTGTCCCCCTTTGTGTCAGACACCCATTGTCTTAGGAATTGCTTGCAAAATATCAGAGGCCACGTCTCAAGCCTTTTTGGTTAAGAAAAAACCAAACAAACCTCCTATTTTCACTATCGACTGGGAGTACACCCGGGCAAATCCAACCATATCTGCACACCTTTGAAGACCGGGCAGTTACATTGTGAGAGCTGAGCGGCGGGCGGCGACTGACGAACTAGAGAAAAGGGCACCGGCATTGAAACTGCGAGGCCATCTGAGAAGACGCAGACCACCAGGGTACATGTGCAGGCCAACATGTGTTGTATTGTTCCATGATGCTGGGCTGCTGGCCTCATACGCCCGAAAGGATTGAAGCCCCCCGTCCTCGTCTTCCTACTGCAGTGCAGGCACCCATCGGCCGGTCACCGCTCTAGCTCACTGCATGGCGTTGCTAGCCTATCAAGGTCACCATCGCTGGAGCCGAACCTCAGATGCACCATCCAGCACAACGTCGAGTGTGGCCTCGTCTGCGCCTGTCGTCATTTGTCTTGGTTAGAACATGCAGCGCCACCTTCCCCCGCCTCCTCCCATATTCATCTCTTCCACATCCTCTCCTATGACATTGCACGTTTGTCCTCATCACCAATTACCTTAATGTTTAATGTTTTCAGTGAAGAAAAAATCTTGCAGTATTTCTGAGTTTGATGAATTAATCCTTCTTTGTGCGGAGCTCCCTAAAATGAGTTCTCCAAATAAGCAATCAAGTCAACATGAAGAGGAAGATGACAACAACAAAATGTTAGAATTTGCCTATGGATGCAAGCAACACACTAACCATAAGATCTTTACATAACCAACACATGATGCATCTCTAATGTGGAAGACTCATCTAATCATTACCGGCGTTAGCAGAAGGCATCTCATATCAGAAGGCATCTCATATGCTCGGGCTGTAGTGGACGCTGTCGTTCTTGTTAATGTAGAGGTCGCAGCGGGGTAGCGGCGTCCCTCCCAGCACCCTTAGCAACCAGATTAGTGTGGCTAATCATGAGTCTAAGCTAATGACATGATTAGTGAATAGCCACCCCTCATATTTGTAGTGTTGTGGGGCAAGC
>OAMR01000501.1:662812-707674 GCA_900205405.1 Echinochloa crus-galli
GCCAAAAAAAATACTTGGGAGTCTACGCTCTCTTTAGTTGTCGATGAAACAATGATGCCAATAGCGAACAGAACAAACCGTCTCTTCATGTCATCGTCAGCTGAGGTTTTAATGTTGTGCTCAAGGGTAGTAAGCTTAAGTTTGTGGTTTGTTTTATATGAATCGAACAAGGTCTTATCGACCGGTTTATATGTTCGATTTTGTACATCTTCCCTGTTGTACTGGTAGGCCCATAATATATTTCACGTCAGATGGTGTCATTTCAAGTTCTTTACCACTAATGAAAAACTTTTTACCATCAATGTTGTAGGTCTTGGCAATCTTAATCAACAATGTTCGTCGTAGCTAGAGGCATCATGTGAAGCAGACCTCCAAGATCAAGTCCTTCAATTGCAGCATTGTGATCATCTGATAAATTCCTGATCGTGTTTGCAAACTTGAATGGGAAAGTGATCTTCTTGTCAAGGAGATCAACACATTAGGAAAGAGTTTAAACCACCTAAATGTGATTATCTTGTGATTAAGGTAATTAATCATCATTTGGGCTCTAATTGGTGGCCCAAATGAGTTTCCATTTAAGGGCAAGGCCCTGCCCCTCACAACACCATGAGGGGCAGGGCCTTGCCCTTAAATGGAAAGGGCAGGTCCTTGCCTTTAAATTGAAACTCATTTGGGTCCACTGATTAGAGCCCAAATCATGATCATTTACCTTAATCACAAGGTAATCGTGTTTAGGTGGTTTAAATGCTTTCCCAATGTGTTGGTCTCCTTGACAGGAAGATCACTTTCCCAACACAAAAGACATGCTAATATGAAGTTAGTATGCTCACTATTCAAGTTTGCAAACATGATCAGGAATTATTAGGTGATCACAATGCTATAATTGAAGGACTTGGGCTTGGAGGTATGCTTCACATGATGCCTCTACCTGTGACGAACACTGCTAATTAAGATTGCCAGGACCTACAACATTGATGGTAAAAAGTTTCTCATTGGTGGTAAGGAACTTAAAATGATGCCATCTAAAGTGAAATATATTATGGGCCTACCAATACAAGGAAGGATGTACAAAATCTAACACTCATAAGACCTTGTTCGATTCATATGAAACAAACCACAAACTTGAGCTTACTACCCCTAAGCACAACATTAAAACCTTAGGTGTCCTTGATGATGACCTCAAGAGACAATTTGTTTTGTTCGCTAGTGGCATCATTCTTGCATCGACAACTAAAGAGAGCGTTGACTCCAAGTATTTGGGCCTTGTTGAAAAAGTAGTAGACCATTCAAAGTCAAACCGGGGACGGTTCTCCTTGAATCATATGCTAGATTCTATCCATATGTTTGTAGTAAAGAAACATGTTAATCTTCAAGGGAAAAATTCAGTACACTAATTAATGTTTTGATGCAGTATTGGTACTAGGAGCATGTTCAAGCTCAGAGCTAGTATGGAATTTCCTATTCTCCTATACCTCCTCCGGTGATGGCACGGTGGGATGGCCAAGTAGATGGAGGAGTGGTACACATCATGTTAAAATTATTTCATTTTCACATTTTTATTCATTTGACATATATAGTGTCTCCTTGGCAAGTGTCGGTGCCGAGATTGGCCGCCCAACCTTAGCGCCACACAGAATGCGTCGTGTCCCGTACCTTGACGGTTGATGCAAGAGCTAGCACGATGACACAAGGGTTTATCCTGGTTCCGGCCACGGGGCCGTACGTCCAGCAGAGCGTGCTCGTGGCACTGTACTATCTTGCACCGGGGGGTGCTTGCAGTGGGGGGCTACAAGCAAGGCGGGAGAGGAGAGGAAGTCTCCATGTCCCTGGTTGAGTGGAGTGATTGAAGCAGAGTGCCAATATCATGAGTGGTGGTCGTGCGCGTGTTCGTGTGTTCTTTTTCTTCGGTTCCGTCGGTCTCCCTTCTGAGTGGGCGCCTTCCTCGTCCTTTTATAGGCCAAGGAGGGAGGGAGGCATACAAGTGTAAGTACAAGTACAGTATGTGCTACAGAGGGGTGCACTGGAGAGCGTGGTGCCGGGCGTGCCGTCGTCCTTGGTCCTGAGCGGAGATTTATGGCGAGCTCCGGCTTCCTCGGGTGTCGTGGCCGTCCTTGCGCTTGTCCTGGAGTGATTTCGAGGGGCGGCGGGGGCCTCCGGCCAGTGCTTGGTCGTCATCCGTACGCCCGATCAAGGGTTCCCCATGTCCGTCCAAGGTCCTGGCAGCAGGGGAAGGACGGGAGTTGGCAGCACAGGGGTCGGGATGGAGGTCTTCGTTGGACACAGTACACGGCGTGCTCGCCTTGTCAGGGAATGGCCGGGAGTTGGTGGATTTGACCCGGCGTTCGTCATCACGGGGCTGCGCCTGACCAGAGTCAGCGCTCGCCTGCTCGTTCGTACCCTCGCTCGAGGGTTCCCCATGCTGGTTCGAGGGCTGCGCCGTGCGGGAGGACGAGAGTAGGCAGAACAGTGGCGCCGAATGTCTGCAAATCTGCACAGGGCTTGCCATGCCGGCACAGTGACTGGGGCAGGTGGCCCTGTGGCTGGAGCTAGCGGAGATGACTAGGCGTGGTGCAGCTGCCCAGGGATCGCCCCTGGTTGCTGCCCGTACACCGTTCGAGGGTGCCCCATGCCCGTTCGAGGGCCTCGTGGTGGGGAGAGGACGGGAGCAGTTGGCACAAAGCGGTGGAATGACCCATGCCAGTCCGCACAGTGGCGGAGCGTCAGCACAGTGCCCAGAGCAGGTGGTACTGTGGGCCTGACAGTGTCAGCAGCGTGGAGTAGGGCGGAGCCTTGTCTTTTGACTTTGGCGCCCGGTGGATGGGGCGGGCATTAAATGCCGTTGTTGGTTGGGGCACCGGGGCGCGCCGCGTTGAGTAGAGGGGTGGCCTCGAGCGAGGCGGAGATGGTTCGCTTGTTTGAGGGGGGCGCGCGGCCCTCGAGCGAGGCGGTGTTGGCGTCGCGCCTGCCCCAGGAGATCGAAGACCCTCGAGCGAGGCGGAGACTGGGTCCGCCATTCGGGCCCTTCGACAAACAAGCTGGGGTGGCCGTTTGGGCCGTGGTTGGCCGTGGCGGGCCGCATGGCCTGGGCCGTTGGTGCTTCGGTCTTTGGTGTTTAGCGTTTTTTGAGGGTGATTATCCCGATGGTTAGGGGACCCCTTTGGTATGTCCCCGACAGCAAGGTTGTCATGGAAATTGTAGTTCGATCAGACCAACCAGCAAAACGATCACAGTATTCTAGGAACAATGGCCGGGCATAATGAAGACAACCATACACATGAAATGACAGGCGCCATCAACAGTCAGGAGGCCACATTTTCAGCGACCAACAAGTAAAAACAACACATCTCGCCTTCTCTAAATATCATTGAACGAAGCATTAAACCTTTGACTCAATGACTTCTGTGTCATAGGTGGGCATGATACTTCAACTTATCAACAAGAATCAGCTAGACACTAAAAAAACTAGGATGCATAACAATGGACATAGATCACATAATTGATTCCTAGTTTCTCTATATAGCGGACCTATTGGCAGAAATAAAAGCTGAAAAGAAAATGGAAGCTGTTGTTCAAACAAGGGTGTCCAAGATAGAGGAAGACCTGATACGTATCACAATGCAATTCAAGGTAAGGATAAGGAATATTAACAGAATGATTTCACCCACATCTTACTCTGTATTCATTCAGTTTTTTTTTCTGGTGCAGGACATTACATTCCTTATTCAGAACAATGCACCGGAAACTTCAAAGGCCACATATATTTCTAGGTAAAATTAATATCCCAACCCATTGCTGAAAGTAACTATCTTTACATATGGTGTCCACTATATTTCTCGTAGGAACCAAAGCGCTTTAGCTGCAAATTTATTGGGGCCCAAAAATCCAACTATAACTCCCAATACAGGACAGACTTTGCAAAACAGGATGCAAGATGATGCTGCCCCAAAACATCACATTGTTCCACGAAAGCCTGTTTTTGAGATGGACTACTCTGTGACACAGGTTACAAGGATGCTGAAGTAGTTCTAGTTGGTGACACTCCCCTTATAGTTGCAGAGTTAAAGAGAAATGTCACCAATGATTTTATATATGGCGATGTAAGCCCCTTCCATTCTCATTCCATGTACTACTACAACCTATGCCTGATCTTACCGGACTGCAGGTTATTGATGCATTTGTGTATACGTGGAGACTGATTCAACGTCATTCCTTACAACTTATGATTCCACGAAGCTGACAGGACAAGGTATTCCTAGAGGATACGAAAGTTGGATGGTTGGCATTATTGCTAATAAATGCTTCGGACGACATATGATACCGATGCTTGCACAATTGTATTTATACATTTAACTATAACAAAACCAATGCAATTTAAAAAATTTATAATGCACAGTTATTTGTCCCAATGATTGTATCTGCTTGCCATTGGATTCTACTAGTGCTTAATTTCATGAAGGAGGAGGTTCAGCTCTTGGACTCTTTAGCCTCCAATCTTGCATTGCGAGATGAGGTGAAGGAGTGTGCCCTGGTAAGTGTGCTATTGCTTCCTGTTAGTATCACAGTGGCAGCGAAGCTTTAACACAATTAAACCATGTTTCATTATTACTCAGGTGAGGACCATACAAGCATGCATTAATGATATGATGCTGTTGAGGGTGGCCTGGTGGAATTTACTAAGCCCATCGACCTTACTCAATGGAAGAAATGCCGCTACTCTCTAACATACCACAACAACTTAACAAGTACGAACTGTGATGTAAATTATAACTCCCTTATACATGATAGATATGCTGAATGGTTGACTAAAATCTGCAGCTATTATTCTTGTGGGGCATTCGTACTGAATTACATGTTGGCATGGGATGGGGAAAAGATACCCGAGCATTTCACACATGTTAATGAAATAGTAGATTTCTTTGTAATGCTTTCCACTAGTTTCTGCATTCCTTCATTTACTAACATACCCATTCATGTCCACTTTAGACACAAGTTGAAGAATTCACTTGGAAACTGTGCACTATGCTTTTGATCTCAGAATGCTAATGGTTTGTAATGCTCAATATACATTTGTTTCTATTTTTCCCTTAGCCTATACATGTTGTCGACATAACTAATACTTTCATTACCTTCTGTAGAAGAAATATTGCGATGCAAGGAAGGCAAAGGAAAATCAACAAGATGCCCCAATGTCGTCTACATTGAAGAAATCAGCGATCCAAATGATGATAAAAATCCCAAGAAACTAGGCAGCGCAAAGCAGAAAGGGGCGCACAAGGAAAAAACAAGATCCTGCTGATCCTATTTTACAACAATTTAGCACCGAGACAATTGCTGAGTGTGTTCGGAAGAAGACAAGCAGTGTCTCCAAGCCAGGGCGACTTCAAAAGAGCCCTGGTAAGCAAATTTAATCTTTCGTGATAATTTGTTTCCATAGTTATATATAAGTTGCTACTTTCCATGTTCCAAACAAACAAACACTTGCCATTTTTATATTTAAATGTTGCAAATAGTTGTCTCAAGATCATGTTGGAACTCTACAACCCTGGTACTCAGGTTTCTGAAATACTTTGCAGATAAGACCTAGTTTTGTAATAATACTATGTCATGTAAAATGTTCAGATTCTAGGGCTAAGCAAAAATTGCGTCTAGGGTCCTATTTTTATATTGAAGCCACGAATGGTCAAGCTATTGCAACATGCAATCATCCAATGAATGGAAGAATTAACAATTCATGTTAAAAGAAACAACAACAACAACAACAACAACAACAACAACAACATAGCCTTTTGTCCCAAGCAAGTTGGGGTAGGCTAGAGGTGAAACCCAAAAGGTCAAAAAAAAACAGAAAAAGAGTTAGAGGAAAGCAGAAAAGAAAGCAAAGATCACGGCTCAGGCACATTAATTGCTAGTCTCCAAGCGCTCCTATCCATAGCTAAATCCTTAGAGATTCCAATGGTATCTCATGCAGTTAAATAATAGTTCAAAAATGGCGTACAGATTTCTGCACCAAGAGCACATTAATTTTCAGGAGAGGCACACAAACCTAACGTATCGACCATGTATACCCTAGTGCTTGAAGACACCACTTCATTTGTTGACCTCAGCACAAAATTGAGCTTACGTTTCTTCAGTGCCTGTAACAACATGTACAAAGATATGGTTCAGATATGTTGGAATAACAAATTGAATGGCATCTGATACCAGTCCAGAGTTGGAAATCCAAATTAAAATGCATGACAATCTTCATGCTGAAGAAATTCAAATTTCAAACACTGAAGGTTACACCTGTAACTCTTTTGAGTATTGCATTGTTTTGACTTTTTAGTATCCAACAAGATATGATACAAAATAGAGGTAAGAAACAAGTAGTAAAATGACAAATGTCTCATAAACTACAAGCTGATTAAAAGGGTAAGAAAAGTGTCATTAACATACTAAGGAAAAATTCTTGCAGTCCTGAGGATGTCTTGGCACAAGAATTAGTAGTAGCGTGGGATACATCTTGATTAACTCATCATGAACCCGGAGAATGACTGAAAAAATAAAGCAGGCAAAAAAAAACAGAAAAAAGAGTTAGGAGAGAACAGAAAAGAAGCAAAGATCACGGTTTACTCCTCCCTCCCTCCCTCCCTCCCTCTCCCCCGTGTTATGCTTGTATATATCTCCTTTGTTTTTTAATATAAATGGAAAATGAAGTGCTGTGGGGAACTCCCCCACAGTTTGCCCTTAAGAAAAAGATCACGGTTCAGGCTAAAAGAAACTAATTAAATGTTCAAAGCAAATATTACTCCACCTCGCTACTCAATGCAATTGAGATTACTGATCCATCCTATTAGCGGATATACGAAGGCACAAATATAGCACTATCACAATTCAACTTTATCAAAGTTCAGTTCTAACAAAAACTAGAGATTGGCATTAGTGTAGCTCACCCAAAATTTCTAAAGCACCAAGCACAATACTCTGAATAACTCATTACTACATACCTATGTGTATTGACACTGTGCTCTGAATGAGGTTTCACACTGCAAGTTTGCTCTCTCCAATAACCATGTGTTCAGGATACACCATAAGTCATTTGGGTTGCAATTCTGAAATCAAATGCAGCACACACAAGAAGAAAACAAGCAGCAAGCACAGTTATGTGCTACCTTCGCCACGCGCTGACAAAGAAGGGGACGAAGTGGAGCCGACGCCGCCACCGAAAAACAAGCTGTAGGCCACAGCGGCACCAACCATCAGCCTCCTGAGCTGAGCCGAGCAGAACTTGAGCCCTTCCCAGCGGCCGTGACAGTAAGGTCGGAGGTCACCGGCCGCCATGGCACTCCGGGGAGGCGGCGTACAACGCGAGGCGGTAGCGAGTGTGGGATCACCACGAGACCATGGGAAACCAGCAAGTGTGCTTGGTTGGGACGGAAGAAGGCAGGAGACAGCTGTCGACGACGAGGTGGCAATGGAGCTCGGCTGGCAAGGGGCGGCCGTAAAACCCCCTGAGGCTTCGTTTGGCAATGGTGGGAGGCAAACCAAGGGATAATCAAACCTCCAGTGGATATGGTGATTCCCTCCCCTCCACCAAATCCCGGTCCACCCGGTGCCGCGCTCCCCCACCTCCGTGGATTATTTAAGCTATTTGGGAAGGAGCGGATTGCTTGCTGCATCTCTGCGCCCATACACAAACGTGATAGCACATTTATAGATATTTGATATGCGAAGCAGCTAAGATCATTTTGCAGCAGGAGCATCTGTTCCCGCTCACAGCATAATTAATGGACGATGAAGCTGTCAGCTGAACAAGATAGTACTAAAATAATAAATCTGTAGAGATATGGGATTGGTATAACGGAATGGATTGATGTATTGCATTGAGGCCTCGGCCGGTATATATATAGAGTACAGAGACTTGTCCATGGATACAACTAGCAGTACGGGATTATCTAACATATACTCTAACATCCCCCGCAGTCACAGCGGGAGCACCGCAAACGGTGAGACTGGAGGAGAAGCCGAAGGTAGGAACCGACGGACTGACATCCCCCGCAGTTGTAGCGTCGGCGTAGGGCAGATGCTGCGACCGGAGAGAAAAACCGGCGAGTAACTCATGAGGATGGTAGCCCTTTGTGCTGACATCGATGAAGCCGAGACGAGGACGAGTAGCCGTGGTCGAGGAGGTCGTGCGTAGGGTAGCTGTGGTTGAGGATGAGCTGTCGAGGTCACCGAGGGTAAGGAGCCGCAAAGGAAGCCGCGGGCGCGCGAGGAAGTGCCATGGTGGAGGCGTCACGAAGAAGACGCCGGAGACGAAGATGGCGACGCGTCGAGGCAATCAAAGAGGGGGTCGATGCCGAAGTCGACGCAAACACACCATCGGGCGACACATCCTCAGGTTTGCCAGACCCGTGAATGTATCGGGGACGATGGCACGCACCGGTGTTGCCAATACCGGACATGCGAGGGAGAGTGCACCACCAAGACGCCGTTGTCTGAGGGACCAGCAGAGAAGGCCTCCATGACGGTCACAGGCACAGAAGAGCGGCGAGGTGGAAGATGCCGATGCAGCCCGCAGTTGCTGGAGTAGACGACGAAGGAGTAGACGGCGACGCTGGCGACGAAGTGGTGCTAGACGAAGCGAGGAGGTTACCCCGGACGATCTGGCGCAAGGCCTGATGATCCAGAGGACGCGATGGCGGAGCTCGAAGAAGGCGACGAAGAACTCGAACAGCTCGGTGAAGACCATGTGTGCGAGCAAGCACGCACTGACGTAGTCGATCACGATGTCGGAGACGCGGTCGAAGAGGCCGACGTGGACGAAGTCGAGGATACGGTCGACGGCGGTGAAGATGCAACGACGGGGACCAGAGAGGGCGGCACTACAGCCCGAAGAGGCGATGCAGCCGCAACCCTCATGTCGGCGGAGGTGCACATGCTGAGGACATCCGTCCCAAATCCGCACATGTCGCGCCAATCGGTTGATCAGACCGAGGGCGCACGGAGACGACGGACGACGATGCCGCATAGATCGGAGGAGTGGCGGCGATGTCGGGGACGACCGGCGTAGAGACCATGTGGCGGAGGGGCCTGGCGGCGCTGCGGGTGGCGATGTCGGGGACGACCGGCGTAGAGACCATGTGGCGGAGGGGCCTGGCGGAGCTGCGCGTGGTGCCCCAGTGCGCACCGCACACCAGCCCGAGCGACATGGTGTTGAAGAAGAACAGCCGGTGACGATGTCGAAGTAGAGGCACGCGATCGACGGGCGGTGGGCGATGCAATCTCGAGCAGTGCTCGAGCAAAAATCAGAGAAAATACCAAAAAAGAAATCAGCAGCAGCTCGTGTAGCACCTCTAGGTGCGCGTAGCGCAATCCTCTCAATCTACTCTTATTTTCTTCTCCCGTCCCGGTCAACGACCGCACGGAATGGTAAAAGAAAAACAGAGTGAGAGAGAGGGACGGCGGACGGTGATGGGGTGGGTGGTCGGCTCCTCCAGACCAGACGATGGTCTCCTCCAACGCGGGTCCCAGGCGGCAGCGGAGGAATCCGTAGGGGCGGAGGAGCCCGACCGGCGGCGTAGGATCCGCCCGCGGGGAGGTCGAGCCATGGCGAAGAGGACGGGGCGAAGCGGAGGCGCCGCCATGCAGCCGTAGTCGACGAGGTGGCGCTCCACGCAAAGGCCCCTGCTGCCACCACGGCAGCATGGGGAGGGCACGAGCGTCGCCTGGAGACCGCGGCCGCCACCGCGGCGGCGCGGATCCGTGTCATCGACAACGGGCTTGATGACGGGCCGGTGACAAGGTACGTCCGATTTGCTGCTGGACGACGACGACGAAGGCGGCGGATTACGGGAGGCCACCGCGGGGGTTGGAGAGGGCGCAGCCCCCGGTAGAGATCGACATGGGCGACCTCCCCGGGGGCGCGCTACGAGGCCGTCGAGGGGGCGCGCTGGATGCGCGCCGTGGAGGTCAGCCGGCGGCGCAAGGAGAGGAGGGGCGCCGACGGCGCTAGGGCAGCGGAAGGTAGCCTAGGATCCCAAACCCTAAACTCGTGATACCATGTAGAGAGATGGGATTGGTATAATGGAATGGATTGATGTATTGTATTGAGGCCTCGGCCGGTATATATAGAGTACAGAGACTTGTCCGTGGATGCAACTAGCAGTACGTGATTATCTAACATATACTCTAACAAAATCATACTCATCTAAATTACTGGCAGTACCAGCAGGTATACGACAAATTACATACGGCCATTCATTAGTAAAAACCGATTAGTATAAGTCAAACAGAAGTGCAACAATACCACCAGGCATGCCTTTAGCCAAGTTTAGTAGTTGGCTATGAAGCCTGTCATCTGAACTTGCTGCACCAATACAGTGAAGGTCACAAAATGCAATTTATGCAAAATTTACATAAAAGATGGCACAAGCTTTTCAGAAGTAAAACTGATACTTATGATAATTTCTATTACATACTAGACGGCAAAGTACTCAACACCTAGTTCGATAACTCATATGTGAATGAGAGATGACTTCTAAAAATAAATGGCATGAAGTGGTGAAGCTCTTGGCAGAAATGGAGGAGATATCTGCAGCTAAAAGATCATGTGAACATATATATACTATCTGCAGGATAGACCAAATTGTTTAAAATTCAGCAAATATTTTCATCCAAAACTTAGGAAACTTCAGCACTAGGATTGTAAGGAAAAAATGGCAGATTATTATTTATTGCATTGCATTGTCTTGTGCCCATGACTTACACATGTGAGTTATCCAAGAAGCTAGCTACATAATAATCAAAGGAAAATGCACAGGACGTTGCAAGGAATAATCTCCTCCAGCAGTCTACTTTGTCAACACCGTACATATACAAGTTCTGTAGAGATACGAAGTAAGACTGACACAAGGCTCATTTAGACTGTGAGAGAGCTAGAAAGGGATGAGAAAGAGCTGGGAACATGGTGTTCTGTTGTCAGCAAGACTGACACAAGGATCATTCAAATTAATGACAGACAAGATATGCAACATGCAAATAAACTAGCCTGACATGACTAGATTACTTTCCAAGACAAAGCTCATCTTTATAACAAATGGCAAATAAATAGTATACATTTAATAACCATGTAACAAATGGATTTACTTCACCAAAGAGAATGGTGTGAGTTGACAGTACATCCACTTAAAAAATAAACTCAAGTTGCAGTTAAAAGCCAAAACCTCAACCAGCAGCTATCATTATCAGGACAAAAATTCAGAAACATCTATCTAACATGGTAACTGACATCTACCAGGATTAACAGAATAAGCAATTAGGAAAGAGTTCAATGTAACTATCAAAATGAAATATGCATAAAGACAAGGTATGGATTCTGAAGATCAAAAACAACAAGCATGGTAGGTTGACAAGAACATATACATATGATAAGCAAGAATCTAGACAACATAACAAGTCATGTCAATAGATAAAAAAATTGAACAAAAAAAGTGTCACACCCTAAAATTTCTAAATTTTAGTATGTGAATAATAAGCTTAATTAATACAATAATTTATCAAATTTATAAAATTTTCCAACATTTATATGATTAAGAGCGAATTTAGTGCAGAAAAAAATATTTATTTTTGTAAATTAAAATAAAACAACATAAGTTTAATGTGGAGTGTTTGTTGCATTTCATGTTGTGCATTGTGTTTTGTTTGAAGTTTGAATCTAAATTATGTTTAATTTCAAATTTGAATTTGCATAGTTTGGATGCTTAGGATAGTTGTTTGCCCGAGGATCTACTTTTGGTCCCTGATCTCCCAGCCCAGCTCGCTTCCTCCCCTCAGCTAGCCCACTCTCTCTCTCTCTCTCCCTCTCCCTCCCTCTCTATCCCTCTCTCTCCCTCTCTCCCTCCATCTGTCCCTCCTCTCCCTCTCCCTCCCTCTCTCTCTCTGTCTCGCTCTCTCTCCCTCCCTCCCTCTCTCTCTCTCCCTCTCTCTCTCTCTCTCTCTCTCTCTCTCTCTCTCTCTCGGTCCGAGCCCACCGCAACGGACCAGCTTTCCCCATCGAGGCCCAGCACCGCACCCCTCCCTTGCTTCCACTGCCAGGTGGACCCTACCTATCGGGGTCATCTCCTTTCTCACGACCAAGTCCGATTCAAGGCCGGGAGCTCACCGTGCACGCTCGGCCGTGTCTAGCCCTCGGTCCGGCTCCTACACGACTCCATGTAGCCCCGTCAACCCACTTGAAATCGTGAGAAAGCTTCCGTCGCCGCCTTTCCTTCGTGCGCGTCCTAAACGCAAGGAAGTTGTAGCCGCCACCGCCATGATCCGCGATCCGTGACCCACATGCAAAGATGGTCCCTAGGGACTATAAAACCAGAGTCGCCACAACCCCTAAACCCTCATCCAACCATCGCCTCGAACCTCTCGAGTCCCCAACGCCGCAACTGCCTCGTGACGCCACCGCCTTTCTCTCGACGAGAACTCTCTTGCAAGATTCATGAGGAGGTAACAAAGCTTGTCGAGCAGCTCCTAATCTTCGTTTCGACGTTTTTTCCACATGTAATTGCTCACTGTTGTTGCATAGTGCCACTGGAGCAGCCTGCCTCGTCGTCCGCGCTCCTCGCTGTCGTTTTGTCGTGGTGATAACTCTAGGTGAGCTCGTCGTTCCACGCTGATGTCGTAGGACCAAACCACGTGTGATGATCCTAGGACCGACACGGATAGCTGGAGGGATTTGCCAGCGACACGCCTGGCAGATGAGCATGGCGGCACCGCCTCAGAAGCAATGAAGAAGAGAGAAGCTCGCGACAGAGGCGAGAGGTTGGAGAAGAGAGGTGAAAGTGCATCTAGGCTCTCCCTAGTGGGTTTTGGTTGAATGATGACAAATGTAATCAAAGAGCTAATGTTTGATTGAGTTCATGGATAGGTCATAATGTAATAATATTCATGTTTGGCATGAGATGATATATCCCTATGGATCATGATGGATGGCATGGAGAATGAACGATTTAAAATTATTGTTCCATTTTGAATTTGAGTTAGGGATGCCGTACTATCAAGGGGGATGTATGTCGATTGTGTCATGGATGTTTTGATGCTCAAAGAGATCCAAGCAAGTACCTATGAGAGACACAAGTGCACTCACGAACACACTTTTCCTGCTGTTTCTTTGGAGCAAGTATATCCGGGACAGGGCCAGAACAATTTTGTTCCAGGTACCCCTTCGGTTCAGGGGTTCTCGGAGTATCCAAGGTCGTCCCGGAGTAGCCTGGTACAGAATCAGGGTCAAGTTTCACGTTCTTTTCTAGGGCCAGATATTCCGGCAAGGGGTCGGAGTATCCAGCCCAGATCTCGCAGACTACACAACGGCTAGTTTTGGGGGCCCGAGTATAAGTACCCCTTCGCCCCCTCCACACACACAAAGAACACTCTCTTGAGCCTCCTTTTCACTCTCTCAACTCTCTAGAGGTAATCCTTGTGAGATTTGAGAAGGGATTGAGTGAGTTAGTGGATTTGAGTGTGTGAGCATCAACTCCAACTCTTGAGCAATTGAAGCATCCTCGGCCATTGACTCGCGTTTGTTACTCTTGGAGCTTTTGCTCCTAGATGGCTAGGCGTCTCCAGCGAGCGCTCAACTCTGTGACCTTGCCCCGGAAAGTTTGTAAAGCCATCTCCTCGGAGAAATCATAGTAAGTAACCCTAGCTTGGCTTTTGGGCCCTAGGGGGAGGGTAGAGTTGTGGCTCAACTCGGTCTCTTTGGAGGCCCCTCAACGGAGACGTAGCTTCTTTTGGGAAGTGAACTTCGGGAATCAAATCACTTGTCTCTTGTTGTTGTGCTTGTTCCTCCAGTTTATATTTGCTCATCTTGTTCATCGTGTTCTTGCTAGTTCATAGTTGACTTTCATAGATTTGCCTCGATCTACTCGTGTGTAAAGTTTGTGGTGCAGCCCTTAGGTGGAAAAGAATCCTTGGACTATTTCCCACCTTTCTATTCAAAGGGAATCAGCTAAGTCGATCGAAATCATTGCATCACGTGCTCACTCTTTTCTATCGTAGGAAACTCCGGGAACCTACCAGATACTCCAGTCATCTGAGCTGGAGTATCTGATAGGATGCCGGAAGTTCCGGTAACTAACCCGACTGTGAGATAATTGTGTGCAGTTTTTGAAGAAGATCCTATTCACCCCCCCTCTAGGCATCTTGTGATCCTTTTAAGAAGTCTGTTGATTCATCATTGATTCCTTCATTCAGTGTTCACTCTTCCATTTACATACCCAGGAACACAGCCCATCGGCTCAAGTGTGGCATACGGCCCACTAATCCTATTACATAGCCTCAGGCTCAATATTGGTCAGGACACCACGTAGCATATGGAGGCCCGTAGCTCGAGATCCGCTTGTCTCCGGTGAACCTCCGTCGTCGGCCGAGTAGCGCTGCTGTTGGCACTCCTTATGACCTACAGATAAATCTGCAAGCGGACGCATATCAATTTAGCATTGTTGGCACTTCTTACAATCCAATATCAGAATTGAAAATCCTGGTACTGGGGTAAGGAGTGTTTCAGTGGTTTTCCTTATGGCTTAGTAAAATATATAAATATCCTGCAAGCGCATAGAATCACCGCTGTAGCACTTCACCTGGGAGTATCCCGAGGTATCGTAATTTATATTTTCGCAGGGAAGCTTTGGCAAGAATACTAGCAAACAAATATTCGAGACTATCAGAGAAGGGCACACGACTAGACAAGACGGGTGATAACGGTATTGGATAGGAGTAGATATACCTTGACACACAGCTCAAGGGATGCTTAGGTAAGTAAGAGAGGAATAGATAGCTGGGAGGACAACAAGAAGAGATAGAGGACTCCTGGATACTTTATCTGTCTATGTCACTCAGGTTTAGAGATAAAGTAGCTAAAGAACTAGCACTAGAAGATCTGGGTTAACTCTATTGTCTTAACATCGGGACAAAGGAACCTATGACATGCAGAAAGGGATGAGAAGGGGTGCCACCAACTCCTAACTGGGGAATCCTGCAGGCCAAGCCGGACGTGATGGATTACGAAGGCCGGTAGGGCTGTCACCACCTAACGGATACCACCTCCGTGGACTCAGGGGCAAACTAAGGCCACTGGCTAGTCTAGGAACCACTCCTACACTAGTCAACAACTACTTACTCCGCTAGCAAGAGCAAGTAGCAAAGCAACCTTGTCGATACTCTTGGTGACAATTCATCTCTAGTATCGAGCAAGATCGAAGAACCAACTAAGACAAAGATTTAAACAAGAGCTAGAAGCACTGGAACTAGAGTTGACTATAGTCTAAACACGATATAGATGCAACTAGAATAAAGTAGAGGCAAGCTATGAATGACAAAGGCAAAGTGATAAAGATAACTATATTGATAGCTCAAAGTCTTACAAAAGGAAAAGGAAAAGATACAAGAGCTTATACCAGAGCTTCTGAAGGTGACTCCGGAACCTCCGAGGCAAAGCTCCACTCAACTCTAACTCCCAACTAAACCATCCTAACTCTACTAGAATGAAAGTGGAAATGAGCTCCTTGGCTTGGTGTGTGTTGAATGAGCAGCCTGCCATAGTATTTATAGTTGTCTTAAGGCGGTTTGGAGGTTGGGTAACTGCCAAGGCAGCTGAAGGCGGTTGGGAGGCGGTTCGGCCGAAGATCTCGATTCGGCCGAACTCCCCGGTTCGGCCGAATCGAGGGATGCACTGCCTTGACCACCAAGGGCCAGGATGCAGCCCCTAGGGTCGGTTTGCTGGCTGGGGGCGGTTGGCCGAAGGCCCTATTTCGGCCGAACCAGGCCTGGCCCGTGGCTGGCCCCCCAGCACCGCCTTCGGTCTTGGACCCCGCTGGGCTAGCTTCTGATGATGGGTTTCGTGTTGTCCAGGCCTAGTATGACGTAGCAGTGCTCCGGGATGAGTTGGCGGTCGTCCACTTGTCGTGTGTCGTAGTTGCATGGTCAGCGTGGACATGGACGACTCCCGGTGGCGTGTACGGCTAAGGGGGGTAACCGGCCCAACGGAGTCGTTCGGCTGATTCGGTCATTTCCGACCCTCATAGCGCGTATTTGTCGTAGTTGTACCTGCACAAGTGACACTCACCAAAACTCGTGGAACTTTATTAGAAATAAAACCTAAGTACATGGAATGTTGCATAAAGCCTCATTTATTTCCGAGTATTGGTGGTCGAAATTGGGTTGTAACGACCGCCAACAAGCACCCGGGAGTATTCCAAGGTATCGATTTTCATGAGGAACGAGAAGTGTACTAATTCTAAACAAGTTGTCCAAAGATAAAGCAATGGAGTGGGTAAAATGGATGACGTGGACGAAAACAAAGAAAAGGGAAGAAGAGCGATAGGAGGGTAGAGAAGGTAAGGGCCTCGAGCTAATGTCCTTCCCTGACGAACTGAGCAGACGGAGACTACTGATAAATGATTGATTGGGGACAACCGGACCGACAACAAGCAGAAAGGGATGAGAAGCCGTGCCACCAACCCCGCACTTGGGGATCCTGCCGGCTCAGTTAGGCGTGATGGACTACGTAGGCCGTATAGGGCTGTCACCACCTAACGACTACCACCTTCGTGCCAACTCAGGTACAATCCAAGATAACCTCAAGTCAAAGCACCGCGCTTACACTAGTCGGCTAGTACCTACCTCCTATAGAAAGGCAGGCACCCAAGCTAAGCAACCAGTATATAATTATACCAATCAACTAGGCAATGAACGAGGAACCAGCAAGCATATACAAGTAAGAACTAAATGCTCAATTAATCAGAGTTACCAGACACACGACCCGGATGTTACTCGACGCAGAGCCGCATCTATAGAGGTACAGCTGGAAGAGGGGCCGACACTCCGTTTCTTCTCCGGGACGCTCACCTCTCATGTCTTCCTATCTTCTAAGTATAAAAGTGGCAGAGATTCGCTAATGAACTCTTCTCTTATGTTGTGTCTCTTGCAGGTGAGGGGGGGGGGGGCGGGGGCTCTATTTATAGTGGCCAAGGACGGTGGGAGGTGGAGCAGCGGCCAAGGCAGCTCAAGGCGGTGCCCGGCTGATTCGGCCGAACTAGCCGGTTCGGCCGAACTGTGCAGTTCATCCGAACTGGCACGTGGCACCGCCTTGGTGCTGAGGCGGTGCGCGCAAAGGCGGTGCAACACCTGGCAGCAGTGGCGGCGCGGCGATGGCGGAGCGGCGGGGCGGGCAGCGGGTCGGCGGCATGTCGGCAGCAGTCGGCGGCGGCGGGTGGGCAGCGGGCGGCTGACAGCGGGTCGGCGGCATGTCGGCAGCAGTCGGCGGCGGTGGGTGGGCAGCGGGTCGGCAGTGGGCGGCGGACAGCGGGTCGGCGGCATGTGGCGGCACCGCGATGGGCGAGGCGTGAGCGGAGCAGGCGAGGCACGCGCGGAGTGGACGAGGCGTGGGTGCAAGCACGAACCTTAAAGCAGCGTTGGACGGTGACAGATAGTGTGTGTAGCAACATAGGGTTGTGATGTTGCTCATCAGAAACAGAGTCAATCAGATTCAGAAGCTACACCGGACAAAAAGGCAAAGATTAGGCAAAACCTCGTGCTCAAGCTCCGTGACCCTTCCTTTCAGGAGTTAAAGTATGGGATCTACACGAATAATAAAATTTCAGGAGTTCTACATGAACAAAGAAGTTCACTGAAATGACCAGGAAGCTTCTCCTCACAGATCTGGCACAACACAGGAGCATGAAATTGAACCTAGCAAGGTGAGGAGGAAGAGGATGGGGAGGGGAGGGGGATATTCAACTGGAGGAGCCACCACAGTCTGAATCGAGCCCGGCGGGGAGTATCAGCTGTCGCCCCTGCCGCAGCCTGACAAACCCTAGCAGGAAGAAAGGGATGATGAGGAGAAGGACAGAGGGGAATATGGACGGGATGAGGTGCAGGAGATGGGGGATGAGAAGGCACCTGCGGCCTGCCACTGCAGTCGAACCCGCCGCTGATGCCGCGAGGGAGAGGTGGTGACGGCGGTGCCTTCTTCACGAGCGGAGAGAGCGAGACGTGAGGGGAGTCGTTCCCGGCCCGAGATGATGCGGAGCGAGACCCGCGTGGGTCGGTGGGGTTTGGGATGGGAGCCGTTCCATCCCCGGGCTCGCCAAATGCATCTTTGGCGCACGCGCGGACTACGGGGTTTCGCCCCCATTCTGCGCGTTCTGAAACGAAGCCTGATTCCGGCGGGAAAACGGCCGGGGACCGGCGAGGAGTTGTGGATGCCGGAGCTAGAGCCGGAGCCGGAGCCGGAGCCATTGAATCGCACTGGTTCAGCATTAATCAATCAATTCCTGTTCGATGCACTGAGACCAGGAAAAACAGAACAGTAACAAAAACAACTCCATACCAAATTGCACAAACATGCAAATCCATTTTAGTTTCTGCTCGCATTCAGTTAACAAGGACCGATAGAATATACCACAAGCTAGGCACGGGAAAGCAGTATGCAGGTTCAATAATCCAAGCAAAACATTGCTGTGAGCAACTACCACAAGGCACCTTCCCTGGATGAAGCTTCAGTCCATGAAACTGATTCGTTATCTAGCGAGGTGGAGAATTAGGCAAGGCAGCACCGGATCATGGCGGCGTTAAGCGTGAGACGAGATCATTTGGTCATGGCGGGCGGCGATAAGCCTGAGACGAGATCATTTGGCCATGGCGGCGTTAAGCGGCGAGGAGTATGGTACTATGGTCTCGCAACAATCGCGTGGCCTATATAGGCCCAGGACTGAAGAAAACGCTATTAAACAAACTATTTTGTTTTTTTTGAGGGAACAAACTATTTTGTTGACTCATATTTATTTTAATCTCTAAGTATATAGAAGGAGGCAGGCATTACATTCGCGAAACCACCTCCCCTCGAGTCGCCTGGGGCGACTCGAGGGGCGATGCCCCACCGCCGCCGGAGGCCTCCTCCAACCTGCGCCGGCCGCCGCCGTCGGTTCGTGACGGCGGCGGCCCCCTCCTTCCTCTCTCCCTTCCATCCCTCCGGTCGCTCATCTACCTGCAGCACCACTACCAACCCCGGATCTGATTTTTTTCATGGGGGTTCATCGCCGGCGCCGGCACCGTATGCGGCCGTTCCGCGTCGGTCGCCTTGGTCCTCTTTGTTCATCGCCCTGGTCGCCTCCGCTGCCAGCGTCGACTTCCCCGCGCCGTTGCGGCCGCTGGCTATTGCTGCCGGCCGTCCCCGGATCCGCGGCGTCGCCGTGCAACCACCCTCGGGGGCATCCTGGCTGGCGGCAGTGAGTAGGGGATCCCCTCCGTTCACTGGATTCCGTGCAATGAAAGTGTTGCGCTCGTCGCGCAGGGGGTGTTTCTTCACCTTGCACGGATTGACGGGCGACGATAGCAGCGACGGCTTCTCTGCATACTTTCCTGGGTGTAAAGCCTTGGTCTTTTGGTCAGGCGACGGTGGCGCGATCGGCGTCGCTTCCCTCCTTGGAGGCGTCGTTGTGGAATTTCATGCTATATTAAGCTGCGACGACTGCAAGCACTGTGGCGAGGAAATGGATGGCGAGTCCACTGGATCCATTATTGGTCAAGGTTACACAACGATTAGCATACTGGACACGGTGGTGTTCGTTCAGCAAAACACCAGGCTTGATCTTATTCATCAATGATCCAGTTCTACACCGATTGATTGTGCCAACGATTCTTAAGTCTGGTTAATTGGAGCCGGATGAAGACGACGGGCTTGTTGGTGGTAGCTCTGAGTGGATTCAGGGTTAGGTGCATGAAACACCACCGTTGAATACTTGCTTTTGGTCATAAAAGATAGGTCTTTTTGGTGTCGGTAGTTTGGAGCTAATGATGGTTGTAGCTTTTTATCTGCTCCTTTTTTCCTAGGTCTGTGTGCTATTAGGAATAGAGCTTTTTCCTTTGTGTAATAATGATAGTTGTATGCATCTTTTGGATGCAGAGGCTGCAATATCAATATATTCCCTTTTCTAAAAAAAGTATATAGAAGGAAAAAGTCTAGATCACCCCCTCACCTATGAGGGTTGGACTACATAACCCCCAACCTATTAAACGGTCTATATCACCCCCTGGGCTTTTCAAAACGGTCAAATTACCCCTAAAGCAATTTTGAAAAATCATAATAAATCACAGAAAAGTTATAAAATGGAAAATCCAATTGTGTTGGAATTCAAATGAGAATTCAAATGAGTATATCTACATAGTGAGGATATAATATGGTATGCTTCAGTACATGTTTTTTGTTGTACCTTCAGATCTATGCTTTTCTTCATAGCTATAAAAAATCTACTGAATCTTATCAAATTATATGTTCACGGTGTAGATATACTCATTTGGAGTCCAACACAAATGAATTTTCCATTTTATGATTTTTCTGTGATTTACTATGATTTTTAAAATTATTTTAGGGGTAATTTGACCGGTTTTAGAAAGTTCAGGGGGGGTGATATAGACTGTTTCATAGGTTGGGGGTTATGTAGTCCAACCCTCATAGGTGAGGGGGTGATCTAGACTTTTTTCTATATAGAATAATGCACGAAAATCAACAAAATTACTAATTTAGCATAACAGAACATATCTGCCAACTACTCATTACACTAGGGTACTTGCGTGTTATCAGAGAAAACAGCTAGCACACGACGCAATAAATTGCTTCTCTGTTCTGAAAAGGTGTGTTGGCGATATGACAATATGCAACAATTACTTGGGTACATCTTAGTATAGGGCTCGCACGTACTAAAGCCAACTGGTGGTGCAAAGGCCTGTTGAGGGTGATCGATCGGCTGCTGCCTTTTTGTTGAGATAAAGATTACAATAGAGAATGCAAGTTCAAACAATAGTTTATATTATTGGCATGGGTGAGTACGTATTTCTTTCAGAAATGGCCAACTTTAGCTAACGGATATGAAGATGATACAAGTTTTTTTAGCGACCGTGCTTTAGCACGTTTTTCATTAAGAGGAGGAGAAAAGTACATCCTAAGCTGCTACATCAACAGAGTTGGCGACGAGCAGGAGCACACTAGAAGCAAAAAAGAAGATTACAAAACTATTGGCAAACAGGCTGCAAAGGGTAATCCCAAGACTTATTCACAAAAATCAGTATGGATTTATACAAGCAAAAACAATACAAGATTGCCTTGCATGGGCATTTGAATACCTTCACCTCTGCCACCACTCAAAAAAGAAGATTGTAATCCTCAAATTAGACTTTGAAAAAGCCTTTGACAAGGTAGAACACACAAGTACGCTTCAGATAATGCAGAGTATGGGTTTTGGTTAGAAATGGATAAATTGGATGAGAGACATTTTCTCATCAGGAACCTCTTCAGTATTGCTAAATGGGGTACCGGGTAAAACATTCCACTGTAAAAGAGGTGTCAGACAAGGTGACCCCCTGTCCCCCCTCTTATTTGTGCTAGTTGCAGATTTATTGCAGACTCTGATTAACAAAGCCAAAGATGACAACTTGCTGACACTACCAATACCAATGCAACATTCACAAGATTTCCCCATCTTGCAATATGCGGATGATACACTAATCATCATGGAAGGCAAGACAGAGCAACTAAACACACTGAAAAGCATTCTACAGGACTTCTCAACTTCTACAGGTTTAAAGGTGAATTTTCAAAAATCAATGCTAGTGCCCATCAACATCAATGAATCTGAAACACAATCTTTAGCCCAAGCTTTTGGTTGTAGAGTGGGATCTCTTCCATTCACCTACTTGGGGCTCCCCCTTGGAATCACCAAGCCAAAAATAGAAGAGTTTTGGCCTTTAGTTACTCGATGTGAAAGGAGATTGGCCAGCACATACACCTTCCTCTCACAAGCAGGCAGGTTGCAGATGACCAATGCAGTTTTCTCCTCCCTTCCAACATTCTAGCTTTGTACGTTTTTACTGCAAAAAATAGTTATAAAACAGGTAGACAAGTACAGAAAACACTGTCTGTGGAGAGGTGCAGACATCAATGCAAGAGCACCACCTAAAGCTGCCTGGCCAATGGTTTGTGTTCCAAAATCTGAAGGTGGATTGGGTGTGATCAGACTGAATGCCCAGAATGAGGCTTTGCTCATGAAAAATCTTCACAAATTCTTCAATAGGGAGGATATTCCATGGGTCAGCTTGGTATGGGAAAAATACTATAGTAATGGAAAGCTACCAAATCACATCAAGAAAGGCTCCTTTTGGTGGAGGGATATACTCAAACTATTGGATAGCTACAAAGGATTTGCGATTGTTAATATTCAGGATGGCAAAACGTGTTACTTGTGGCAAGACCTTTGGAATGGCAGAGTGCCTAGTCAAGTATTCCCAGAACTGTTTTCCTTTGCTAAACAGAAATTTATCACCATAGAGAAGACCCTGCACATTACAGATGTTACACAGTTGTTCCACTTGCCTTTGTCAGAACAAGCATTGCTGCAATTTCAGGAACTAATACAGCTTTTGGACGAAATTCAGTTATCAGAGGAAACAGATTTCTGGACATATATTTGGAACTCGCCAATTTTCTCATCGACAAAGATTTACAAACGACTGCTAGGCTCAGCTATGGCACACCCACTGTTTAAGGCTATATGGAACTCAGATTGTCAGCACAAACACCAAGTCTTTTTCTGGCTCTTGTTGAAAGACAGGCTCAATACAAGAGACATTTTGTGAAGGAAAAATATGGCACTGCCACCATATGCATGTATTCTTTGTAAAGGCAATATAGATGAAACCAGAGATCATCTGTTTCTAGACTGCCAATTTGCACAACAGTGTCGGGCACTCCTTGGTTACCAGCCCTTTCAAGGAATCAATTTGTGGGACTTCTTTGAGAATTGCAAAACCCATTTAGGGGTGCCAATGGACATGGAAATAATCATAATCATGTCATGGTGCATCTGGATGCTTAGGAATGATTTCATTTTCAGGGCACTAACATCATCAGTCCAGACCTGCCAAGTCTACTTCAGAAAAGAGCTAGATCTAGTTTCACTACGATCATCGTCCCAGAAAGCTTTGTTTATTTCCCAATGGCTAGAAGCTTGGCTGTAATTTTTTTAATTTTCTTTGTCTCCTTCTTTGTTTCTTAATTCTGTGGTGTAACTTGTTGTTCTTCCCTTTTATTAATATAATTATCCAGTAGGGGCTTGCCCCTCCTGTTTCCTCAAAAAAAAAGAAGATTACATGATCACAGTTTGGCGACCCGACTGTATGCCTAGTGTTACCGCAATAGCATTAATTGTAGAGAAATGAGCATCAGCCCATAGACCTATCTCCTCCTTGATCACCTGTAACAGCTCATTGATCGTTCGGGTCTGATGATTGAAAGTGTGTCAATTTCTTTCAAGCCACAGTGTCCAAACCACCAGGACCACCAGGGAGTCAAAACCTCGTCGCTCAGGGCGTTGCAGCCGTTTCCTCGCATTAGTCCACCAATCCGCCAAGGAAGATTCAGTGGGCGTGGGCGTGAGATCCTGCCAGCCGCATCAAGAGAGCAGGGAGAACCAGATCTGCCTGCTATAGGTGCATGATATGAGGAGGTGAACGATTGTTTCCGGTTCTTGATCACAGATGATGCATGTGTCACTATCTTGTAGCTGGTGCTTCTTTCTCCTGCTTGCCATCCAGCAACGACCATGAATGGCGGTCCACACAAAGAATTTACATTTCCCCGGTGCTCTTGTTTTGTGAAGGACTTTGGCTCCTGGCCACGCGTATTGTCCGATGAAGAATGCCTGATAAGCTGATGACGTAGAGAAAATGCCGTCATTAGTCCAGCGCCATACCGGTTTATCCGGTGTTCCCGGTATAAGGTGGATTGTTTCCATAATTTCCCAGATGTCCAGATAATCAAGAATCACCTGGACAGTCAGGGCACCTGGAATCCGGCAGCTACTGTTCTTGTTCTCTGTATGTGTGGCGACACAGCTTGTAGCAGGCATGGAGCAATCTCGGCAATGCATCGACCATTGATCCAACGATCAGACCAAAAAAGCGTGGTGGTGCCATCTCCAACTACCATGGTGGAGTCGTGGAACATTGTCTGAACCTGCTGCTCGACAGAATCTGGGAGGAGGGCCCAAGTACTTTCAGGATTTGTTTTTTTGATGCACAGCCACTTCATCCTGAGGGCATATCCAAAAAGTTTTAGATCCACAAATCCTAGCCCACCAAGCTCTGGAGGACGGCAAACCTTTGGCCAGGCGAGCAGACATTGACCTCCTGTCACTTTTTCTGTTCCCTGCCATAAGAACGCTCGGCATCGCTTGTCGATGCTTGAAATTACCCATGGTGAGATTGTTATGGCAATTGCAGTATGTATTGGAACTGCCGACATTTTTACCTTCACTAAAATGCTACGGCCAGCTCTACTCATGAGCTTCGCTTGCCAAGTAGGAAGACCTTGTGCCACTCTATCAACCAGGGGTTGCAGATCATGTTTCTTGAATTTTCTGATGCCCAGAGGGATACCTAGGTATTTGCAGGGGAAGGGTTCAAGGCGACCAGGGAAGAATCGTAACAGGGTGACAGTTTCCTCGAGACCACATTGAATTGGTGAGATTGCACATTTGTTCATGTTGCTGTGTAGCCCTGTAGCTTGTCCGAAAATTTGCAGAATAGTCGTGGCTGTTACCATGTCCTGTTGGTCTGGGGTAAGGAGCAGAACCACATCGTCGGCATAGAAGAAAGCCCGTTCCTTAATTTGTCTTGGTCCCAAATTTCTCAGCAGAGTCAGCTGATCAGCTTTCCCAAGCAGTGCATTCAAGGCCTCCATGACGAGGACAAACAGCATTGGTGACAACGGGTCGCCCTGTCGCAAACCCCGTGCATGACAGACCCTCCTGCCAGGTGTTCCGTTGACGACCACTTTGGTGCTAGCTGTGGTGAGGAGAGCACTGATCCAGTTCAAGAATCGGCGAGAAAAACCCATGTGCCCCAGAATCGCAAGCAAGAATGGCCAGCTAACCGTGTCAAAGGCTTTGGCAATATCAACCTTTATCAGAACACTGGGTGTTTTGGTACGGTGTAGCAATTTGGCTGAGAGCTGTACTGCCATGAAATTCTCATGTATGAACCGGCCTTTGATGAACGCGCTTTGGTTGTTCTGTACCAGCAAATGCAGTCGAGGTGCAAGCCTTCGAGCCAACACCTTAGTGAAGAGTTTTGCGAAGCTGTGAATTAAGCTAATCGGCCTGTAGTCCGAGATGAGTGAGGTGTCCGGTTTCTTTAGCAGCAAAATCATGTAGGCTTTGTTCAAAAGATAAAGGCTTCTGCTGTCGATCGACCAGAGCGCATGGAAGGCACGCATGACGTCCTCTTTGATTATCGGACAAGTTTCAGTTTCTGAACTTGGATGCCATGCTCTGTTGACAAAATCTTTGCATTTTCTTACTAATTAAGCATTACATATACTGAAACACCAAGTACTCGCTCACTAAAAACTTAAAAAGTACATATTCTGGGAACATGCATGACCAAATAAAAAAAAAGGTACTGGTATTCCTTAAGCCGCCCGCCCCTCCAGCTATAGCCCTTGTGGCAAGGTTTTAAATCTCCAGCTATAGCTGCCGCTATAGCCAGCTATAGCTACTCTTTGCCGACGATTTTAAACATTGCCTCGTGGCCACCGGTGACTCCGAGAAACAGCTCGGACAAATAGGGAACATAAGGAGTCGCATAGTCATATGTCGTCGTCGGCCTAGCCTGGTCCAAACGCGCGGAGGCAGCGCGCTTCTGCACTAGCGAAGTTGTACTCTATGACCTTGCCGGTCCAAAAGTAGTGGCAGACGAAGAACACCACGTCGCAGCAATCTAGGTGCATGGCGATGACTGAGTAGTGTGGTCCGAGGCCTCGGGGGTCTTCCATCCCCTCCGCATCACCAAACAGTTGGCTGTAGGTTGCCGTGGGCCTGAGCTTCCAACCACGGCCGTTGATGAGAACCCAGACTGATAGCCCGTCGCCCCGTCGCCATCAGTACTGCCACTTTCTTCTGGGTGATGCAATGCACGCGGCCCTGTGACTGGCCAACGAACACCACATTCCTGCCATCGCCCCTGGTCGCCGGCGGCTTCGCGATGGTGCCACGCGTCCTCCCCTAGGTATCCACGGCGGCTATCCTACCGCCGTCGGAACCCTCGCCGTCCAAGCTCACGTAGAGCAACCCGTCGAGGAAGGCGTCTTGCATGGCGCGGTTACCTGCCACGGAGATGCATGCCGAGCTCGCGGGAGGGGTCGTCACTCTCGCCTTCGATCCACGCGCGGGACTTGGACGAGTAGGCGAAGACTAAGCACACCTCATTTCCATCCTCCTAGATCTAGTCCTCCCAGAAGAGGAGCAGGTGGAAGTGGGACGAGGCGGCGGGGTCGAACGCCAGGTAGGTGTGGGATTCCTTGAAGACGCGGAGGCCGAAGAGGAGCAGCCCGTTGCAGGAGTCGAGGAGGAAGAGTTCCACATCCTGGGTTATGTGCCTCGCCATGAAGGCGAACGAAGGGTCCACGCCCGCGGCGGCGGCGGACGTCCCCAGCTGCTGCACGCTCAAGAATCCACCGTAGTGTCACGAACCGTGTAAGGAAGCGTGCGTTGCGTCGTGAGGAGGAGAGGCAAGCAGGACTTGTAACAGAAGAAGAGTGAACCGTGGGCCGTATGTGTTGGTATGTGGGCCGAGGCCCAGTCAGTGAACGGCTAAGGCTAGCAGGAGGGACAGGATATAAGTCCCGAGACCTGCAGCAATTCGGTTATGAACAAACGTGAACAAACAACTATCCCCTGTCCTCCTGCTCTCCCAGGCTGTCTTCTCCTTCGCTGCCTCCTTCCTGTTCTTCCTCCAATTTCCCCAAACTCCGCTATCTCCGGTCCGATTCGTTGTGTAGGATCGTAACACGTAGTTTGGTTCGGGCAGGCTTCGCATTAACTCCTCCCAGTCGCGCACACGCTGCCAGCCGTAGAAGAAGCCGATCGGGGAGCGGTGGAACGGGCTGCCGTGGGTCTCGCCGGCGCTGCGCCGGGCCACCAACGCGAGGCTGCTGGTGGTGGTGGTGCTGCCGCCACGGCTGCGGAGGGGCCTGCTGCCGATCCGTGACTCGCAGGTGCTGGGCTCGCCGCGCTCCATGGCAGTGCCGCTGCGAGGAGTTAGGGATTGCTAGTTGGCCTAGGGAGGCCGGAGGAGAATGGAGTTATGGAGCAGAGACGAGAGGCCGCCTTTCGTTTGGTTCAAATAAAAAGGGAGACGCGCGCCGCCACGGGTGGTTGTTGTTTTCGCGGATCCTGTTCACGCGATTCAAATTTCAAACAGGAGTCTGAATTGCGTACGTTTTGTTGGGCACCGATACGCTATGGATTTGTTTTTTTAGAAATCTGTTTGAAATCTTTTGGATAAGGTTGAAAATCAAGTTCGTTCAAGATATGTCCAAAATCTCTACCTAATTATAAAGCAAGGATTGATTTCACGGTACGTGATTCTGCGATACGTCATAATTTTACAATAAAGACCCTAAAATTCTATTATTACCCCGCAGTCCTTTTTGTGGACCTACATAGTTTCGTCCATCGTTCGCGAAGTGCTTCTGTTTGTCGGTCATGGACTTCCTAACTGATCGATTTACAATCCAAATCCGATACGTTTCTGTGTTTTCTCATAGAAAAAAAGGATATAGTTTATTTATTTCTCTAATTCTTCAATCTTCAATCGAAACTAAAACTCCACCCACCTGGCCACCCGTAGCAGGCAAGAGTAGGAGAAGAGACGAACTAGGGGCAGGCAGCCACGGTCCCGGGGATCCTCCACCATCTCGCAACTGTTGGTCCAATGGTCATCTTTGCCATCCCACATGGCCACTTGGAAAGGTGAAGAGGACATTTGGAGGCGCTATCCCTCGGCTCCAGCTTGGGGTCAAGCTGGTTTTCAAGGGGTGGGGAATGTCACGAACCGTGTAAGGAAGCGTGCGTTGCGTCGTGAGGAGGAGAGGCAAGCAGGACTTGTAACAGAAGAAGAGTGAACCGTGGGCCATATGTTTTGGTATGTGGGCCGAGGCCCAGTCAGTGAACAGCTAAGGCTAGCAGGAGGATATAAGTCACGAGACCTGCAGCGATTCGGTTATGAACGAACGTGAACAAACAACTATCCTCTGTCCTCTTGCTCTCCCAGGCTGTCTTCTCCTTCGCTGCCTCCTTCCTGTTCTTCCTCCAATTTCCCCAAACTCCGCTATCTCCGGTCCGATTCGTTGTGTAGGATCGTAACAATTGGTATCTAGAGCCTCCTCCCCCAAAATCTCCCAAAAAATTTTCCCCAACCCCTCCACTACCGCTCGATCTGGCTCCACCGCGACGGCTGACCAAATTCGACCTGCAAATGGCGACGAACATCGATGAGCTTGCGAGAAGTTCGAGGGCTTCGATCTGGTGATGAAGCAGGTCCTCGACAAGCTCACCAGCGTCGAATCCAAGACGGACGACACGGCTGCGCGCCTTCTTCATCTCGAGGCGGCGCCACCACCACCGCCGCCACCGCCGCCACCGTCGCCGCATCTTCATCGGTCGGCGTCATCACCGGCGATCGACCTCAACCTAGCTCCGGGTCAAGCGGCGCGCCCATCTGCGTCGACTTGGGAGCGGCCCAACGGGCACCGCATTGTTCATGGCAACCGGGATGTGGGCGGTGGGATCCTTGGATCTCATCCGCCACACCCGGTCACGGGTACGTCTTCTGGAGAAATCCCTCGTGTCGCTGAGTTTGTTCCACATCCTAATCACCACCATGAGTCTCTCCCTGAGCCCCCAGATAACCATGGTCGCTCTAGTTCCAAACCCAAAATGGAGTTCCCAAAATTCAATGGTGATAACCCTAGGCTGTGGAAGGATAGATGCGAGTTGTTTTTTGATGTTTTTGCTGTGAGTGATGATCTGAAACCCCGTTTTGCCGCCTTCAATTTTGAGGGTGTGGCATTAGCCTGGTTACATACCTTTGAGCTTAAGGGGCGAGTGCGCACCTGGGAGGAGTTACATACCGCAGTTTGTGAGCGGTTTGATCGAGATCAGTACCAAATTCACCTCCGTCACCTTGATAACCTCAAGCAAACCGGCTCGGTCACTGAATATCATACCCAGTTTGAGCAACTAGCCCACAATGTTTTGCTGTATAACCAAAATTATGATGCTACGTTTTTCCTTGTTCGATTCATGAATGGCCTCAAAGAAGAAATTAGAGCTCCCATTGCATTACATCGCCCGAAGAATGTTGATATTGCTAGTGCCTTGGCTCTTTTACAGGAAGAGGAGTTGGAATCTGTTCAGCGGAAGAATTCTCTTCGCAATGACAGCAGAGATTCAGTCAATCTTATGTGAAGCAAGGTCATTCTGACAAGGCCAAATTCTCTTCCAACAAGGAGGCTTCAGCAAAAAGTGTCAAGTTTGAGGTAGACGAGAAACTGACATATGTCATTGCTCATCGGAAAAAACTTGGCCTCTGTTTCAAGTGTGGGGAGAAATGGTCACATACCCACAAGTGTCCACAGCAGGTGCCACTACATATGATGGAAGAACTCTTGGACATGTTGACTCCCACTGATGATAGCAGTGTGGATGAAGAGGAACTAGACCAATCAGTTTTGGCTATTGAGGATAAAGGCGCAGGCAACCCCAAGCCAAGGCGAACCATGAAGCTATTGGGCAAAATTGGCAAGCAGCAAGTCTTGATTCTTGTGGACTCTGGCAGCATTGGTACCTTTGTCAGTACAGCGCTGGTTCAGCGGTTGCAGCTTCCCACTGAGCCGTGTGAACCCTCTTCCTTCAAGTCTGCTAGTGGAGGCATGATGGATTGCAAGGCTAAAGTCTCCCAACTACAATGGTATGTCCAGGGCCATACCTTCTGTTCTGAGGCCAAGGTGCTTGACCTTCACTGTTATGATATGATTGTTGGTGAAGATTGGCTTGAAGCTTGCAGCCCAATGTGGATTCATTGGAAGGAGAAACTCATGAAATTCACTCACAAAGGCCGCCGGATTTCGTTGCAGGGCGTGGTAGATGATTTGACCAAGTGTCCAGAGTTGTCTTCAAAGCAACTCAAGAATCTGTTGAAATCTGGCAATATTGCATACTGTTTGCAACTTTCTTCCTCTGCAGTCCCTGTCAAAGGTGCAGAAGAGTCTGAGATTCTGTCTATTACTCCCCAAGAAGAGTCTCTACCTGAACCTATTCAGGCACTGGTGGACAAGTACTCTACCCTCTTTGCTAAACCCACCCAGCTGCCTCCCAGTCGACCCGCTGATCATCACATTCCCTTGGTACCTGGAGCTCAACCAGTGAATGTGCGCCCTTACAGGTATTCACCAGCCCAGAAATCTGAGATTGAGAAACAAGTTCTAGAGATGCTCCAAAATGGGTTTATCAGACCCAGTTCAAGTTCTTTTGCATCACCGGTGCTGTTGGTCAAAAAGAAGGATGGGACTTGGCGTTTCTGTATTGACTACAGACATCTCAATGCTATCATCATCAAGAATAAACATCCCCTGCCAATTGTTGTTGAATTGCTAGATGAATTGGCTGGAGCAGTGTGGTTTTCTGAACTAGATTTCAGGGCTGGTTATCATCAGATCTGTGTAGCCAAAGGGGATGAGCATAAGATTGTATTTAGGACTCATAGTGATTTATATGAGTTCTTGGTTATGCCCTTTGGGCTTACAAATGCCCCAGCATCCTTTCAGGGTCTGATGAACACTATTTTTGCTTCCCTCTTAAGGAAATGTGTGCTAGTCTTTATGGATGACATCCTAGGTTATTACAGATCACTGGATGAGCATGTTCAACACTTGCAGCAAGTCTTTCAGATCCTGGATCACCATCAATTTCTCATAAAAAGGTCCAAGTGTTTCTTTGCCCAATGGGAAGTGGAGTACCTGGGCCACATCATCTCAGGGAAAGGTGTAGCAACTGAACCATCAAAAGTAGTAGCTGTTCAGAACTGGCCACAACCTGCAACAGTTAAGGAATTAAGGGGATTCCTTGGTCTCACAGGGTATTATAGAAAGTTCATTCAACATTATGGTATGATCAGTAGGCCATTAACTGACCTGTTAAAGAAGGGCACTCCATTCCTATGGACTCCACTGGTACATAAGGCCTTCCTGTTATTGAAACAAGCCTTGACTGCAGCCCCGGTGTTAGCTCTCCCTGATTTCAATAGACCATTTGTGCTTGAAACAGATGCCAGTGATTTGGGCATTGGTGCAGTTTTGATGCAGCAGGACCATCCCATTGCCTATTTGAGCAAACCATTGTCTGGTCGTAATCAGGCCTTGTCTACTTATGAAAAGGAGTGTATGGCTATTTTGCTTGCAGTAGAGAAGTGGCGCCCATATTTGCAGCACCAGAAATTTGTGATTCGTACTGATCATCGCAGCCTACTATTTCTGACTGAACAAAAAGCAACATCGAAGCTTCAGCAGAAAGCTGTGTTGAAATTGATGGACCTCCAGTTTGTTATTCAGTACAAGAAGGGTACAACTAATGCTGCTGCTGATGCATTATCTCGCTGTCATCCAAAAGACCCTATTTGTGCTGTATCTGAGAGTACTCCAATTTGGTTGGACAGGTTGATAGCAGGCTGTACTGAGGATGCAGTTACTGCTAAGCTTCTGCAAGATCTTATTTTGACTCCTGACAGTCATAAAGATTATGCACTTATAGATGGTGTGATCAAATATAAAGGGAGAATTTGGGTTGGGAATAATGTATTGGCCCAGGATCACATTCTACAGGCTCTGCATAGCAGTGGGGTGGGAGGTCACTCTGGCTTCCTGGCCACATACCACAGGGTGAAACAGCTATTTGCTTGGCCAAAGATGAAGGCATTCATTCAGTCCTATGTCCAGTCCTGTTCTGTCTGTCAACAAGACAAAGCAGAGCATGTCAATAGTCCTGGGTTGCTTAATCCTCTGCCAGTTCCATCCCAAGCTTGGGCTGTGATCTGCATGGACTTTATTGAAGGATTGCCAAACTCTAACAAATATAATTGCATATTGGTGGTCATTGACAAGTTCAGTAAGTATGCTCACTTTATTCCATTGGCACATCCATTTACAGCTTTAACTGTGGCCCAAGCATTCCTAGCCAATGTCTATAAGTTACATGGTTTGCCTACATCTATTATCTCTGATCGAGATAAAATATTTTTGAGCAATGTGTGGCAAGAACTATTCAAGTTGTCGGATACAAAGCTAGCTATGAGCTCTTCCTACCACCCTCAAACTGATGGCCAATCAGGGCGTCTTAATCAGTGTCTTGAAGCCTTTCTTCGCTGCACAGTTCACTCCTGTCCCAAACAGTGGAGGAAGTGGTTACCATTGGCTGAGTATTGGTATAACACTGCATACCACTCAGCTTTGGGCAGATCACCGTTTGAGGTTCTTTATGGCCATCCACCTCGTCATTTGGGTATTTCGGATGTCCAAGCCTGTACAGTACCTGATCTAGCAGCCTGGTTGCAAGAACGGGAGCTCCTGTCCTGGCTTATTCAGCAGCAATTACAGCGGGCGCAGCAACGTATGAAAGCACAAGCTGATAAAAACAGAACTGAACCACAATTTCAGGAAGGCGATATGGTTTATCTCAAGCTTCAACCATATGTGCAATTCTCAGTCGCCTACCGGGATAATCAGAAGTTGTCTTTCAGGTTCTATGGTCCGTTCCCTATTCTTCAGAAGGTGGGTTCTGTGGCGTACAAGTTGGATTTACCACCTGATGCAAAGATCCATCCTGTGGTGCATGTATCCCAGCTGAAGCGCCATATTCCGGCAATGACTTAGGTCAGTGATGATTTGTCCTCGTGTTGTCTGACACCTGCCGTCAAACTGTTGCCAGTGGCCTTCTTGGATCGTCGCCTGATAGTCCGGGGATCCTCCACCATCTCGCAACTGTTGGTCCAATGGTCATCTTTGCCATCCCACATGGCCACTTGGAAAGGTGAAGAGGACATTTGGAGGCGCTATCCCTCGGCTCCAGCTTGGGGTCAAGCTGGTTTTCAAGGGGTGGGGAATGTCACGAACCGTGTAAGGAAGCGTGCGTTGCGTCGTGAGGAGGAGAGGCAAGCAGGACTTGTAACAGAAGAAGAGTGAACCGTGGGCCATATGTTTTGGTATGTGGGCCGAGGCCCAGTCAGTGAACAGCTAAGGCTAGCAGGAGGATATAAGTCACGAGACCTGCAGCGATTCGGTTATGAACGAACGTGAACAAACAACTATCCTCTGTCCTCTTGCTCTCCCAGGCTGTCTTCTCCTTCGCTGCCTCCTTCCTGTTCTTCCTCCAATTTCCCCAAACTCCGCTATCTCCGGTCCGATTCGTTGTGTAGGATCGTAACACGTAGTTTGGTTCGGGCAGGCTTCGCATTAACTCCTCCCAGTCGCGCACACGCTGCCAGCCGTAGAAGAAGCCGATCGGGGAGCGGTGGAACGGGCTGCCGTGGGTCTCGCCGGCGCTGCGCCGGGCCACCAACGCGAGGCTGCTGGTGGTGGTGGTGCTGCCGCCACGGCTGCGGAGGGGCCTGCTGCCGATCCGTGACTCGCAGGTGCTGGGCTCGCCGCGCTCCATGGCAGTGCCGCTGCGAGGAGTTAGGGATTGCTAGTTGGCCTAGGGAGGCCGGAGGAGAATGGAGTTATGGAGCAGAGACGAGAGGCCGCCTTTCGTTTGGTTCAAATAAAAAGGGAGACGCGCGCCGCCACGGGTGGTTGTTGTTTTCGCGGATCCTGTTCACGCGATTCAAATTTCAAACAGGAGTCTGAATTGCGTACGTTTTGTTGGGCACCGATACGCTATGGATTTGTTTTTTTAGAAATCTGTTTGAAATCTTTTGGATAAGGTTGAAAATCAAGTTCGTTCAAGATATGTCCAAAATCTCTACCTAATTATAAAGCAAGGATTGATTTCACGGTACGTGATTCTGCGATACGTCATAATTTTACAATAAAGACCCTAAAATTCTATTATTACCCCGCAGTCCTTTTTGTGGACCTACATAGTTTCGTCCATCGTTCGCGAAGTGCTTCTGTTTGTCGGTCATGGACTTCCTAACTGATCGATTTACAATCCAAATCCGATACGTTTCTGTGTTTTCTCATAGAAAAAAAGGATATAGTTTATTTATTTCTCTAATTCTTCAATCTTCAATCGAAACTAAAACTCCACCCACCTGGCCACCCGTAGCAGGCAAGAGTAGGAGAAGAGACGAACTAGGGGCAGGCAGCCACGGTCGCGTCCGCCCCGCGTTTGGCGTTGAGTTCCTCTCCTTCAACTGTGATACCCTCCCATTCCAGGCCGCCACCTCTCCCGGCAGAATTGGTGCGCCTCCTCTCGTACGGAACAAAGATGCTACGACTGAAACGAATCGGCACGTGATTGATTGAATTGACATACTGATTGGAGAACTGGAGAAGCATATCGTCGAAACAGAGCCAGAAAGAGGTTCCCGCCGTGGATCAATAAGCCACACTTCATCAAGCAGGTTCGCGACGCATCTTCATTTGTGTACCGATGACGTTCCTACCCAACTCATGCGAAGGAAACTTGTGTGAGAGTGCATCCTCAGTTGCTCTTGCTCGACTGGCTGGCGGAAGGCAGTCTGACTTGTTGACGCGCGTTGTTGCATGCGGCAGGCACGATCATCCTGATCGGTAGAGCCTAGCTTTATCGTGTTCGAGAACAACAGCAGCGGCCAGCCCGCTGACGTCCGGGTGATGCCGCTGCTCTCACGCAAGAGCAGGCTCAAAGACCAGCACAAGCATCGTCTGCGACCTTCACGTACCTCCACTCGGATTATTCAAATTAATAGCTAGATTTGCAATTAAATTTGGAGCCAATTGCAATTTTGAAAATAAATGATGTAGGTCATACATGAAGGTACCACATGACACTTTTTTTATAATGTGTTATCATGCGAGTCTTAGTTCTTACCCGTTGCAACGCACGGGCATGTTTGCTAGTCAGAATAAAAAAACGGCAATGCTTGCGTTCTGTTGGGCACCGATAGGCTCCGGATTCAGGAATAGCTAGTGACAGCAGATGCGATGATTTTCTAGGTACTGAGTACTGATTGATTCCTGTTAGGCACACGGCGAGTACTACACTATGATAGGCACACCCTTCAAGAAAATGTGTGTGCTAAGAATGGAAAAGTTGTTAAGAAAATGCACCAAGGTAATGTTGTTTCCGGAACGATTTGATCACGATCGATAATAATTGTCGATGTGGCGGTGCCGACGTTCTCACAGCTGAAGCTAGAAAGACTAAAGATTAGCTTGGGAGCAATGCGGAAGAACATACCATCTACAGCGTCATGTGAAGTTGGTTGCTGGCCATGTCGATCAATCCAGATCTGCAATCGCTCCTCAGCAATATCATCCTCCACGTTATGGGTTTTTGCCCTTCTCCAGAAATAGACGAGCCAAGCCTGGGTGGCACCAAAAACCATTAGCATTTACGTAGTCTAGGCTCAACAACCAAGAACTGAAAGTCAACACAAAGTCTGTTATTCTAGTCAGTTGGAAGAGAGAACAAATACTATCCACCAAAAGGAATTAGATGTACAAGAGATGGCACGGCCCCAACTCCCAGTGAAGCAAAATGCGAATCTGGTCGGCTACTTGGCACCTAATTAACCTGACTCGCTGATTCAAGTAAGAGGCTCAGAGAAAAATGATCGGATCGGAATAGGAACGGTACCTGCTTGAATTGTACACTCCCTCCTTGCTTAGATCTGCAGAATCAGATTGAGCATTGGTGAAGAATTGCTGAAGTTCCCAACAGAACAAACATCATTCACAATTCTCATATATCTGTTAATACAATAATTACATAGAATAAATAGATAACAGTACCAAATGCTTCGGTGAATTTTTCATCCCCGGATGACTTAATTTCTGCATAGTGAAACACCAAACCTTCATTAGCTTCTCAGATATGGGCAACAAAAGAATTATGGTCAATTGAACAATTGTATATAAAGAATTTTAGTGCAAAGTATTCTTCGTACTTTATCAAGAACATATAAGAGAGCAACAAAAGTAAGCAACTTCTTGGACAGCTGCTGCGCCTGCAGAAGGCGCTAGCACACCTCGGCGAGCATCTCATCGCGGCTGCGTAGTAGGGCGTCATCCGCCTTGGTCTGGGCCGACCCCAGTGTGTATGGCAGGATGGGCGGTGGCGGCCGACGGTAAACCACCTCAAATAGCGGTGCGGAAGGAGGTTTTGTAACAGTACTCCGCCCAGGAGAGCCAGTCCACCCAAGCTCGCGGTCGATCGCCAGTGACGCAGCACAAGTACATGGCGATCACCTTGTTGACCACCTCGGACTGCACAGAATCCCAACAGCCACGCGAGGCTCCTCGGGATTTCAGTTCGTGGTAACCTTTGAGTTTGCGTAACTCCAGAAACTCCAAGACCCACTCGCACCCAACTAGGTGGCTTGTTTCTACTATAAATAATCTATGTACATAAGCTATTTGTAAAACTTTGATAATAAAATAGAACCCCCATATTGTTCAGTTGTGTGCTAACAATTTCAGAGAGAGAGATCTCTACCCCTTTGCTCTTATGATTTCCTTGAGAGACTATAGAAGCGGCCGCGTCATCGGCTCCCAATTGGTGCTCCTGGTCCGTTTGATTCCAGGTTATGTTGGTTGGTTCTTTGAGAGTGTGGTTGGGCGAATCCTCGATTCATGTTGCCGATTAAGGACGGTGGTTGGCTTCGAGTTTTATTTACCAGGTTGCACTACTTATCGCTGCTTGCAGCAAGTTATCTTGGCTGTCCTACAGCTAGTTATCTTATCCAAGATCCTACGTCGTGAGGATCGGGAACGAGTCTCATCACTTTAATTTTCTCTAATAATGAAAATGCATTTTCCCAGAATCATGGAATGATTTATATTATAAAAGTAGTAAGTTGTAGAGTATTTCATAAGCTCCTAGGAATTAAAACTATCTACAAATTCAGAAAATTGATTTGAATTTGAATAGCCAACTAAGACGAACGATGGTCTCAGTTGTTTTTTTATGACTGATGATAGTGGCAACGGGATGGTTCCTCGTGACGAATGAATCCCCACGGATGAGTCAAAAGGCCAATGACAACAAGTCCGGTTTTCCAAACACCAACGATGGGGGACTTCTATACCTAAAAACATTTAGGATACTTTTTTAATAATGGAAAATATATTATCGGGACTTACATCCCCAATAAAGGGCTCTTGTAGTCCTACGCGACCAACAAGATCGCTATAGCACGTTTGTCAGACCTTACAAAGAACTGAAAACGTTGGACACCGACCAGCATTAATGCTTCTCACCAACATCTTCTCTCGGGATGTTGCCACCGCAAGACGAGACACACACCGGCCGCCGTCGACGAAACACCACCACCAAGAGCAAGGTTCCGCCGGCATAGGGACGGCACCAACCCGTGGGAAGGTGGCGGCGCGGCTGCTAGCGAAGTCCGCCCAAGTTTCCCACATAGGAGCGACGTGGAGCGACGGAGACGTTGGATCTGTTACCATTCCGTAGCCTCCATGCCACCAGGGATCGCAAGAGCTTCTACCGGTGAGGCCACGTTAGCCAAGGGCGCCGCACGACTGCACCCGCCGGCGCACGACCCCGATGCCGACAGAGCTCCCAGATCCGGCCGCCACCAAGGCGTCGCGCCAAATAGGAGCGTCGGCCACCACGCCGGCGTCAGCGTGTGCCCACGCGCACAGGCCGCAGGCACACTCCCGCGCCGCCGGCCATGCATAGATGCAGGCCGCCCACCGCCAACCGTGTGCCGCCCGAAGCCCCGCCTGAGCTGCCGATGGCCCGCGCGCCATGGATCCGGTCGCCACCGCGCTTGAGAGCGGCGCCACCACATCCATGCGAGACAGCCGGTGAGCCTCCATGCCGCCGCCATCCCTGGGTCAGTCGGGCTTCCGATGAGATCCAACGGCAGCGGCAAGGTGGAGGGAGAGGAGGGAAGGAACGAGCAGCGGTGCTAGGGTTGGCCTCCCGAGAATCCACGGAGGGACGACGCCGGGGCGAGTCCTGAGATGTCGACGCGGGGGCGAGATTTTTGGCATATGACACGTATTGTTTGCTATACTTAAGATTTTTGGGGTGTGATCTAAATTTCTACCTCCTTGACTTAAAAATATGCGAAACCACCCTTGTGCTATATTGTCTTTTCCACGCGCGGGACAAGCCAACCGTTCCCACTGGATCCAGATTATATCATTGTTTTTTGGACACGCGCAGCAGCAGGCAGGAGGACGAAATTCAAGGTGAGCCCCGCCACGAAGCCGCACAGCACGCCAGAATCAAATTTCGACCAAGCACATTGCTGCACATTTGTGAAAAAAAAAACATCGATCAGCATGTTGACACGTACGTGCTGATCGATGTTCAGTATATACTACTACTGTAGTAGCAATGTACGTACTTGTATAGTTGGGTAGAGATTATATCGTTGTCTGTTGCACACGCGCAGCACGCAGGAGGACGAGATCCAAGGTGAGCCCCGCCGCGAAGCCACACAGCACGCCCCACTCCCATCCTTCCCCCGTCGTCTCACACCCGTTGGCGGCCGACCACCGCCGCATCTCGTCCAGGATGAACCACACCGACGCGCCGCCCATGTTCCCGTACTCCGCCAGCACCTCCCGAGACGCCCGCATCTTCTCCGGCCGAAGCCCCAGCGCCGCCTCCACCTTGTCCAGCACCAGCCGCCCTCCCGGGTAATGCATCGCCCAGAACAACGAGTTCCAGTCACTGCCGTCGGTTGCGAGCAGCGCCCGGAGCGCGGCCTCGACGTTGCCCGCGAAGACCGGACGGCACTTCCCTGGCCATGCTGACCTTCAGGCCGACCTCCCGGACGGCCCCTCGCATGGCGTCGCTCGTCCCCGGCACGGTGAGCTGCGCGGACCGCACGATCTCGAACAGCGGCGGCGGCTCCTTCTCGTCGTCGTCTCCCTCCGCCGCCGCGGCGCCGACGACCACCGCCGACGCGCCGTCCGCGACGAAGGCCTGCATGCCGAGGCTGGACGGGCGGCGGGGGAGAGGCCCAGGAGCCTGGCGATGTGGTGGTCGGCGCCGGGCTGGTCGCCGCCGCCGCTGTTGCTGGCGACGATGAGGTGGGTGATGGACTCGGCCGGCCTCCCCCACTCCCGGAGCGCCGCCGCCGCCGCCGCGGCTCCTAGCTCCGGGATCAACGACGAGAGGATGTCCCGGCGCTTGTCCAGGCTTGGCCCCGCATACGTGGTGAGCTCGGGGTGAGCGGCCAGGAGTGCCTCGTCGATGTACATGTGCCGCTTCTTGACGCCGGATTTCTCGCCTGCAAATAAAATGACTCTACACTAAATATATGTTGTATGCGTGTAGTGTAGTACTCTATGTATGTGTATATTATCAGTCAGTTTCGACGGGACAAAGAAAAGAAGAAGGAGAAGAAACGTACATATACGCCTGAACCTATCCTTGACTTCCTGGTTGATGTGGTCACTGTTGGTGACTCGGAAGTAGAAGTCAGGGAAGGCGCTCTGCAGAATTACATGGTTGGGGTTGGCCGTCCCGATGGCCAAGATGGAGGCCGTGCCCACTGCCCTCTTGTGTTCATACACTCTAGGACCCTCGCTATCCATGGCGCCTTTAATAAGCTGATGGAGATTGATCGAGATATGCCTGTGGCCTCCAAAAGGCTGCCGGCCTGCCTGTCTATTTATAGTAGTACCTGAGAACTACATTTCGGCGAAGATCTCGCAGTTCTTGGGCATGATGACACATGAAGCTCGTTTGCTGATGAAGCGAATCCCTAATTGGCGTCTAACTATCGGTGTTTGGTGCCGATAGTCTAGTATGAGGATGCCCACGAGAGTGGATTTGTAAGAGGGGACAGCTTCACTAAGATCTAGATGGTGAACACAAATGCACAATGATTAACTAGGTTTGAGCTACCAGATTGGTATAATGCTCTACGTACTGTTCTCACATATTGTATTACGTGCAACATGTCTTGTCACTACTATAAAAACTCGCATTCGTCAACTGAATTTAGTACCGAGTGTAAAAAGAGCAGGTACTAAAGTGGCACGAAGCTATTTTAGTACCGGCTGGTAACACAAGACGGTGCTAAACGGGCTTCCGTAGGTTACTTCAAAAGGAATATATCCTCCACTCAATCACATTGATGCATAAGTGGGATGGTAAGGAAGCAACACGTGAGTCTAGAGGTCATTGGTTCAAATCCTCGCGGCCATAAACGCACATTTTTGCGCATCTGACCTGTGACTTGTGTGGTGTGTGAGCCTCCCAGCCGGCCAAAAAAAAAATTCCTTTTTTTTCGCCGCAAGGCTCTACCCGGTACTAAATGGCCGGCACATTAGTGCCTGCAAACATGTTGGGTTCCGTGACCGGTACTGATGTGAGATTCTCTTGTGTCCATATGACTTGGGCCCGACAAACCTTTATAGTCAAGAAGGTAGGGTATAAATGATACCATGTTATAGTGCAAGTTAAATCTTCTGAGTATACAAACTAAGTTATCCCTATCTATAGAGATCCTAGTGATGTACGTCAGCTTGCCCGGTACATCGTCTGTCTTCATTTTGGTGGGCTAAGCCAACCTTTATCGGTAGTTATCGGTAGTCGGCCGATAGACCCATCTTGATGGTACCCACGGTCATATTCCCTACAGGAGAGGGACCTCACCTCCCACCATTGTATTCTCCCTATCGAGCATGACCTTGGTCATTGCGGTGGCGGCTGCGGAGGTGCGGTGGGCGCCGTGGCTATGATATATGCACCATCATTCTGATCTACTCTGGTGAAGTAAGCACTGAAAGTATTATGAACGAATTGCCTTTTTGCAGAGTTAGATTTTATCGTTATGCTTCGCCATCTTCCCTAACTAGAATGATGAATTGCAGTGCCATATTCCCCCAGTTAAGAGGATGAACTACTAGTGTCAAATTTGTTAAAAGTTCATATATGTTCTTTTGGAAGTACTATCAATGTTTATGTTTATGTTATTGTGCTACTTCTAGTCGTATTTATATAAGGAATTGCTATTCATATATATGTAATTGTGGAATTGCTATTCTAGTTATGAAGCTTTTGTCATGTCCAAAATAATCATGAGAGTAGTATATCATTGTTATGGACGTCTAGGACAAACACATGTTCACTCTTTTTAATGTGTATCTGTCGTTTGTGCAATTCATTCCGAACAATGCATGTTTACTCATGGATCTGATTGAATATGATTAGTGACTAATTAGTTTTTGTTCTGGCTAACCGTATTCTCAGTGGTGCTAAATTACATCTATGTGGATAGTTAACATAAAAATAACGGGTTAATAAATAACCGGTACATTTAGAACCGAGTAACATAACGACGTGAAACTAACACCAACGTAGCTCAAATGTACTGATGTTTAACAAACCGATTAGAATAATGAAGTTATTTGTGTCAGTTTCACGCCAACATGGATGGCACATCCATATTTGTTCGCAGCGGCTCCTTAGTACCATCTCTATCGCCATTGTGAACAAGGTTTTTATGCCGACACTTATAAAGGTCCATGCAGTAGTGGCTTAGCAACATCACTTTCTCTTGTACCGATCATGCCGTCTCTTCGACGCGGCTCTTCATGTCTCTGGTTTCAGTAGCAATCCCATGATACATGCATCTTAGCCTTTCTGAACAATCTGATACTTCTATCAATGAACTTCTTGATGACATGCAGCTTGGTGCCCTCTCCCCGCACCATGAATGTGCCAATAATGATGTCCTCAGCCCTGTTTGCGCTCCCGGGCAGCTGCCTTCAAACAGGATGGTGAACCTGAGGGAGTTGGTAGGAGGTCACTCTGGAACTCTATCGTGTCCGTGCCCCATGCCACTGTAACGATGGTACGTTGCACCCAACAAGTGCATTGGATTCTGCCTCATCTTCTTGTCCGGAGAGACACGCCCATGCAAGAGGTCCGGTATGGGCGTATGGCCTTGCATCGTTCTCTATTTCCTTGAAAAGCGTGCTCACTACCGGAGACCCGCTGTTTGCCGTGCGGCTGGGGCACACGGCAAAGGGCCAAAACCGCACGGCAAAGCCTTTGCCGTGCGTATTTGGCCCATGCGCACGGCAAACACCGCACGGCACACATCTGCACGGGTACCTTAGTCAGGCCGTGCGCCTTCTATTACTGCGCACGGCAAACCTTTGCCGTGCGTCAAAGTTCACACACGGCAAACATTTCAGAAAAACAAAAAAAAATATCCCAGCCGCAGCAACGCCGCCGCCCGCTGCCACCACCACGCCCAGCCCCGCCCCGCCGCCGCCGCCACCANNNNCCGCGCTAGCTCCGCCCGACACCGGGGCTGGCCGCCGCGCCGCGCACGCCCCACCGCCTGGTCGTGCCAGCTCCGCCCGACGCCGGGGCTGGCCGTCGCCGCCGCGCCGCACTACCATGAGAGGGAGAGGGAGGATGGCCGTCGGTGGATGAGAGGGAGGAAGGGGAGGGAGAGAATAGAGGAGAGAGAAGGGAGGAGAAGATGTGTGGTGGGAGAAGAGAGGAGGAGCAGATAAGGTTGGCGCGGGGCCCACCACGACGTGTGGGAAGAGAGAGGGGTGCGGCGGATTCAAAAAGTTTGCCGTGCGTGGCTAAAACGACCCACTGCAAAGATTTTGTTTGCCGTGCGCCTTCCTCTCAGCGCACGGAAAACTTTTTGAGCACTAATTGAGCACAGCCGCCTGACACAGTGATATTTTTTATCAGAGAGCACAGCCTGTCGTCGAGCATGAAGGGCTATTGACAAATCCAAACGTCCCCCGTCCACACATTCTTATGATATTTTTGATCGCTTACTGTTGTGTGAAATCATGACTGCAGTATGTAACATGCTACTGAGCAAGTGAGCATGCGGTGATCTGCAGGCAGTAGTGACCATGCGTACCGCATCTCGCTCCGTGCGACGGAACAGAGAGCATTCATACATACACATACATACTGTCATCTATATGCTCTGACCTCACGTCAAGCCGACTCACAAGCTAGATGGGTTATGGTCACAACCCGCAAGATTAAACCAAAAAAATACTCTTTTTATTTCTCACCGATACAAAGAGCCAAGGTTCATGATTCATATGAAACAAACGGTTGAATAAAGCTGTGCACTACGGTAAACTCGGGGTTTACCGAGTGCTTGAGCCTTTGCCGAGTGTATTTTTTCGGGCACTCGGTAAATAATTGCCGAGTGCAAAAAAAACACTCGGTAAACAAAATACACTCCGTAAAGAGCTTGTTTACCGAGCGTCAAAAAAAAACACTCGGCAAAGTCCTTGTCCATCGAGTGTCAAAAGAAAACACTCGGCAAAGAAGCTCTTTGCCGATTGTACTATATATGACACTTGACAAAAAATTAAGTTTGTTTTCCTTTTTAGCCTCAAAACTATATTCATGCTCTTTGTCGAGTGTTTTCTCTTTGACACTCGGTAAAGATGTGAGTCCAAATGATTTTTAAATTCTATAAGTGATTAAACAATAAAATATAATGAGGAGAAAAACTATATTCATATTCTTGGCCGAGTGTTAAAAAAACACTTGAATATTTTCTCTTTGACACTCGGCAAATATATGAGTCCGGATGATTTTTAAATTTTATAAGTGATTCAAACAATAAAATACAATGAGGAGAAAAACTATATTTATGCTCTTTGCCGAGTGTAAAAAAACACTCGGCATAGAGCTTGTTTGCGGAGTGTCAAAAAAATACTCGGCAAAGAGCTTCTTTGACGAGTGTATCTTCTTTGACACTAGGCAAAGATGTGAGTCCGAATGATTTTCAAATTCCAAAAAAAGCAAATTAAGTCTAGAAATCATGACCTTTGTCTTGATGTGATGGTACCACACATAGAGGCAGTGATAAAAAGTTGAGAATATTTCGCACATTTTGTCATAACGATATTTATAAAATCGAAACAACTCACAAGAAGTATATGTGTGATTGTATGTGAGAGAGTTAGTGAATGTAATTTTTGAATACAAACTTTTTTATAAGATCTCATATGAAAAAAGTCTTTATACAAAAGTCGTACACCTCGAGGAAATATAAAACTTTGCAGTTGACAACTTTTATGTTTGAGATTATCTAATAACTCAAAATGTTATTATAAGTTATCTAATTTGAAATTTTAAATTTCAAATATTCAAATGATCTCAAATGTTGATACATTTTATATCAAACTAGTACATATCCACGAAATATAAAAATTAGTAGTTGACATTTTTTAATTTGAGATTGTTAATACTTTAAAATATTCGTATAATGTATCTAATTTGAAATTTGAAATTTCTAAATTTTTCAAATGTCCTCGGATGTAAATAGGTTCTATACCAAAGACGTAGGTCTCAAAGAGATGTAAAACTTTGTAGTTTATAATTTTTTCATTTAAAATTATTTAGCCATCTAAAACTTTGTTATAAACACATAGAGAAAAAAACTCCCCACGTCAGCGATCCAAACCTTCAAAATAGTGAGCTCCTATTGATCCATTCATGAGCACATGGATCACCCGCTCTACCATCCAAATAAAATATATCTCACTCCCCTCCTCTCTCTCTCTCTCATCTCTATCCACTCATGACTGCTCTCATGTCTCTCACCCGCTCTCTCTCATCTCTCTCTCCCTCTCACCGGCAGCCCCGGCGAGGGCGGCCGGCTGGGCCGGCGGAGGCGCGACGGTGGCCGGGCCGCCGTCGCGCCTCGCCCGGCTGCTCTTGCTGGAGTTGCGCTGCCGCCCGCTCGGCGCCCTCGCTGGAGCCGCGCCGCCGCCCGCCCGCCGCCCTGGCCGCCCTCACCGGGGCTATGTCGTGC
>OAMR01000501.1:712986-724620 GCA_900205405.1 Echinochloa crus-galli
CCCCGGCCGAGCCGCGTCGCCCGCCCCGCCCGGCCGCGGTTGCGCCGTTCTAGCGCCGTCGCGCCTCGCCCGGCTGCTCTTGCTGGAGTTGCGCTGCCGCCCGCTCGGCGCCCTCGCTGGAGCCGCGCCGCCGCCCGCCCGCCGCCCTGGCCGCCCTCACCGGGGCTATGTCGGGCCCGGCCGCCGCCCGCCCGCCTCGCCGGGGTTGCCGCCGCACCTCCGCCGGGCCGTGGCGCGCTCGCTAGAACGGCCGAACCGCGGCCGGGGCGGGGCGGGCGACGCGGGCTCGGCCGGGGCACTTGAGCGCAGGTGGCGCGAGCTCTGCACGGGAGGGTGGCATGGGTGCGGCCACGGATGGGGCTGGCGCAGCGGATGTTTTTTTATTTTTTGGGAAAACATTTGCCGAGTGTCGGCTGTCTGTTTTTTAATTTCTTGAAAAAATATTTGCCATGTGTTGGTTTTAGCACTCGGCAAAGCCTTTGCCGAGTGCCCGACAAAAAACACTCGGCAAAGAGGGCTCTGCTGTCATCCGAAATGTCGTGTGTCATTTGCCGAGTGTAACACTCGGCAAACCCTTATAAACACTCAACAAACTCCTGCTTTCCTGCAGTGGTGGGCCCCAATCGTGCACCGCAATAAAAGAGAGAAGGGGGCAGTTGGGCACACGATCCAAGGTTGTCTATGGCACAGACTCTCGATAGACACAACTCTACAGATCCGGAGAGGCTTTGAAATGAGGGGATGTGCCCACGGCGTTGCCGCCACCTACACCAACACCGACGTCAATGTCGTCGCCACCGCCATTACAACGACGACCATGGCATCGTTCTCCATTCACGACAGTTCTTACCTCCGTGTGAAGCGAGTGCTCTTGCTATGGAATTAGCGGCCATGGCGACGATGATTGTACCACACATGGTGCATTGGAACGGGAAGAACAAGGAAGTGATCTTGTAATTCATTGAACTATAGATCCATTTCTTACTTGCGTATGAGGCTATTGGCACTCATTACGGCCTATAGATAAATTCGCAAGTGAACGGATACCGATGTAGAGTATTCCAAGGTATCGATTTCCATAAGGAACGAGAAGTGAACTAATTCTAAACTAAGTTGTCCAAGGATAATGAAATGTAATGGATGGAGTGGACGACAACAAAAAAAAGGAAGAAAAGCAATAGAAGGGTAGAGAAGGTACGGGTCTGGAACTAATGTTCTCCCCTGGCTAACTGAGCAGACGGACACTACTAATAAATGCTTGAATGGGGACAATGGGGCCAACAACACACGGAAAGGGATGAGAAGACGCGCCACCAACCCCACACTCTTGGATTCTGCGGGCTAAGTCAAGCGTGATGGACTACGTAGGCCGTATAGGGCTTGGATGGCCTCCCGATCATGCTTCACGTCATGTACGGCTAAGGAGATAACCGTCTGAAGTGTGTTGTTCGGCTGAATTGGTTAATTCCCACTCCTGTGGCACTTATTTGTCCATATTGCACCTGCACAATGAATAATCACCAAAACTTGTGAAAATGATTAGTATTGAACCCTATAGCTATGGTGCATGATTCCAATATGTTCATTTTATACTTGGTTGGAGGTCGGAAAATAGGTCGTAACGACCGCTAACAAGCTCCCCCAAACATAGATCTTTGCTCGTCCTGAGTAAAGAATTAAAACAAGAGCAAGACTAAGATAAGGGTTCTTTCATGAAATGAATAAATGCATGTTGAACATTCCAAACCTTTCTCCATACCTGTGGATTTGAAGTGGCTACTCCCTTGATCTTAAACGGTTGATGAACGGAATGGCTTTTACAACAAGATCCATCTTGATCATCCTGCATTCGGGGTTTACTGATTTTCACAAAGAAATGGCCCTTGTCCTTTCATCCCCGATACTCTCCCTGAGTCACTCCTTTTCACTTACTCTCTTTTGTTTGGTTTCTCCTTCTCTCTCAGGTGGCGATCAGGTGGCGATCTTGTCAAAACAGTTACTTCTACCAAGTCGAAGACTGGTTCCTGGAGTGCTCATCGTCACCCTTGGTTGAATTGCAAGTTTAGAATGAAGAGTTCATGTCGTTTCTCAGCCTTGTGACCCCCTTTGTGAAACCAATTCTCTTTACTTACGTAGCTCTTCCACCAGCAACACCCGTACCTGTGTGACTGTTGAGTCTGATTAATTACCCCATGAGGAAAATATTTCCCGGGACGAATCTGACTCTGCTGAAGAATCAGATGACGACGACGACACTTCCGACGCATCAGAAGCAGAAGATGAAAATGATGAGCCAATCCCACATTGCTACAACGATAACGTCACTACATTTGAGGTATAAATAATTTACATTGCTTTATACACATATGTCATTACATCTTTATTTTGTGTGCACAAATTAATCTTGTAGTTGCAGGTACATTGGTTCTATGATATGGAAGCTGCATACAAAGAACCCAAGGTTTGTAGTAGTATTGCCCATATTTTACTCGTACTCCATTTGAATTATGTTTTCTTAATATGTGTATCTCCCTGTTGTATCTGCTTACCGCAGAACTCCGAAGGATCATCGATGTACAACCCAAATCCATTAGCTAATTGTCAGCAGCATCAACCAGCCCCAAAAAACACAGTACGGACAATTCATGGCCAGCCGAAAACATCAACCTGCCAGTAACTGCTGACGCAAGCTAATCTGATAGAATCAGGCAACATTGAGAATTCTAAAACTTCCCCATGCATTTAAATAACAGGTATTGCAGATCACGTATCGTCTGCTTGGATCACCAAAAGACCAAAGTGTTTGCCAGCAAAATTCCATCAATCGTCATACAGAAAGGCTTACCGTTCTCGCCCAGTAAATCTTCCCGTTCTTCACGCCTGGACTCCTTCCTCACGTTCACCCATGCCGCTGCCTACACCCTCCTCACGACTGGACTCCCTTCGCGCGGAGTTCTTTACTCCCAGAACACGACGGCCGACGGCCTGCCTCCCTCGCTTGATCGGAGGAGATCCCTGCAGCGATGTTCCCCAGCACAGCCGCTCGATCGCGACCTCCCCGTCGCCCGCCGGCCTTCTGTTCTGCCCGCTCGAGCTTTTGGACATCGCCTCGGCAGTTCTCTGACCCTGTCGATGATTAATCTGGAGTAACCGGGGGACGACGTGGGGTGAATAAAACCATCGGATGAAAATAAACCGACCGGTCCAGGAGCCCCACAAAACCATACGGGGAAAGGTCACGAGCGCGGGACGCCGAGCGTCCGGAGTCCGGCGCGTGGGATGGGGCTCGTGTACAGAATAACTAGGGTATGAAATAGCGGATATATATATATATATATATATATATGTATGTTCACCATCGCTTGTAGCTACCATCACCATTAGTATACTATCATGTGTATGTTCACATACTCATTTATCAGTTTGAGTATGTTCGTATATTAATTATAAGATACTCCAAAGCGAATTGCACGAAAAAATTCAAAAGCAACCCTATTTTTTAAATTTATTATGATTATATCATTATATTAGTATACAATTAGTATGTCCACATACTCAAAGTATGCTTACATACTCAACCTACATAACACCCAGATAGTCTAGTATCATCGTATACTACATGTACATACTCTTCGTTGGGTCATATACGTCTTTTAACATGAGATACATGGGTGAAGGTAGCTACCAACGATGGGGTGGGGTTGCCACCCGAAGGGACAGGCCCTTCGGAGAGGCCCCTTGGAGAGTTGTAACAGTCATATTGATCACTCTAATATAGTATCTAATATATTTTGTAACACTTGTAATTGTTTCTGAGAAAATAGTGCATGACATGCAGCTTGAAGGGCCAGCCAGTGGGAGTGTGGCGGCCGTTGACAGGATGGACGCCGAAAGCACCGTCGTTGTTGGCGTGGCAGCCCCCGCGGTTGTGGGCACGGGTGCCGCAGCCGGATTGCGCGCCACAGACGGTGATGCCACCGAGCCCGAGGGGCCTTCGTCGGTGAAGAATGGTAGTGCCCCGCTAGGCGCGGTCCTTGTACCAACGACAAAACAGGGGTGGACCAAAGTGGTGACCCCAGCCATGGTGTATGTCGCAACTATGGACATGAAGGAGACGATGGCCGGTGTGGTGCCGCCAGTATGAGGTCCATCCAGGGGGCCAAAACCGGCATTGTCGGCCGCTGATTGGGTGTTCATCGTCGTTGGAGGGTTGGTTTCTTCCATAGGAGTAGGCGTCGGAAGTCTCTTAGCACTGTTCACATGTGTTGATGTTGCATTTTGTGCAGAGATAGGAAGAATGGGTTGGCTCGAGTCGAGGATGTGCTCGCCAAGATCACTGTGGAAGCGGCGACCCCCTGCGATGTCGTGTGAAGTGACTGGTCCTGCTATGAAAGTAGCGGCCATGGCGACGACGATTGTAATTGTCATATTGATCACTCCAATGTAGTATCTAATATATTTCGTAACACTCGTAACTGTTTCTGAGAAAATATGCAACATCCATGTCTTCCTATGTCACGGAGTAGTCCATCTCAATAACAGGCTTTCGTGGCACAATGTGATGTTTTGGGCAGCATCATCTTGCATCCTGTTTTGAAAGTCTGTACTGATTGGGAGTTACAGTTGGATTTTTGGGCCCCGATAAATTTGCAGCTAAAGTGCTTGGTTCCTCCGAGAAATACAGTGGACACCATAGGTAAAGACAGTTACTTTTAGCAACGGGTTGGGATATTAATTTTACCTAGAAATACTCCCTCTGTCTCATTAAGAATGCAATTCTAGTATTTTTTGGCACAGATTAGTGTGGTTGGCAAAAGACCATGTTACCCTTCATAACTGTGTCAATCCCACCAGTCTAGGCATGGATGGTGCATGTAATAATTACTACTTTTGAAATAAGACAGTTAGTTATCGCTAGAATTACACTCTTTATGGGATTTTTTTTAAATCTCATAGTTGCATTTTTCATGGGACGGAGGGAGTATGTGGCCTTTGAAGTTTCTGGTGCATTGTTCCCAATAAGGGATGGGGTGTGTGTGAAATCATTATGTTAATATTACCTATCTTGAATTGTTCCCAATAATGGCCTTACCTTGAATTGTATTGTGATACGGGAAAGGTCGTCCTTGGACACACTTGTTTGAAAAACACCTTCCACTTTCTTTTCCACTTTGATTTTTGCCAACAGGTCCGCTATGTAGAGAAACTTAGAATCAATTTTGTGATATAGGTCCATTGTTATGTGGCCTAGTTTTTTTCAGTGTCTAGCTGATTCTTGTTGATAAGTTGAAGTATCACGCCCACTTATGACATATAGATGCCATTTAGTCTAAGGTTTAATGCTTCGTTCAATGATATTTAGAGAAGACAAGATGTGTTCTTTTTACTTGTTGGTTGCTGAAAATGTGGCCTCCCCACTGTTGATGGTACCTGTCATTTCCATGTGTATGGTTATCTTCATTGTACCTGGCCATGGTTCCTGGAATATTGTGATCGTTTTATTGGCTGGTCTAAACTGCAATTTCTATGACAACCTTGCTAAGGAGACACTATATAGGTCAGATGAATAAAAATGTGAAAATGAAATAATTCGTTCATGATGTGTACCACTCCTCCATCTACTTGGCCATCTCTGAAAGCTTTCTCTCTTAGTTTTGCATTCCCATCATCCCACCGTGCCATCACCGAGGAGGTATAGGAGAATATGATATTTCATACGGGCTATGAGCTTGGACATGCTCCCATTACCAATATTGCATCAAAACATTAATTAGTGTACTAAATTGTTACCTGTTTCTTTACAGCAAACATATGGATGGAATCCAACAAGTGATTCTAGTTGAACTGACCCCAATTTAACTTTGAAATGTCTTCCACTTTTTCAACTAGGGCCCAAATACTTGGAGTCTACGCTCTCTTTAGTTGTCAATGCGAGAATGATGCCAATAGCGAACAAAACAAACTGTCTCTTGATGTCATCATTAGGGACAGCTGAGGTTTTAATGTTGTACTCAAGGGCCTTAAGCTCATGTTTGTGGTTTGTTTTGTCTGGTAGGCCCATAATGTATTTCACGTTAGATGGCGTCATTTCAAGTTCCTTACCACCGATGAGAAACGTTTTTACCATCGATGTTGTAGGTCTTGGCAATCTTAATCAGCATTGTTCATCACAGGTAGAGAGGCATGTGAAGCAGACCTCAAAGGCCAAGTCCTGTAGTTGCAGCATTGTGATCATCTGATAAATTTCTGATTGTGTTTGCAAACTTGAATGGTGAGCATACTAACTTTGTATTAGCATGTCTTATGTGTTGGGAAAGTGATCTTCCTACCAAGGAGACCAACACATCAGAAAAGCGATTAAACAATCTAAACAAGATTATCTCATGATTAAGGTAATTAATCACGATTTGGGTTGTAATCGATTGGCCCAAATGAGTTTCCATTTAAGAGCAAGGCCCTACCCCACAGAACTACAAATATGAGGGGTGGCAATTCATTAATCATGTCATTAGCTTAGGCTCATGATTAGCCACACTAATTTGGTTGCTAAGGGTGCTCGAGGGAAGCAAAAGTTCTTGCCCTCGTCCAAGACAGTGCCGCTAGCGCCCAGAGGGACACCGCTACCTCGTTGAGACCTAATGAGCAAGAACGATTAGATGGCTTTTGCTAACACTGGTAATAATTAGATGAATTTTCCGCATTAGAGATTCATCATGTGTAGGTTATGGAATGATCCTGTGGTATTGTGTTTCTTATGTCCATAGGCAAATTCTATCATTATGTTTGTTTTTGTCATCTTCCTCTTCATGTTGACTTGATTGCTTATTTGGAGTACTTATTTTAGGCAGCTATGTACAAAGAAGGATTAATTCATCAAACTTAGAAATACTGGAAGAATTTTTATTCACCAAAAACATTAAGATCATTGGTGATGAAGACAAACATGAAATGTCGTAGGAGAGGATGTGGACGAGACGAATCTGGGAGGAGGCGGGGGAAGGCGACGCTTCAGGTTCTCACCAAGACAAACGACGGCAAGCACAGACGAAGCCACATCGTCGTTGTGCTAGATGTGGTGTCTCATGTTTGGCTCCGGTAATGGCGACCTTGATGGGCTAGCAACGCCATGCAGTGAGGCAGAGCGACGACCGGTCGATGGGTGCCTGCAGTAGGAAGATGAGGACAGGAGGCTTCAATCCTTTCGGGGGTATGAGGCCAGCAGCCCAGCATCATGCACATGATCCTCTAAATCACAACATTTACCTGGTGGCCTGCGTCTTCTCAAATAGCCTCCCAGTTTCAATGTCGATGTGTTTTTCTCCAGTTCGTCAATCACCGCCCGCCGCTCAGCACTTGCAACGTAACTACTCGGCCTTCGAAGATGCACATATATTGTTGGATTTGCCCGGGTGTACTCCAAGTCGATAGTGAATATAGGAGGTTTGTTTTTTTAAACCGAAAAGGGTTTGTTGGTGGCCACGCACAATAGAGGTGGTAGAGATGTGGCCCCCAATATTTTGCAAGCAATTCCTAAAACAGTGGAAAATGGGTATCTGACATAAAGGGAGGCAGGTGGCCTTATCTATGGAGGTCCTGAATCCTGATTGAGTACTAGTTGCTTTGGAATCATTTGGATGGGGCGTTGACCAATCAAGATCTTACAGTTGTAAGTCAGCTTATGAAACATTCTAGCAAAACGGAGTCTGCAGCATGAGACTGCCTACCCTTTGTGTGACCAAGTTCAAGAAACTGCTCAGCATGTGTTGATCTCCTATGTGCTCACCCGACAGGTCTGGTTCCTGATTATTCAGAAACTTAATGTGATCCTAGATGTACCAGACGATTCTTCAAGCTTCTCGGCTTGGAGGGGAAATTAAAGGCCCTCCAAACAACACGAAAGGAATTGGGGAAGGGATTAAACTCTCTCATCATTCTGGTTGGCAACCTGGAAGCACCAGAATGCTTACAAATTTGAAGGGGAAAAACCCAGTATTGAGGTGCTCCTTCGAGCCATTACAAATGAGAGAGTACTCTACGGTGCTTCAGGTGTTACTAAGCTCAGAGAGTTGCTCGCCAGGTCACTTCCACCAGCCCCTTAGCCCGTCGCCGCCAACAGTGTCATCCTTTTGGGTGATGCAATGCACGTGGCCCTGTGACTGGCCAACGAACACCACAATCCTGCCATCGCGCCTGGTCACCCGCGGCTCGCGATGCTGCGGCGCGTCCTCCCTTGGGTATCCATGGTGGCTATCCTGCCGCTGCCGGAACCGTAGTTGTGGGCTGGTTGCAAGCTCACATAGAGCAACCCGTTGAGGAAGGCACCTTGCATGGCGCAATTATATGCCATAGAGATGCCGATCTCACTGGTGTAGCCGTCACTCTCGCCTTTGATCCACGTGCTGGGATCAAACGAGTAGGCGAGGACTCTGTACACCTGCTTCGAGATCCGGAAGAGGAGCAAGTGGAAGTGCGACGAGGCGGCAGGGTCTCCAAAACTTTGGTTTGTCAACCAAACCATCAATATTTAAAAGAACTACCTAATATTTATAAAAATCAACCCATTGTAATTTTACAAAAATCCTTTAATATCTATAAAAATCAACACCGATCCTTTGTTATAGTTGTCCTTTGGTACTATCTGCTACTTTTTATTGATATGCACGTACACTCTTGCTAGTTACTAATAAACATTCTAAGTTTAAAATCAAAGAAAAACACAATTTCATAAACAATTTCATAAAGGACTCATTGAGTAACTGAAAAAGCCTAAAAATTAGAAATATCGAATACTAATGAATATAATATCGTGTGTGCGCTGAAAATTAAAGATGAGTGACGGGTTGATTGCATCATTGTATGCACTATGCAGCGTGTGATATGGAGACGGTGATCACCTCTGTTGTGGTTGTGGCGTACTGGTGGCGTTGTCGCCCGTCGTCGATCGATCGATGTCCGTGGGCTGCGGCGAATCGGGCAATCGGTGCAGCCATGTGTCCGGCGCGCGAGTCAGCAGACAACGGGCGGCGGCCGGAGCATCGAGCAGCGGAGGGGCCCTGCCCTTCTCTGGGATCAGATTATCAGAATCAGCGTGCGGTTCTCTGGGATTGCGGTTGCAAAGAGACAGAGGTAGTTAGATTGGAAGTTGAAACGAGGAGTACAGGCGCCATCTCGGTCACGGAGTAGACCTACCTTTCAGAGTTATACCATGTATGTGTAAATGCTACATATATCTATATGTAGTGTATATATACTAGTTATATCATGTATGTGTAAATACTATATACCTGGGGTGGGACGATGATGAGCACCGCCGTCCACTGCTCCGTCGCCGGGTTGCACACGTTGTAGCCGTCCCAGGTGTTGGAGTCGGAGCATTCTTCTGCTAAGAGGAGCATGCGTTGCAGGAGTCTGGGAGGAAGATTTCCTCATCCTCCGCCAGGTCCCTCACCATGAAGGCGAACGAAGGTTCCACGCCATGAGGCGGTGGCGCGCCGGCGGACGTCAGCAGGGCTGAAGAATTCACCGTAATTTGGTTCGGCCAGGCTTCGTCCCATCTCCTCCGAGTCGCGCACGCGCTCCCAGCCGTAGAAGAAGCCGATCGGGGGGCGGTGGAGCGGAAGCCGGCCGCCGTGGGTCTCGCGCCGGGCCACCAACGCGAAAATGTTGGTGCTGCCGCGGCGGAAGAGGGGCCTGCTGCCGGCGGCGTCGCCGCCCATGCGCGGGTTGGTGCCGGACTCGCAGGTGCGGTGCCGCGATGAGGAGGAATTTGCTGGCCTGCGGAGGGCGACGCGCAGGGGATCGATCGGGGAGGAGAATGGAGCAGAGACGAGAGGCTTTCGTTCGTTCAAATAAAAAGGGTGACGCCGGCCGCCACGAGTTTCGGCGCGGGTGGTTGTTGTTTTCGCGGAATATCCTGTTCACGCGGAATGCTCTGGATTTTGTTTTTTTTTTCAGGAATCTGTTTGAAATCTTTTGGATAACGTTGAAAATCTTGAAAAGTTTCTTCAAGATATATCTTTTTTAGGAATCTGTTTGAAGTGTTTTCGATAAGGTTGAAAATCTTGAAAAGTTTGTTCATGATATATCTTCTCCAAAATCAGAATAAAAAAACGACAATGCTTCCGCTCTGTTGGGCACCGATAGGCTCCGGATTTGTTTTTTTCAGGAATGCGTTTGAAACCTTTTGGATTTGTTTTTCAGGAATGCGTTTGAAACCGTTTGGATAAGGTCAGCAAAGGGGCACGCCGAGATTCAGGAACTAATAGCTAATGACAGCAGCTGCGATGATTTTATAAGTACTGAGTACTGATTGATTCCTGTTAGGCACACGGAAAATACTACACTATATTAGGCACCGTTCAAGCTGTTTTTTGTAACATGGTGGAGGCACAAAGTATATGTACAGTGTGAAGAAAGAATCAATGAACAGTTTGGGACAAAACTGAGAAACAAAACCAAAAACATGTTTACAGCGTCCCTCCAGTTTCTATATGATACACACATGGGTAATCGAACTGGATTCCACTTCCACAGGTGGTGTCCGCCATTTGTTGAGGCCGTTAGGTCAGATCCTCGACATCGGACGGATCGTCTTTTGTGAGGTTCACCTCGTGGCGGGAGAGCTCCCACAGGAGCTGCTCGATCCCCAGCTTCCTCAGCTCGTGCAGGCCTTGCTCGACTGCAAGAAAATGTGCGTGTTAAGAATGGGAAAAGTTGTTAAGAAAATGCACCAAGGTAATGTTGTTTCCGGAATGATTTGATCACGATCGATAATTGTCGATGTGGCGGTGTCGACGTTCTCACAGCTGAAGCTAGAAAGACTAAAGATTAGCTTGGGAGCAGTGCGGAAGAACATACCATCTACAGCGTCATGTGAAGTTGGTTGCTGGCCATGTCGATCAATCCACATCTGCAATCGCTCCTCAGCAATATCATCCTCCACGTTATGGGTTTTTGCCCTTCTCCAGAAATAGACGAGCCAAGCCTGGGTGGCACCAACACAAGTTTAAAACCATTAGCATTTACGCAGTCTAGGCTCAACAATCTAGAACTGAAAGTCAACACAAAGTCTGTTCTAGTCAATTGGAAGAGAGAACAAATACTATCCACCAAAAGGAATTAGATGTACAAAGTCTGTCCCAATGAAGCAAAATGAATCTGGTCGGCAACTTGGCACCAAATTAACCGACTCCCTGATTCAAAATGATCGGAATAGGAATGGTACCTGCTTGAATTGTACATCTTCCTCTTCCTCCTTACTTAGATCTGCAGAATCATATTTAGCATTGGTCAAGAATTTCTGAAGTTTCCAACATAACAAAGATGGGCATAGGTTGATGCTACAGCGAACTACTGCTGAAAGAACATCATTCACTGATTCTCATATATCTGTTAATACAATATTTACATAGAATAAATAGATAACAGTACCAAATGCTTCGGCGAATTTTTCATCCCCAGATGATTTAATATCTGCACAGTGAAACACCAACCTTCATTAGCTTCTCAGACTGGCAAGAAAGGAATTATGGTTCATTGACCAATTGTATATAAGGAATTGGAAGAAGTCCATTTTTGACCATCGAACTATTGACAAAGTTTGGTTTTGACCATCGAACTCCAAAACCAGGAATC
>OAMR01000501.1:725057-754625 GCA_900205405.1 Echinochloa crus-galli
AGGCTCGGCACGGCGGGCGGCTAGCGGCGACGGCGAGCGTGGGCGGAGGAGAAGGGCGGGCCGGGGAGAGAGAAGAGAGAGAGTGAGAGGAGAGAAGAGAGAGACGTGGCTGACATGTGGGCCCCGCTACCACATGGCAGCCACATCAGCGAAACCGCCATGCAAAACCGCCGGATGGCTAAAAGTGAACGGTTTTAAAAGTTCGATGGCCAAAGATTCCTGGTTTTGGAGTTCGATGGTCAAAACCAAACTTTGTCAATAGTTCGATGGTCAAAAATAAACTTCTTCCTAAGGAATTTTAGTGCAAAGTATTCTTTGTACATTATCAATAACATATAGGAAGAGCACCAGAAGTAAGAGACCTGGATCTGCTGTCTCAGCAACATTAGAACGATGATGTTGGGCAAGAGCAAAGAGTACCGCATCCTCAACCTTCAAAATCAATAGGAGTATCAGAAGAGCGATGAAAGAAACTGTAAATGGAATAATCTTCAGCAACAAACAACCTAGTTAAGGTGCTGAGAACTGCTCAATATTAATGCATAATAAATGCAGATGAAAGGCATGTTAAAATATAAGCACCTTCAGGAAAGCTAGTTCTTGAAGTCCTTTATCAACAGCAAGCATGGTTTCTACATTGCCTTCCCCTGCTGTAACAGTCAAATCATGAACTAGCTTGTCTACATCTTCCAAATCATTACTCTCTGTTTCAGATCCATTCTTAGCTCTCTGTCCAGCAGATGTTACATACTCAAACGGAAGAGGTGCAAGCGAAGACCAGTATTCATTGATGACCATGGCGATCAATCCACATCTGCAATCGAAGGTTGCCATCTTTTGAGTTACCATATTGAACAGCCAAGCCCCAATAACGGGCTAGCCAACACCTCTTCATGACAACTTCTTCCTGTACAATAATTATATGCTTAAAATCAGCACTTCCACCAGCAAATAGACACCTAAGCTTTCATTGCATTTTTGGAATAAAAGGAAGACAGATTAGGAAATTAACCATTTCTTCTTTGCTTAAGATCATCCTGCGTGTCATTGTGCGTAAGTCTTTTGTTTCAGATTCAGTTTCTTTGAGTTTCTTCACAGCAGCAGATGCCTCTTCCCTTGCAGACTAGAACAGAAAACAACAGTCATGACAACTGATAGTTGAACTCATAACGTTTCATACTGTAGGGCATAGGTTAGCACCTTACCTGTAGCTGTTGCTGAAGAGTGGCGAGTTCATCGCTTTTACCGTTCTTGGATATAAGAGCTTTTCTTATTTCTTGCTGTTTTTATATCAGGAATGCATATGTATGAATATCAGTCATGCTGGAACACCTAGCAGGTAAAGAAACTGCCTAGAATAGCAAATATTCTACCAAAACTCAGATTATATGCTGTATTATTGGGCCATTTCATACAATGAAATGAAGGAATTAGTGCGTGCATCACACTTTCAGAATGGATGCCAATGTTTTTTCACAAGTGGGAAGCTCATTTCAGAAAATCCAGATGATCTCTATACTCTGTCAATGTAAATAGATACACATGCAAAATTAAACCCATACCTCCTTTCTTACAAGCATTTCCTCCCTCCTGCATCCATAAGTTGAAGTCACAGATTATGTGATAGGAAAACCAGTGTGCAAGATATCGAAAATTCACTCTGTATACCTTTTCATAAGCTTTACTTCCATAGACAGCCCATCACCAAGATTAGCAACCTGGACATATTGCAGACAACAAAGATATAAAATGGATATAATATTATCATATGTCCACTTCATCATGATTAAATTATACAATCACAGTGGTCACATTACTTCTTAATTTTCTTATTCACCTTGAAGTGATACAGAAGCAAATAATTCACCAAATGAACCCATAAAAGGAAGTGATCATTTTAGTTTAACCTCAAATCCAGAACATGAACTTTCATGTTTGCAGGCATCATTTACAAGCGAGAAAACCTACGCTTATGGGCAATGGCAGTATGATACTATACTAAATTTGTAAGAAAAGGCTGATACACCCTCTTGATTGTGCAAATACAATAATACTATCTTACATTACAAGTACAGATTGAACACTTAAAAGGTTGCGTTATGAAGCAACAACATGATGCATGTTAAGAAACTCTTAAAATACAGAATTACATCGCAGAACTCAACTGCATAGCTATGAATTACAGTATATCAGGTTTTATAATAGAATGTATGAAAATCCAGGACAATAATATCAGAAAATTAAAATGCTAAGCAAACTACCTGTTTCTCAAGCTCAATTGTCCGGGCTTCAGATTGTCTAAGTTTCTCTTCTGCTAGTCCAAGCTGAATTTCCAAAACAGAGTACTATCACAAGTTGTGCAAGGGACAAAGAAACTTCTATTTTCTGAATGCAAGCAAGAACTCACCTTCTCCAAAAGATTTACGTTCTCATCTTTTATCATTTCAAGCTGAAAAACAAAAGCAGCATTTGTAAGATTTCTTCACTGGAAAACTTCAATATTATGATGAAAGCCCTGTTTCAGTTCACTATAGAATGCAGTAGGTGTGACTGGGAAGCCTTGCCGCAAACCTCTTCTGTTATTGTTGAACTGTCATGTGAGTCTCGTGACCGTGTGGACTGGGCGAAAGTGGGATCTGGATAAACAGACCTGCATACATTTGAATATCAAATTTTAATCCCAGTAATCCTGTTGCTACTTATAGATGGACTATAATTAGTACAGTAATAAAAACACTGAGAAGGAAGTCAGCCTAATTTCTTATGATGAATATCAACAGCCGAAAAAAAATGTCCTGATTTAAGTATTCATATGTTTGAGGAAAACTAAAATTAAAAACGATCAGGTACACTTGCCTATAACAAGAGAAAGACATTGGAGGTGTATGAAAAAGGACGTACAAAGCAATATTTAAAAGGGGACATCAATGCAATTTTCTCGGCAATTAAGAACTGAATAACGTGTCAATACAATAGTAGCATAGGATTTAACAATTCAGTCATGCCTCTCATGTACAATGTAAGAAAATTAACAATATACTAATTTAGCAGACCAAAAACTTTAAGAGTCAACTATAAACTGGGGCAAAAAATCATTGATAGAATGGCAGTGACATATGTTTTGAAAACAAGTGTTGTTAGTGTGACAATACAAAAGCAAAAGAATTATATCAAAAAGCTTGACAGTTCACCTTCTATCCCTAGGTGTTCCATTGGGCATTTCCACAGCTTGTAGAGGCCTCACATTAACGCCAACTGGTGGTGCAAAGGTTGACCTTCCTGTTGATGGTGGGCGATTCAGTGCAGCTGAGTCCACACCATTCCGACCTAACTAGGTAAACAAGGACAAAGGAAATGAGCCATGCCATTTCATAGGAGAACTGAAAAACACATAATCAATTAAGCACAATAGGTTTGCTGCAACATCTGAGGTTGCAACTAGTTTGAAACTAAAAGGACAAGTACTTGTCTGAATAAGAGTTTCCTTCCCCCTCATTTTGGAAAAAAAAACATTTATGTTCACCGTGATGAATCAAAGATTAAATTCTATCAACAAGAAACATCACACACAGTAGCAAGACAGAAAAAGAATGCATCAATAAGAAACATCAAATGCAACAACACCATGTTTATTTACTCACTGACTGTAGCCCCCGTTAGCCATAACTGAAAGTATTGGAGAAGGAAAAACAGGGTAACACCAATGCAGTCAGTTATCAGCCACCAGTAACGGTCAATAAGCTGAGAACAGACCCTAGTCACAACTTCAACAGCTACGCTCTCCAGTGCTTTGTATGCTTGCTTTTAGTAGTTAAAAAATTAGAACAAACATATGTTCATTGTCTGATCGTTTAAAAACAGAGCATCAAGCAGAGCTTACGAACAGCAAAACAAGTAGAGAAGTGAAATTCTTAGTTGTTTCAGACGAATTGAATAACGCAGGCTATCATCTTTGACATTACTTATCGCCGGCGAGTTGCTCCTGCTCCGGTCTCTGGCGACGACCGCGGCCAACGGCCTGGGCACCGCCACAGCTTCCTCCCCGCCATCCTCGCTACCTCGGCTGCTCCGCCACCCAACGCTCTCCACGTCAGAGTCCACGCTCGACGCCACCTCAGCAGCAACTGGCTTCACGCCGGCCTCCCGCCTCGACCGCCGGCTCGACGGCCTTGCCGCGGCAGGGGCGATCTCCACCTCTTGCGACGGCGGGGGCGGCGGCGTCGTCTCCGCGGGCCTCGTCGCGCTCGAGCTCCGCCCGCCGCGCGCCAGCAGCTGCAGCGGCGTCTCCTCTTCCTCCTCCTCCGCCGCCGCCACGCGTTTCGCCTCGGCGACCCTCGGCGGAGGCGTCGCGCCGCGGGAGACCGGCCTCCGCACGCTCCGCGGGTCCGTCAGCCGCGCCGGCGCCTCAACCTCCGCCTCCTCCACGCGCGCGCCAGCGCGCGTCGCTGCTCCGCGCCGGCGCCGGAGGGCGCCGGCCGCCGCGCGTGGCCGCCGCCGCCGCCGCGGACCGCGTCCATCGGCGTCGGGGGGTGGGTGGCCGCCTAACCGCCGCAGCGTTGACTTCGGTTTGACTTTTGGGTTTCCGGGCTCGTGTCTGTTTTCGATCCCGAGAGAAGCTGCGGTTTTCGACGAAAGGCTGGATGGGGAAAAGGGTGGAAGCAGAAGGTGTGGGTCGGTTTGCACTCCAGTCCAACAGAATTTTGCAATTTGCAGTGGAAAATCTAGATTTTTAATATGTAAAACTTTTTGTGGCAATTTTTTCGTATGGGTTGTCATAATGATGGTACGAATTTGGTAAATTCTTGCCCACCCAATAGAAATGTGCTAGGCCTTTGAAACACTTGGAAGCCATCTGAAGTCGACTCTTTTGAAAGATGAAACAGTACGAAATTGCATTTCGAAATGCAACAACAATCCATTTTCTAATTTTTCGGTGGTGAAGAGTCGATGATTTTCACTTGTTTAAATAGCTTAGTGGCAGAAGAAAAAAAAGTGGCCTCTAGGGAGATAATAAATCATCAAATGAATTAGGCTCCGTTTGGATGTAGATATTGGAGGGCTTGGCATTGAATTGGTTTCAATACCAAATCAGAGTAGTATTGGTATTGGATGACAATATCAAAGCCATTGTTTCGATGTAGATAAATTCGCAAGATGGAATCGAAGGATATAGTGAATATCGATTCGTGTTTGGACGTTCAATACCATGGCATTAGCAAATTGACCCGCTCGCCGTCCGCCCGCCCGTAGCCTCCCGCTCGCCATCGCCGAGTGGAGGAGGAGAGCGCGGCGGAGGCGGAGGGGGAGCAGGCCCTGTCTCCGTCCCCGTCAACGGGCGCCGAGCCGCTGCAGGGGACCGAGATGAGGAGCTCCCGAAGCTGCTCCCTCTGAATCGATATCGAAGCTGCTCCCTCTGAATGCCACCCAATACCGAAGCTGCTCCCTCTGAATCGATGGAAGGCACGCGGAAGGGAAAGGAATGCCACGGGGTATTCACTGACATTTCCATTTCCCAATTCTATGACCATCCAAACGCTGGAATTAGAGCCCCCAAATGACAATGCCAATTCTGGGTCTCCAATTCATACATCCAAACGGGGGCTTAGACATATTTTGGAGAGTTTAGCAATGATGTTGATGAATAAGTTTTTGACTTGTGTTTGGATCCCTAAAGGATTCGTTGTTCATTCCCTCCAAAAGCACACCAAGGTGGGAAGTGGGATATGGCTGTGCCAATATCATTACCATCTTATAGGCATTCTTTACATGGCCCTTATTTAAGTGGGTCCTCTTTAATTGCTTGGCTAAGCGACTGTTTATATTTCAATCTATGGGCTCCATGTGTTTTCTTGTGTTAGGATGTAGAGTATGTATAGTGCTTATTAATTAATTACCATCTATCTTCTTTTCACCTTAGTGTAGTGCGTCCTAACTTCTGAATTTCACTCCTCCAATTAGTGATCATCAAAAGATGCTAGTAACAATTGTTTCAGCTCTATTGAAAGATTCCGTGATCAACCACGTCCCGGAAGTTCTCCACAGAATGTCTCAAGTGATGCAAAAGGTAATTAACGACCCTTAGCCTAATTTCCATCCATGGAGTCACCCCTCAAAAATTCCTCAAAAGATCAAATATAATCACCACGGACTTGGATGCAAACTTAACTCCCTCACTCGCTGAAATTTGCATAAAAAACCAGGCACTCCCGTGCAAAATGGACGATTTGAAAACATTGACCCGCACCAAACAAATGCCCATTCCACTGCCAAGTACAGGCACCTCCTGGCCCACCTGTCAGTGTGCAGGCAATCCAGCGGTGCACGCAACGCAACAGGGCTAAACGCTCTGGTGGGCCACTTGCTTCCCCACCTTTTTTTAAATCTCGTTTGACACGTCACGGGGAAAGGCAGAGTTGGAAAACATGGTTGCTGCGTGGACCGGATCAAATCAAAGAGAACAAAAGAAAATTGCACCGTAAGCAATCGCCGGAGGCAAATTCTAACCGTGAAAAATGGATTTCAATTTGCTATTGTTTTTTTTTCCACCGGGGAGAAAATGACATGGCACGTCTATTTCATAGGTGTAATTCGCTTTGACATTGTTGCTCCACTCCACGCCTCCACTCATTACGATGCATGATTATAAGCAGTGAAGTTTTTGCTGTAAATTGATTATTATATAAGCAAATACGCTTTCTATGGCGTTTTTTGCAAAAAAAAAGAAAGAAAAAGAAGAAGACGACAATGAATGACGTTGTGGGGCGAGCGCTGTGCAAGTTGAATGGGCTAAAGCTAGCCACGATGACAATGTACTGGGCCGAAGGAACGGGCTGCTTGTTGTAGAGACAGATAGTTGCACATGTGGCACACAGGCCCAAGAAGGCCGGTAGGTGGCGCGGCCAGCAGGCCATGGGCAAATTTAAAATCTCAAAAATATAGTTAGGCTTAGGGATGAAAACGATCACGAAAATTCCCGATCGACCGAGCTTCGTTTCCGAGATTTTTCCGTTCCGATGAAACGGAAACAATACACGTCGGAAAACGATACGGAAACGATACTGGATTTATACCGCCGAATAGCTCTATCGACTGAATTAATCGGAAATTTTCCGATGGAATTACGAATTCGGTCCAATTAAATCATTGAGTCCCAAAATGCACAGCTACCCCTTCAACTTTGCCTAAAATTTTCTTTGTCGCAAATGAAAATAAATCTCCACCCTACATAGCTCCATTGTTTTTTGTCTTTTGATGTACATGCATAAATGATATATAAATATGTAGTAATATTGGTTGTTGAAATTGGCCTATAAAGTTTTCGATTTGAGGTTTTCGACGTTTTTGTTTCCGATATACCGATTGTTCCGTTATCGCTGTCGTTTCCGAACTTATCGTTTCTGTTTTCGTTTCCGAGTAAAAAAATATGGTTAGGAAATGATAATAAAAATTTTCGATCGTTTCCGACCGATTTCATCCCTAGTTAGGCTGAAAGAATAGGAAATTTATCTACCCTGAAACCAATGAATTTCTTTTTTGTTAACGTGAAAAAGAACGAAAATTTTCCCCTGGTTCCATAGAGCAGAGAATCGTCGAAACGGGAACGGGAAACGGTATCGTGAAGCACAAACCACTGCCATGTGAGGACCGGATCAAAAAACCGGATTCAAGAAACAGCAGTAGATGACTTTACATGGTAACTGCTGAGTCGATCTAAGGAGTCTGGTATCTTTTCCGCAGAAAAAATGGAAAAAAGAAAGAGAAGGGAGTTTGATTTGCGGTAGAGCGGTGCTATAGTTGGAGGAGAATACACTGATATACAGTTATTATTTATTACTCTCTCCGTCTTTAAATATATAAAGTTTAGGACAAACAAATTAATTTATTTCTGAGCTAAATAGCTTGTTCTAAGCGATATATATTTGAGAACGGGGAGAGTAATAAGGACTACGGAGTATAAAAAACTTGGAAGCCATTTACTGGCCAGGCCGCTACGGTCGCCGGTGGCACGAGACTTCGGAAAGCGGCTAGTCAGTCGTAGAAGGTGAGGAAACAGACTAGCGTGAAGCGCAGGAGGCCATCACGTGACGAGCAGCCCGCTGTGCCTGCCGCGGCATGGGGATGGAGAGAGATCCACCGCCCATGGATACGGGTTCAGAAGCCAGCCAGCAGCTTCGATTCCTCTGACTGACACCGTGCGGCGGCCGGTGGTCACAGTGGAGTCGCCTCCTCGCCATTCCCTCGCCGCGGCGCGTCGGTGCTCGCTCGCTCCACACCACACCTGGCGACTTTCCGGCCGGGCGTGTCGGGTGCAGGTTCCGTCCCGACCCGGCGGGGGAAGGTCAGAGCAAAGAAGGGTGCGTGGCCAGGGCGCATCGGGATGCGCGGAGATTTACTTTTTGGCGTCCCCAAGCAAACAGCGCTCGCTCCGGCTGCGCGGGTGGTGCCTCCACGGACACGTACCTCGGCCGGATAAAACAAACAATCTCGCTACTTCGCTAGCAAGGACAAATCCAGTCGAGTCGATCAAGAAGAAGAAAGAGGTTTTGCCCCCCCGATCCAAAAAAAAATAAATGAGGAGGAGGAAGAGGTTTGAGTAATTGCTTGGCGCGGCAGGAAACAAGATACTGTAATTTCTTCTCATCACAAGGTAGTACGCAAAAGGTTGTACTACTCTAGGTTTTGTCCACACCACGAAAGGTTTTTTAAAAAATGTGTTAATTCTATCGATCGTGAAAGCTCCACGCGCTGGCAGAAATCAATTGTATGCTACCCACTGATCCCTTCCCAACCGTTTTGTCATGCACTCGTGCTCACCGCCGTCGTCGGACGGCAAGGAAAGGAACGTTTGGTGCTTATTACTTACAATCGAAACGCATGCAAGCAACCAAAAGGCAGAACGACAGGAAACAAGAGCGCAATAAGAGGAGGAAACACCAAAAACACCTAATCAGGCAAGTCGCCAGGTGGCTGCTACCAAAATGCTTACTCCTACTACTAGTGCATATTAGGCAAGAGTGTCTATCTATGAAGGCACGATATATTGCTACCCAAAGGCGACGATCGATCGATCGAGAGCAGTAATTAATTAGCAGGGAGTAAATACTCTACCTTAGGCAGGGCGAAACCCAAGTACTTGTCCTTGACGCCGCCGCCGGCCGCCGCGGCGTGCAGCGGGCTCCTCCCGCCCGCGCCGCCGTTGTACCTGCCGGCGTCGTCCGCGTCGTACCCGTCATCGCCGTCGTCCTCCCCCCGCGCGCCGCGCTGCTGCTGGCGCGACATGGCGTGCGCCATGGCCGCGGCCGCGCGGGCCTTGGACCGCGCCGCGAGCGGGTGCACGGGCGACGCCGTTGCGGTGGCGCGGAGGGGGTGCGCCGGGGACGCCGGCGCCGAGTAGATCCCGGCGGCCGGCGACCGCCGCCGCCCGTACGTCGGGCTGCCGGCGCGCCGCCAGTCCATCATGTCGCCGGTGCCCGCGCGCTCTCGACGTACGGCGGCTCGATCTCGCGTGGTCGAGGGAGATGGGTTTGGGAGTGTGGTGCTGCAGGGAGGGAGGTTACTTCTCGCAGGGAAGGGATCGGGACGCACTTTGAGGAGGATGCTTTCGTATTAACATTTGCATTGGCTCCGGGTATCTATAGAAAAAATATATAATGATGGCTCTGGGCTTTAGGCGATTATAAAATATTTCTGGGAGAGATGGTCAATTAATGACGGGTGAGGTAAGCAAAGGGGTCATTTTGCGTCCGCACCGAATCCACCATCACGTACCGTACCTCTTGGGGCGTGCTGACCAAGACGAGCTTTTTTTCTTCTTCTCACCGTCGACGACGAGTGACGTGCGTGCGGTCGTGCATGCATCGATCTTGCAGCAGCGTATGCTCACTAGTACTACGTAGTATTTCTTTGTCAATGCTCGATCCCAACAATAATCGTAGCTTCTGCATAATAATATCACTTCCCAAACCTAGCTGACATCTCTTTTCTCGTCGCTCTAATAATCCGCGGTCTGCAACATGTATGGGATTGCCTTTCTTCGGAGTGTGTACGAAGCTCGGGAATCAAAATTACTAGTCGAGAACAAAGAAAAAGTGTCACGTTTCAGGAGCATATATACGGTGTAGATGCTCATTAGCGAGACAAACAAGAGAGGATCGGAAGAGACATGATGTATTTCGAACTCAGGTATCACCTGAATTCCATGCCACGATGATGTAAGGTAATGCTTTGTCTATGGGATCGATCTCTTGAGATGGAACCAAGGAACCATCGTAATACTAGTTTTGTTGAGGAGTGAGAGCATCTAGAATTGAAATATTTCTCTATAAATCTCGGATTGGCTTTAAAAGCATTGGCCGGATGTGCTGTAGCTTGCGAAAGGTGTCTTGAGCATCCGCCTACATGGGCCAGGTGGGCTGCGTGCCTGCGTGGAGAAAATATAGTTTTGCCAACTAAGAGCCATTCCATCCTCTAACATTTTTCAAACAAAAAAATGAAGCATTCCGTCTTGGATAAAAACCGATCAAATACGAATGGATATAAATATTGATAGTTTTTTCTCTCTAATTCAGATAAGATACAGTCACGCAGATAGTGTCCATCTTTACTATTTTAGATATTCAGATTCGGACAAGTGGCGGATTGTAAGTGTTCGAAATTCAGATTCAGGCGGGCATTAACACCTTCAAATATAGTCCATCTGTTGTGTTCCATTTGGGGTTATTTAAATTTTATTTATTTATATTATTATAATAAACCATAAAATTACTTTTCCACATTGGTAAGTGATGTGAGTTCTTGATTTTTTTTCAAAGCATTTTGCTATCTAATCTAATATTTAGATCCACCATTTTAGTTAAATATCCTTTAATATAGTTGAGCATAGATTATTTGTTGATTGTATCCCTTCTATGGCACTTGACGTTTCATTCAATTACCAAATATATGTTAGACATATGTTAATTAGTAATTTATTTATATTGTATATACGGTAGCGTGCCGTATAATCATCCAAAAGACTCTTTTTTACTTGTCTATAAATCTTTACTATGTATCTATATGGTTGGACATGATAAATGGCATGTCATCTATTGTTAATTTGATTGTATCAATATAAACTAGCTAGAATTTTAGCTTGTGGAGTAAACAAACAGTTACAACAAATGAGATATATATGGTTATTGTTTTTATTCAATATCTGAGAAAATATCCGTGACTGATGTTGCCCGCATCTGACACATCTCGTATTAGATATGTATTTATTCATATTCAGACTATCCGTATTCGTATATATATCCGTGTCCGATATCGACTCCGAAAGAAAATATGAAGACAAATATAATATTAATGATATACATCCGTATCCAATCAATTTACATCCCTAGGTAAGCATTTGTTTCAAAAAATCTACTGTAGGAGGACTGAGGTTCATTTCGCAATATGATTTTTAGAGACAGCTATTTTTAAAGTTTGTCTCTATATAAAATGGGACTATCGAAGATTCTACGGTAGAGAGTATTGCTCAATTCTTTTTTCTAACTTATTATTTTTTTCTTAATTCTTGTACTACTACAATTTTTTTTTGAAAAGCTTATACTATTATAATTGTAATCACAACCTCACGCAACCATGAAACGGCCGGCATGTGTGACTCATTCTCATCCTCCTTTGGTCCAAAGAGCATACCAAGGCCACATAGAACGATTTGATTTCCTACAAAAAAATAATTGGTGTTTTGTTTTTGAAGAATATTTTATCACGAATGTTTGAGCGAGTACGATGGCCATTTGAGATAGGGAGCTTTTTTCTTGTTTGAAATCTATACTATAAGAATTCAGTTTTTTGAAAACACTTCTCACCTAAATAATTCCTACCCACCTCTCGTAGATGACCCACATGTCAGGTCTAATGGATACGTGAAAAACTTTCACAAACAAGAAAAGAATTTGATGTTTCTAAAGAGTTTATGTCATTTTACCAACTTTTCTTACCATGGAATTTCTATCCACCCCACTTACCCCCAACAAAATCTATACTACCTCTAGATTCAATTATTTGACGTTTCCGACCATCAAAATGGCCTGCCCTTAGTTGTTTTTGGCTGTTCGGAAACACCAACTATTAAGATAACACATACAAATAAACATACTACTTTATAGTATGGGATCATCGATTTTATAATCAACACCGTCTTCGGTCAACTATCTGTTATGCAATTTTATTTTCTATTAAATGTGCACGTCACATGTGCGTTTTTTGTTATGCAATCTTATTTTCTATTAAACGTGTTTCGCACGTACGGTGTTACTAAGCCCCCGTTTGGAAGTAGACATTCAGGGCCGGCATTGACTGGCCTCAAATGCTAGTGTTTGGACGTCCTGGGCATTGGCAGTCGGAATTGAAATCGAATGCCGCGGGGGCATTCAACGCTACGGCATGAGCCTGCCTCCAATTCGGAGGCGCCCACGTCCATATTGCTCAGTATTGGCGCCCTTCCCTACCCCTTCGTCAGTCCACGAGAAAAAGACCACGAGACCGACCGAGGGCGGGAGACCGAGCGAGGAAGCCAACCGGTGCCGCTGCCGCCGTCCCTGCCTTAGCCGCCCCACCTCCTCCACAGGTTGGCCTCCGCCGCCCCCATCTCCCCTTGCTCTTCCCTTTTCCCCTTCTCATGGGTCAGATCTCGCCACCAGGGAGACGAGGGCGCCCCAGCTGTCCACCGAGCTGCAGGAAGCCCATGGCGAGATATCTGGGCAGCGGGAGCAGCAAACAGGAAGCTTGGAGCTAGGTGTGACGGACCTGGTATGGAGGTCTTTCGTACCTTAATTTCCGTCCAGATACCCCAGCTAATCGCCGGCTACCAGTGTCCAGCGTCTGCCAATCGCCATGGCTGCCGTCTGGCGAGCAGCCTGAGTAGGAACGACAGAGAAAGAAGATGGAACTGTTTGGCTGTGAACCGTTATTTATTTGGGCTTCCATTTGGTCCTTGTGTTTAGTGCTTGTGCAGCCCATTTGTTGTATTTGTTTAATGATTGCTTATCATGTTTTTTTTGTGTAAAGCAATATATATAATCATGCAAAAAAAAATGCAAGTTATGAAATGTAGATTGCTAAATGTATTTACACCATTGTAGACAACCCATACTACAATTCCACGTTTGTACATCCAAACATGAATTGAAATTGGTTCTTTTCCTTTGATTCCAGCTCTCAACTACTTACACATCCAAACAATGGCATTGGTATTTGAGGCCATTTTCAATTCCCCTCAGCATTGGTATTCTAGGACGATTCAATGCCAAGGTCTCCAATATCTACTTTCAAACGAAGCCTAATCTATACTATAAAGAGAATGAGATTTGAGAACGTTTCTCACCAAGATTAGGCCCACCCACCACTTTCACCCACCTCACAAATGGACCCACCTGCCAGCAACTAGGACGATAAAAGACGATGAAAAGGAGGGGGGGAGGGTCATTCCCAAGTGTTTTCCCCCCAAAATCTCAAAACTTTTTGCACCTGAGACTCCCGCAGGTACCCATACCCACCCACGCAGCCTCCCTACCTATCCATACCCACCCACGCGACATACCAAAACCCTAAATCGCCCCCCGTCTTTCCCTTCCTCCCGCGCCCGCACCCGCACCCGCCGCCGGCTCCCCTCCCTCTCGCGCCGCGTCGCCCCTCCTCCCGCGTCCGCACCCGCCGCCGGCTCCCCTCACTCTCGCGCCGCGTCTCCCCCTCACTCCCTAGCGCGCCGCCGCCGCCGCCCCCTCCTCCCTCACGTGGACCACCGAGATCCGCCGTCGCCGCCACCTCGGTGCCCCGACGCCAGGCCGCCGCCGCCATCACCTGGACCTCCAACGCGAGGCCGCCGCTCGCACGATCGAGCAGCCGCCGCCGGTGACTCTATCCTCTCAATCCCCTGCCTCCCCCTCCGTCCTCCCCCAGGCGCCCCCGCCCCTGCCGGTTTCCTCCGCCCTCCCCACCCGCAGGCGCCGCCGGTCCGCTCCGCCCTCCCCACCCGCGTTCGTCCCTGCCCGCCGCAACGACTTGGTGTGGAAGCCGACGAGCGGGCCCAGCAGGCGCGCCGCCTCGACGTCGGAGAGCGAGCACCCACCAGGTATGCCCGCCCGGCCGCCCCTTCTCTTCCCTTCGTGCTGTGTGAAATGGAGCACCCCAAACCCTAATGATATGATGTCTGGCCGCCAATCGAACCCAATCCCTTGAAAAGAATGGCGATGGTTGGTTGCTGCAATCCGAGGCGGTGCATGTTCTATTACTTCTGACAGGTTGTGCCTTCCTTTGATTGTAGCATGAGAAATCGTCGAATTTTTCTGATAATCCTTGTATGTTCTATTATTGAGGTGATTCATCTGTTCTTATCTTTTTCAATCCTCTTTGCATTCTATGTTTATTTCTTTTTTCCCTTCGCGGGATTGTGTATGCGCATGAACTTTATGCAGTGCCAAAATCGGTTTTTATATTTATTATTGAGCATGTTTAACATAGGGGTCAAAATGAAAATGGAACAGAGACTGGGGGCTCTGAACTGTTACGGGGAGACGATGAGGAGGACAATGCGCCAGCGGTCGTCGAGGAGGATATGGTGTCGGCGCCGCAGGATAGTGGTGACGAGATGGGGGCTGCGTACGACCCTGTTCATGAGGAACCTGCAATTGCTGCAGGTACACTATACGCATACCATATGTGTTGGTGATTTATTCAGTGAGTAATTTTTAATTAGTACTGGCAAAGATAATCGTTTTCTAGAGCAAATTTTATGGAATCAGACTATCTTCACAGTTTGCTGAGAAAACTTGGTTGTGTTATCAGATGCAGAAGAAATCGTGTAGCGTGGATGATTGCGAGCGTTGCGGGGATGAGACCCGAACCTGCCGTGCTCAGGTAAAAACAAGAACCAACAAAGATCTCTCATGCATTTTCTTTTCCCCTATCGTGTCTGCTAATGTCAATCACTTCGCCCAATGTTTTATACAGGCATGGTGGAGTGCTCAAACAAGAATAGTCACAACCTTGAGCATCAAATTCTTTTCCTTTCCAAAATACTGATAATCACTTGCAGTATCTTTAAATCTTTCAATAGGCTTCAGGTTCTTTAAGTGGTAATGGTAGTGAATTTTGATGGCTTGGTGACAGGTAAACAACTACTGCTCTCTACTTTTCTGCATGAGACTTCAAATATATTGTTTTGTAAGTATTGTTGCTTCATATTGAAGGCATTTCGTGAAAGGGCCTCTAGCCTAGTGGTTAGAGCACCGGAGTAGCACCCTATAGACCAGGTTCGACTCCCTGTGGGAGCGAATTAACTGGGTTTGGAATAAAAATAATTAAAAAGAGGTAGGGGCTTCCCCTACTGACTCCGGTCAAAAAAAACATATTGAAGGCATTTCATTTGTGTGATGATTTAATGCAATATTTTCCTGCATTTGTTCCAGTCTAAAATAAGATAGTTTGGCTGTCTTGCTCATATATCTCATATTTCACATATAGCACTGGAAAGTAGTTTGCCTTTATTAAGCCAGCATTTTGTTTCAGTGGTGTGCAAGCTTTGTTGATTAGAGTTCTCACAATGGGATACTGTGCAGGGAAGGTGAGCCTTCTAAAACAAGATTTATTATATTGTGCAATTTAATAAAAAGTTTTTCTTTTTTGTTCTTTGGTTTGGCACGTTCCTATGAGGTAAATGTTTTAGATGTAAGGTGGTTTCTTTCTATGTAACATGCCCACAGCTCATATCATGTAATTTAAAGAAGAAAAATGTAATTTGAAGGTAGTAAAGACCACGTTTTCTGTTGATATCGTTGGAAGACAACTACATTATTGCTCTTCTTTCATTTACAGAATACCAGAGCTTGATGTATGCTACAAAAGTTTGCTCGGAAAGACTATAATAAAAAATAAAATATATATATTTTTTCCTTATATTTGTTGATGTATATACTGGTTTATCCATCAAAATGCTAATCGATATTTCAATGAATTTTCAGAGATCCTGGTTGTATTTATGGGGCATCAGAGAGGTATTATGGGGCATCAGAGAGGTATTCATTCACTTTTGTGAATGAATAGAGGAGGTTAATTTTGACTGGGCAATGACCATGGTAAGTAAATTTCAAATTCTTCATCATCTCAAATTCGAGGTCTGTTCCTATGACCACTTCTTTGGCTCATGAGATGTGTTATATCTCTCTATAAGTGCAATTTCAGTCTATTTATTTTCTCTTTGACAAATACTAATCTTTCTCAGTTGTATAGGTCAAAAATTTTAGTTTCCTTTCCTAGGTCATATAAAACTATAAGTGTCACATGTATATTCCCTTCTTGTGGCACAATTACTGGCAACTTTTCCACAACATTCTGCTGAACACATTTTCCATAAATACTTCTGCTTGGTTTCATGTAAAATTAAAAGGTTGTGCTGGACTGAACTTGATATAGTATCTTAGTGCATCTATCCATAGCCCTAAAAGAACAAGCAATATTTCAAAAGATCACCCTTAAAACATTTGATCACACAAAGCATATCCATTCAAATATGGTCGTAATGTGATGGATTCAAATTTTTCTTCGCACTTAGGTAATTAGATTGCAAAAGTAGTTCCAGCGAACAGGTGGGATTTGAGAACCCACAGAATACAGTACTCTCCAATACATATCTGTTATTCAATACAACATGCTGTACGAAACATTTTGACATTTTTACTAAGATGACAGATTATTTTTCTCCTCTTATTCATTTGGAAAATTTTAAGTTTTGTCCTCATAATCCGGGCTTGTTCATATCACTGTCTGATTGCCTGCTTTATGGCATTATCCTGATTTTAGACTATGTTAGATGTTAAATAATTTCTATTGATGAAACTTTGATAATTAGTGCTACTTGCATAGCCTTTTTATTTCAGAAAGTGTTAAGGTGTTGAGTTCTAGACTTCGGACTGTTTAATAAAGCAAAGCACAAGATTCCAGTGTCATTTATTAGCAGAGTTTTCTGAAATTTTCTTGCAGGGGCTATTTAGCACCAGAGTACCTTGGCAATGTTGTGACGGGGAACAACCTGTCAATCCCCAACGCAAGCTTGAGAGTATGGAGAGTGTGTAACAAGGTGAGCATCAAGGATGCCGCTTTGAGGGACCTGATGACAACAAATTGTCCTACTCATCAAACAACACCCCTTTTTTTGTTTTGAATGTCTTCTGTATTCCTCAATTTTCATGTCCATAGTATGCATGTGTGCAATTTTAGAATCAATGTGAAAATCATACATTTATTGTAGCTATAGTGATTACCGATTGCTTTCAACTTTATTCTTTTCTTACTGAGGAATAACTGTGGTGCCAGTCTTTTTCAGGGTTACTAAAATTTCTGGTAACGGGGCAGGTATTGGAAACAAACATGGTAGAAGATTTTCAATGTCATGTGCCCCTGATGCATTACATATTTATGTATGCCCATCCCGTTTGACCAAGTTCACCTTTTTGTTGTTTGTTTTTCAATTATGTATTGATTTCTTTCTGTATCCAAATTTTGCCTGGTCTCTGAATGTCATCTGCCTCCTTTTTCAGGTACAAGGATGCATTTAACAAATTTGTTGATGAGATAAATGCTGTTGCAGCTTATCAATGCTCGGAGGGTTCAGTTTATAGTATCCTATGTGTACTTTCATATCCCATAGCACGGTCCTGGCAACAGTGGCACAGAAGAAAGAGATTACAGAGACTACGTGAATTTGTTTGATCCGAATACGATCATTCATGCTTACGGTCCTGCTGTTTTCACATGCACTTTATGAAGGGCTAAAGAATTATGAAGAGTAAGGCATGTATCCATTGTTTTCTTATTTATTTACAGTTCTTTTCCATTATGTCAATTACATGGTTGCTTTATATCTGTCAAAACCGGTTGGATGTTGGGGTTGTGTGTTTGGTGATGCTTGATGGTTGCACATTTGGTGATGTGTGGTTGCTTTGCTTCTTTGTTTTTCAAGTGCCGCTAATTTATATCGTCTTTGGTTAGTCAGCAACAGCGATTCATTTTCAGATTAGTTGTGCTCTTTTGTGTCTTCAGCTCGTGCAGGTAAGCAACAGGAACAGTGAGGCTTCGAGCATAAGGCAAGCACCAGGCCGACATAGCTCAACTCAAGCTCACAGCATCAGGCGCTGATCTATTTTCCTTCAGCAGCAATACCAGGTGAGACTCTCACCATGAGAGGTGACCAACGTACTGACTACGGACTAGCTCAGGAGTACAATCTGCAACGGCATCATATTGTCTTGTGAATGTGACAATGAGTAGAGGCCATCATTGCTTCTTTTATTAATTTATCAGTTTATTAAATAAGCTTTGCATATTTGGCTGGTTGTAGCTGTTGGTGTATCCATTCAACTCTCTTGCTTGATTAAGTTATCTCGGTATTTATTAGCAGCTCGTGCTCTAATATTCAGAATTATGAGATGTGCTTTAATATTGTAACTGTATGAGTGGGTCAGAGCATGTCCATGCATGGAAAATGGCGAGCAGTGCATTTAGCATCCTCTCAACTGAAGACCTGCTTCGAAATATAGAATGGAAGAACATATATATCTAATTAATTACTGCAGGTGCAACTATATGCATGCCAGCTATTGATAGAATCTCATGAAAAATTGTTTCAACTTAATCACCCTGGCAGTACCTTAGATAAACCAAGTAACACTGAAAAGAGTCATGAGGGAGCACAAAGTTATTTAAATCACCATACATTAGCATTACAAAATGAAGGTTCAATGTTGTTTATCATCTCAGTGTTCCTTGTTCATCTCTTGTGCTGCCTTTTCTATCTTGCACACCGACACAATTCAGATTTTCTAGGTATTTAGGATTTTTCAGCTATAGAATTTGTAGTGCACTCAACCTTGGTGTTATCTCTTCCCTTGCTCCTACCATGCTTCCTTTCTATCTAATTCATCCAATTTCTCAGGTTATGCTTGGCTCACACATTCTGCATTTCTAATGGGCAGAGTTTTTATTTACTTTTGCAGGTTCATGAAATTTTTGGAGCCGGTCGTTTGGGAGAAATTTTCAGGCCCTCAAATCAATTCATACAGGTTCGGTAACGGTAAAAGGAGGATTATAATAGAAGGCTGTAAAAGGAACAACTCTGAAGCCATGTATTTTCTGTATGATCAGTTTATACTACTACCCATCGCCGGTCGTTCAAGCTCCGGCTGCCAGCCGCCGATACAACCTCTGCAGCTGCTCGGGTGCTATCATTCTCAGCTGTGTATTTTGTGACGCGGAGTTTGTACCATTGGTTCAATAACAACTTTGTGCATACCACAAACCGTCAGACCAGCCTCATTGTTTGATTCATTGATCGTTGTGTGTGGATGGTGGGAGCTCTGCTTGCACGATGTGACGGATGAGGGATTTGTAGGAGGGCTGCAGCCCAGGTTTAGAGGTTGAGTCAAGAGCTTGACACTAACAATAGATAAGCAGAGATTCATTAGTAGGAGCTTAGGATCATATTGTCATAATCTATTTACCAGAGCAAAAATGTCTTTGACAAGTTTACCAAGCAGTTTAAAAGTGGATTTAACAATCTTAGAATAGTGCAAAAATGTCTTTGATAAGGTTACCAAGAAGTTTAGAAAAAGCTTAGAACAATCTTGACAAAATTGGATTTGTGAAAAATAAAAGTACTAACTTTTACGGACTTTGGTGCGACCCTACAACCATCGAAATTGAACTTATTTTTTTCCTTAGTATATATATGTAAATATATATCATACGTAAATTTATTCTCCTTTAGACATATCATTCGTCCACCCTATAAATAGTTTTGAAACTGAAATTGTGACGTCAAACAATCAGCTATGAATTTGAGTAATTAATCTCAATTTATTTTACCAACTATATAGTCTTTACTTGATTTTTTCATCATAATTATTTTTTATTATCATATGTTAAGTTAAATAAACTTTTTTATACACGTGCTGTGGCACGTGCCTACCAACTAGTAGTCTAAACAATAAACACAAGATAACTCTATTGATTGTCGGTCAGTCGCACAACGAACGTCCAGTGCACGGCCCAAGGCAGGATACGAGTGCACATGCTTGTTTCTTTTCATTTTTTTTCTTTTTCAGGCTATTAAAGTTAGTCCCATCCTATAGTGTTTATAGGTAATGTCTCCGATGAAAGACATTATTTTAAACATTGTGTTCTCTAACCCATGATTTTTTAGCATGGGTCCTCAATAAATTCATTGTATTTGTTTTTTTATCTATAATGAAGACACTATCATCTCTCAAACTCAAACTTGGTAGTCTCCTATGCATTAGTTCTCGTGTAGAAACTGGATCTTGCATGATACCCAGTGTTTGCTTTTTTCCCTCTCTCCTATTTAATTAATATTTTTAGAAAATGGAATATCTATTAATATTCCGGCCTATGTATCGATTGATACATATAGCTATCCAAAGTCTCGAACTAATACAACATGACTAACTCCAAGTTTCTTAAAATAGGAAAGCAACAAACTAAACAACGACGACCCAACAAACGAGTCATCCCTAACTGCTCAACTAACAGGAAGTCTATAGCGCCACATAAGCCAATAGTCTATATGTCACCCTATTTAATGCTATGTAAACTATCCTAGTTGGGGGGGTTGGGAACCCATGATGTCCATAGATAGTGTCCATGATACCATGTTAGCAAGACACTACTTTAGATACTTTAGATACTGTGTTCTTCAACCATGATTTCTTAGTATGGGTCCTCAATAAATTCATCATATCTCCTCTCCACCAATCATATTTATTTTTTTATCTATAATGAAGACATTATCATCTTCCACCCCAAACTTGGTAGTGTCCTGCGCATAGGTTCTCGTGTAGAAACTGGGTCTCATGCAAGACCCAGTGTCTTGCTCTTTTTCCCCTCTCTCCTATTTAATTAATATTTTTAGAAAAGGGAATATCTATTAATATTCTAGCCTATGTATCGATTGATACATATAGCTATCCAAAGTCTCGAACTAATACAACATGACTAACTCCAAGTTTCTTAAAATAGGAAAGCAACAAACTAAACAACGACGACCCAACAAACGAGTCATCCCTAACTGCTCAACTAACAGGAAGTCTATAGCGCCACATAAGCCAATAGTCTATATGTCACCCTATTTAATGCTATGTAAACTATCCTAGTTGGGGGGTTGGAAACCCATGATGTCTATAGATAGTGTCCATGATACCATGTTAGCAAGACACTACTTTAGATACTGTGTTCTTTAACCCATGATTTCTTAGTATGGGTCCTCAATAAATTCATCATATCTCATCTCCACCAATCATATTTATTTTTTTATCTATAATGAAGACACTATCATCTCCCAACCCAAACTTGGTAGTGTCCTGTGCATAGGTTCTCGTGTAGAAACTGGGTCTCATGCAAGACCCGGTGTCTTGTTCTTTTCCCTCTCTCTCCTATTTAATACAGCGTCACATAAGCTAATAGTCCTATGTGTCACCCTATTTAATACTATGGACATCATTCTAGTTGGAGGGTTGGAACTGCCCTGAGGATACTCTACCCGAGTTGCTCCTTTAATTACTTCAACTTGAATTCTCGTACTTTAATTTTCTTAAAATGATTGAATGGTCACTTTTCTAAAAAAAAATCATTGGAAGAGGACGTTATCGGGGCGGACCCAGGGCCCGGCGACCCTGGGCAGTTGCACGGGCTCCGTCCAGTGAAGTGTAGTAGAACTTCTGTTGTTGTCCATTCAAATCACCGCTGCATGTGGACGAAAGCACGATAAAAGGGAGAGCTGCCAGCATTTGCCCGGGCTCGGTATGTTCCCTGGGTCCACCGTCACGTTATTCAGCGTATCTTCGGCACACCCTCTAATTCTCGCTTCTACGATTCTATCCACTTCAAAAGATTTTTCTACAATAAAAATACCACACTTGCGAGTCTTGCTAGTTGCATAAATAGATATAAAAAATAAAATAGGCATATTAGTCCATCAACTTTGTTTCAAGTTCAAGTTTATCCCTCAACTTTCAAAACGATCAATCTAATCCCTAAACTTTTGTTTTTAAATTGAATTTATCCCTCAACTTTTGAATTAGCCAATCTAATCCCTCAAGTATTGTTTTCGATCAAACTCATCGTAACTTTTATTTTTTTATTTATTTCACCATTGCTCGTCACCATATTTTTACGTGCGGCTGGTATTTAAATATATGTGGTTTACTAATTTATTTTTACCATCCTATCTATCAATTATCCTAATTAATATTTATATCCATTCCAAAGTCTCGAACTAATACCTTAACTCAGTTTTGTTTGGTATAGGCAAGTCTACTTTTTGCCAAACTAACCACTGTGCTTATATGTTTGGGCCAATTATTTATAAATACTTCTATTCTTGTATGGAAGTAATCTAAATGATTAGACATACTTCTAGACCAATTATTCTTGTCAAACTTGATCTGAATGTTTATCTAGGTGGTAAAAAATAGCATACAATTTTTGTAGCAAACATATATATGAAAGTGTAAGAAGATAATTAATATATTTAGATATAAAAAAATTTGAGTTCTCTAGCGATGGATCTGATCCAAAAACAAAACTTGAGGGACTATATTCGTGGATTTAAAAGTTGAGGGACGAGTTTAATCTAAAATGTAAACCGAGGGATCAAATTGGTCAATTTTAAAGTTGGGGGACGAATTCGATCCTCGAGGTAAAGTTGAGGGACAAGAGTGCCTATTTTGCCATATAAAAAAAAAGAGAAAAAAGAAGAAATCATCTTGTTCGACCCCGCCGGCCGCCGCCGCCGCCCTCGCGTCATCGGCCGTCTGCCTCGCCGCCGCCCTCGCGTCATCGGGCCGGCCGTCTGAGTCGCCGCTTGCCCGCCTCGAGGACCTCATCGTCGGGCTCCCCTCGCCTCCCTCGGGCCACTTCTGCCCCGCCGTCTGCTACCGGGAGAGTCTCTGGACGTGCGCAGGACAGGCAGCACGAACGAACCCGCTTCCTCCTCTAGTTCAGGACTTCAGGTTGGTAAGGGATTTTCCCTTTCGACTAGTTCTTCACCTGCGACTAGATTTTACTGTTTTTTTTTGCCTGTGATTGTGCCTGCTGCGAGGGTTTGCCTTTCGATTTGTATACAAGTGTTTGAACGGGCCAGCGGTAGAATTGTATATCATGTATTTATGAGCTTTTATTTGCTCTGAGAAAATGAGATTCCATGCATTTGCATTGTAAATCATAATAAGTATGTGTCCAGTGTTAGGACGGAACAAAGGAAGTACAAAAAAAAAAACTTGAAAAGGTTGCAAATGCGCACTTTCAAGCCTCGAATGCCAAGGAAATGTAGAAGAGTTGGAAACAGATCACTGGAAACCCTTTGGACAAAATGTTACTGAGAAGCATATGTTTTATGAGAACATACTAATTTTATATTGCACTATAGAATTTTGCAATATAGATGATCGAGTGAAGGTTAAAACTCAACTGAACCTGAATGTACTGAAGAGATAGAACTATTAAACTGAATATGGTAACCATGACATCCATTTTTGGAACTAAAGTAAATCGAAGGTGTATGCCTCCACTTAATAGAAATACTGAGCTGCTGTTGCATGTGCTTAGAATATTACAAATCCTAGTAACAGTCAAGCAAAAAACTCATAAATTTTAGGCAGAGCAGATTGTTTAGTTTACACACTAATCCTCCCAGGGAAGTCAGCACATATGATCATTCACTGAATGGACTGTTGAATGGGCCGGCATTTATTTTTTATATTTTCCTTTTAAAATAAAACTTGGGGCAAAGCTTTTGCCATCCTTTAGAGAAAAAAATGACTGGCGAGACTGGTGAGTGTCTCTATGTTCAACAGAGCATCAATCTCGAATAGGTGTGATGCACGCCTCTATCAGCATCAAGTCTCATAGTTTATATTCTTAATAAATGTTCTATTTCAGTTGAACTTAAAAAAATTTACTCCACAGCTACATTTGCATACAAGTATTTGGGATTGTGCCTGTGGAGAGGGTTATGATTCTCATATAAGTATTTGGGTTATTTTCTGGAGACTAATGCCCCAGATTTTGTATTGGTTTTGGTGGACTAGACAACCAGCCAGTTTGTTGCTCCTAATAGTTCTTGGATGTCAAGTTTCCTATTGAAGAAAGAAAATAAGGATGTGCTTGTAAATTTCTGTTGTTTGCTTGCCCTACTGTTCTGTTCTCTCTTTTAATTTAACCAAATAGTATGTGGCACTAATGTTTTCTTCTAAATTGTTTTCTCCAAGGTAATTTCAAAAGGTTCTGTTTATGTGAATAGTATTAACTGATAATGTGCTCTCCTTTTTATTTGAAGGGCTGAGTTGAATTTATCTGAGCTGCTGCTATTAACCTCTGATACCATGGCCTGCAACCTTGCTAAAATGAATTATGTTGCCCCGTGTGAAGAAAGTGGAAAGCTATTGTCTCTACCACAACAAATTTCTGAGAAGGTATGATCTTCATTGCAACAAAATCTGCCAATGCTAAGTAGGGGACCTGGTTAATATGGATGTTGAGTAATTTTAGCCTTTTATTTTGCTTCATTTTTAAAGTTCAGTTTGAATTTCTTGTTCTCAGGTTAGTGGAACTATAAAAATAATCATAACTGACACACAAGCTAAAAAGACGGGGTCTTCTAAGAATGCATTTTTTCACTACAAGGGTAAGGTGAGGTCTGGTGATGATAGTTCACATTATGAGGAGGCGACAATTTTGGCCTTCTATATACATGAGAAGGAAGACGTAGAATGTTTACATTGCAAACTCAGTTTAGTTAGCCATCCATACATCATGAGAAGTCTGGGCTATGAGATTGAAAGCGGGGAGGACCAACAGTACATCTTTCTGGCATTTCCACACTTTGAAGAAACACTTGCAGCTTATAGGAAAAGAAAGAGGGGCGAACGATGAAATCTCGAAGATTTACTGAGGTGTTCATTGGGTTAGTACGGTATGTTAGAAACTGCTACTTCTGTTTATGGTACAACCATATGTTAAGTTTTGACATTTATGGAGCCGTTTACATGCTTTTGTTTACCTGCCAGATGTGTTGTTCTTGCACTATTAGAGTTGCATTGTCGCGGATTTTATTGCCCTAGATTAAGTGGAAGAAATGTTGCCGTTTTGGAGGAAAATAGACATCTCATTGCTAAGTTATGGGATTTCCAAGTAGTGGAGAAAGGTATAATCTCTGTAATAAATAATTTTGTCAAATTGACCACCACCTTTGTTGTGCAATCTTTCATGATTCTTATTGTAGGTAATGAGGATGTCAAAGATAAGGATTGGCCCAGGTTGGGATATATACTTAAAAGAACAGCTGAGAATCATGGTGTAGTCTCCCCTGAAATTGATGATCTTTTCCAAAACATCAAAAATGGCACTCTTAAATGGTAACTATTCTTCCTCTTGAGCAAGTTCTCCATGAAAAATGAAAATTTGTGGCTGTTTATATTTTTCTTGAGAAATGAAAAACTATAGTAGTTCGAATGGCAATATCTCAGTCCATTACTGGCCTTGGCCTTGAAACAAATCAAATCTGCACGCTCATTTGTACCCTGAATTCGTTAGGCTAGAATAGAGGACACTAGTCTTTAATCTTTCCATGTATATCACTCATGTCTGTATACGTACAAGTACAGTCCATGTCAATAGAGAAATTATCCCCGCAATTCTACCTTCTCTCAATAACTGTTTATATTCTCTTTGTAGATTGGATATTTTGAAACAGTCTGCTCTGCTCACAGTTCGAAAGAAATTTGAGAATGTTCTGGCTTTAAATACATTTACTTTGGCACATTGCAAGCTTGCAATCCAACCGCCTAACAATGTTACCAAGGTCAATCTTGCCACGGCGCAAATCTATTGCAGCTCTTCAGATATAACTAATACAAGAGCTTCCTTTGAGAACCTTCTGGATTGTGATCTTGAATGGAAAGCTAATACACCTCTATGGCTTAGCAAAAGAATTGTTGTAATGCTGCAGCTTATACCGAAGATCTCATCATGGGAATCCCAAATCAATGAAGATAAAGATTTGGAGTTTGAAATTCGCAAAGCTTGGTCCCTCCTTTTCCTTCATGCTCAAAAGTTTGCTGCAAGTTTGGCGCTTAAATACTGATGAGCTAGACCTCTAAATTGCTCACTATACACTGTTGAATAAAGACTGCTGCTGAATAAACTTCAGGACAGAAGCATGAATGATGAGTTCCATAATTTGTTGTACGGGAATGCTGTTGATGCTGTCGATTGCTGGTCAGGTAATACAGAAATGTCCTAACTCGACCAATACACATGTTCTGAATTTATGAATTAAAATTTACTCTGGATGCCTTCTGATGCTCAACTAAACCAACAATTCCAATATGTTCTTTATCTTAAGAGTAAATATGTAAATCGTTCTCTAATTATTTGGCAACAATGAATGCAGATGAATGAGAAGCGTGAAGACAAGCCACACGGTCTCTGATGCCACTCCATGTACATTATCTCCTTTTTTTTCATCGGTTTATTGTTCTCTTGGGAAATCTGCTTGAAGAATAAATGACAGTGAAGGTTTCTCAGGATGCCTGCAAAAGCTGCAACTGCATTTTGCTCCACTCTCCAAGGTATGGAGGCAGATGGAGTCTGAGAACTGCGTATTGTTGATGCAGGTGTGTTGGGGCTTGTTTAGTCCCCCGGTGTGCAAAGTTTGCACTGAAGTAGTGGTAGAGATTGAGAACTGCATATTGTTGACGTGCTGTGCTTAATTGTTTACCATGTCACTATGTCAGCGCTGCAACGGTGCAGATGCGTAGCTGAAGTACACACTGAACGCGAATACGTGGCAGTTGTTTCTGCAACAGTAGCTAATAGCTAGTTTTGCTGTGTCTAGGGACAGCTAATGTGAGGATATGGACCAGTACTGCACAGTTTTCGACCGATCAACAATAATATTCCAACACTCGTTTTTAGCAGGCATATTCGGAGTTTAGAAAAGTCAAATTTTATTAACTTTGACTGACAATTAGTCACATCACATACTATATGCTTAGCGTGTAGAATAGATCTGTTTGATCTTTTACTGTGGCGCTGACTTTGTAGCGTGATACAATACTCCCATCGATTTAAAATGTGTTTAGAATATTGACCGTAGTCTACTAGTCTGAGCTTCGATCAAAATTACTATGAAAATAGGATGTTTCAGATGATGATAATTAAATACTGAAAATACTTTTTTATAAAAATCCGGTCACATCTAAACAAATTTGCTGTGATGCTCAAAGCATCCTTTTAGCACCAACACCACCAAGCACCACGTATCCTAGCTTCTAGCGCTGCCGCTAATCTCCATGGTGTGTAACCCGACAGAAGAGTTGCCAATTACATTAAAAAAGCACCACATATCCTTCTAGTGCTACCGCTGATCTCCGGCTGATGGTGTGTAACGTTTTTTAACGGAACCGACAGAAGAGTTGCCAATTATATGAAAAAAGGAGAATATCTCTAACAGAGTAGTTCATTGTGTGTAAATTGCCAACTTACATGACACTATGCACGTCCCTTGATTCTTGTAACCAACCTATGTTGTCCCTATTTTTCACCCAATGGTAACCAACTTACATGACACTATTGCCTAAATTAGAGCAGGGATACAACAGTATGGCTGATGGTCCTTATTAGTAAGTTGTTAGCGCAAAGGTTTACTCCATCCTCTATTCCTTTTCCTGTTTATAGTGTTGAAGATGGTTAAAGTGTTGGGAATTACTCTATTTCAAGAAAGAGCAACCTAGAGTGCTTTTAAAAGGAGAAAAATACTTGATTTTGGGGAGACGAGATCACCCCGACCCCGAATGCTCATCTTCTCCACCTTTGGCAAGAACATGGTGTTAGAAACTTAAAAGTTAAGTCTCATGATTATGATTGGGACACCAAAACAGAAGACTAGGGATAGTTCTCGGTTATTAGTTATTATCTTAATCTCGTGAAGTAGGCATTGTGGCTATATATATGCTGAAGTCTCCATGTCTTGGGGTAGGCACCGTGGAGATGATCAGATGTTTGGCATGTCTGGTGTCGCCTCAGCTGATAACGTCAGTGTAGGAGGAACACGTACCATCAGGACGGTGCCAAGCATTGGCCTCCAAAACGACACTCAAGAGTTAGTTAGTCTTGGATGTCCAGTTGCTGCCGAGCCAAGCTCTTCTTCTGGCTTGCGACCACAGGGAGCGCATTTGGACTGCGGACAGGAGGCGACGTCGAACACGCTAGACGCCCATGATCTCTGCCTCATGTGTGTGACCAAGTCGATGAGACGGCGAATCACTTGGTTGTCTCGTGTCCAATTGCCAAGGAACTCTGGTGGCGAGTTCTTGATTGGGCCGGCGAGTTCTTTCCACATGTGTGTGCAGCTTCCCCGCCCACGAGGCGACCATACAATGCTGGTGGGAACATTTGGCCGCCTTGCAGCTGCCCGGGAGACACATGGTGCGGCTAGTGCTAGAAAATTAGGTCGTTTGTTTTGTGAGTAGTCCATTTTGTGAGTGTGTTTGTGTTTGTGTGGTGTTTATTTGTTCTCGAATTTTTTACTACTTAATACAATTATACACAGCTCTCCCGCGTATTCGAGAAAAAAAAAAGTTAGTTAGTCCACTACCAGAATAGTTAATTCTGCACCGGGTGGGAAAGCCCTTTAGCACCGGGTTTCCCACCCGGTGCCAATAATCCGAGGCTAAAGGGTAAACCCTTTAGCACCGAATGGAATAACCGGTAAGGGTCCCTTTAGCACCGGTTGCATACACCACCCGGTGCTAAAGATTTTTACGTAAAAAAATTAAATGTTTCTTTTACTCTCATCTCTTTCTCTCTCCTTCGTCCTCTGTGCATGTTCTTCAAGAACAAGAAGCACAAAGAACGAAGATAGACAACTGTTTTTTTTAGGCAAACAACGTTGGGGATTACCCACATGAACTTTTCTATATTCATGTACACGCATATAGGATTACAAAGCCTCAGCTGAGGCAAGAGAGGGGAAGGGGAGTTTTGGAAAAAAACAGACTAAATAATTACAACCAGAAGCTCATCTACTTTTATCACCCATTAGAGAACATGCAGAGAACTAGATTACAACACAGATGCAGTACGTGGAACAAGAGCGCATGTTCGGCGAGTAAACAAATCGAGAATCACCGCTTGCCTGCCTGTTGAAGTGCGCGCACGCCAGCCGCCCGCACGCGCTGTCCGAGCGCGCCTCCCGCCGAGCAGAGCACCGATTGGATTTGCTGTCGCCGGCCCCGCGAGCGCGACTCACTGGCGAGCCCCGGCGGCCCCCCGACCGCGAGCGCGCATCCTGCGCGAGCCCCGCCGGCCCCGCGAGCGCGCCTCCCCGCAGGACCCTGCGTGACCCCTGGCGCGGCACCGCCTGCGCGCTTCCCCTACGAGCGCACCAGCTCGCGCCACCGCCGCTGCTCTTGACCTGGAGAGAGAGGGAAGAAACCATGTGAGATGTGAGAA
>OAMR01000501.1:758189-776124 GCA_900205405.1 Echinochloa crus-galli
ATAATCTCTGTAATAAATAATTTTGTCAAATTGACCACCACCTTTGTTGTGCAATCTTTCATGATTCTTATTGTAGGTAATGAGGATGTCAAAGATAAGGATTGGCCCAGGTTGGGATATATACTTAAAAGAACAGCTGAGAATCATGGTGTAGTCTCCCCTGAAATTGATGATCTTTTCCAAAACATCAAAAATGGCACTCTTAAATGGTAACTATTCTTCCTCTTGAGCAAGTTCTCCATGAAAAATGAAAATTTGTGGCTGTTTATATTTTTCTTGAGAAATGAAAAACTATAGTAGTTCGAATGGCAATATCTCAGTCCATTACTGGCCTTGGCCTTGAAACAAATCAAATCTGCACGCTCATTTGTACCCTGAATTCGTTAGGCTAGAATAGAGGACACTAGTCTTTAATCTTTCCATGTATATCACTCATGTCTGTATACGTACAAGTACAGTCCATGTCAATAGAGAAATTATCCCCGCAATTCTACCTTCTCTCAATAACTGTTTATATTCTCTTTGTAGATTGGATATTTTGAAACAGTCTGCTCTGCTCACAGTTCGAAAGAAATTTGAGAATGTTCTGGCTTTAAATACATTTACTTTGGCACATTGCAAGCTTGCAATCCAACCGCCTAACAATGTTACCAAGGTCAATCTTGCCACGGCGCAAATCTATTGCAACTCTTCAAATATAACTAATACAAGAGCTTCCTTTGAGAACCTTCTGGATTGTGATCTTGAATGGAAAGCTAATACACCTCTATGGCTTAGCAAAAGAATTGTTGAACTTGGTTTCAAGTTACCAAAGCAAGATACATTGCGAGAATTTGTGTGGGAACTGCGGTGTCCAATTGAGCATGAGAACAATTACTTGATCAGAGAGGTTGGAATCGTTTAACTTTCTTTTAAGAAAAATTGTTTTGTACTACTGATTTCACTGTAGATAAAATAATTTAATTTGTGTAATGCTGCAGCTTATACCGAAGATCTCATCATGGGAATCCCAAATCAATGAAGATAAAGATTTGGAGTTTGAAATTCGCAAAGCTTGGTCCCTCCTTTTCCTTTATGCTCAGAAGTTTGCTGCAAGTTTGGCGCTTAAATACTGATGAGCACCTCTAAATTGCTCGTACTATACACTGTTGAATAAAGACTGCTGCTGAATAAACTTCAGGACAGAAGCATGAATGATGAGTTCCATAATTGGTTGTACGGGAATGCTGTTGATGATGTCGATTGCTGGTCAGGTAATACAGAAATGTCCTAACTCGACCAATACACATGTTCTGAATTTATGAATTAAAATTTACTCTGGATGCCTTCTGATGCTCAACTAAACCAACAATTCCAATATGTTCTTTATCTTAAGAGTAAATATGTAAATCGTTCTCTAATTATTTGGCAACAATGAATGCAGATGAATGAGAAGCGTGAAGACAAGCCACACGGTCTCTGATGCCACTCCATGTACATTATCAGCTTTTTTTTCATCGGTTTACTGTTCTCTTGGGAAATCTGCTTGAAGAATAAATTGCCTAGTCTCTGTAAATGAAGGTGAAGATTTCTCAGGATGCCTGCAAAAGCTGCAACTGCATTTTGCTCCACTCTCCAAGGTATGGAGGCAGATGGAGTCTGAGAACTGCGTATTGTTGATGCAGGTGTGTTGGGGCTTGTTTAGTCCCCCGGTGTGCAAAGTTTGCACTGAAGTAGTGGTAGAGATTGAGAACTGCATATTGTTGACGTGCTGTGCTTAATTGTTTACCATGTCACTATGTCAGCGCTGCAACGGTGCAGATGCGTAGCTGAAGTACACACTGAACGCGAATACGTGGCAGTTGTTTCTGCAACAGTAGCTAATAGCTAGTTTTGCTGTGTCTAGGGACAGCTAATGTGAGGATATGGACCAGTACTGCACAGTTTTCGACCGATCAACAATAATATTCCAACACTCGTTTTTAGCAGGCATATTCGGAGTTTAGAAAAGTCAAATTTTATTAACTTTGACTGACAATTAGTCACATCACATACTATATGCTTAGCGTGTAGAATAGATCTGTTTGATCTTTTACTGTGGCGCTGACTTTGTAGCGTGATACAATACTCCCATCGATTTAAAATGTGTTTAGAATATTGACCGTAGTCTACTAGTCTGAGCTTCGATCAAAATTACTATGAAAATAGGATGTTTCAGATGATGATAATTAAATACTGAAAATACTTTTTTATAAAAATCCGGTCACATCTAAACAAATTTGCTGTGATGCTCAAAGCATCCTTTTAGCACCAACACCACCAAGCACCACGTATCCTAGCTTCTAGCGCTGCCGCTAATCTCCATGGTGTGTAACCCGACAGAAGAGTTGCCAATTACATTAAAAAAGCACCACATATCCTTCTAGTGCTACCGCTGATCTCCGGCTGATGGTGTGTAACGTTTTTTAACGGAACCGACAGAAGAGTTGCCAATTATATGAAAAAAGGAGAATATCTCTAACAGAGTAGTTCATTGTGTGTAAATTGCCAACTTACATGACACTATGCACGTCCCTTGATTCTTGTAACCAACCTATGTTGTCCCTATTTTTCACCCAATGGTAACCAACTTACATGACACTATTGCCTAAATTAGAGCAGGGATACAACAGTATGGCTGATGGTCCTTATTAGTAAGTTGTTAGCGCAAAGGTTTACTCCATCCTCTATTCCTTTTCCTGTTTATAGTGTTGAAGATGGTTAAAGTGTTGGGAATTACTCTATTTCAAGAAAGAGCAACCTAGAGTGCTTTTAAAAGGAGAAAAATACTTGATTTTGGGGAGACGAGATCACCCCGACCCCGAATGCTCATCTTCTCCACCTTTGGCAAGAACATGGTGTTAGAAACTTAAAAGTTAAGTCTCATGATTATGATTGGGACACCAAAACAGAAGACTAGGGATAGTTCTCGGTTATTAGTTATTATCTTAATCTCGTGAAGTAGGCATTGTGGCTATATATATGCTGAAGTCTCCATGTCTTGGGGTAGGCACCGTGGAGATGATCAGATGTTTGGCATGTCTGGTGTCGCCTCAGCTGATAACGTCAGTGTAGGAGGAACACGTACCATCAGGACGGTGCCAAGCATTGGCCTCCAAAACGACACTCAAGAGTTAGTTAGTCTTGGATGTCCAGTTGCTGCCGAGCCAAGCTCTTCTTCTGGCTTGCGACCACAGGGAGCGCATTTGGACTGCGGACAGGAGGCGACGTCGAACACGCTAGACGCCCATGATCTCTGCCTCATGTGTGTGACCAAGTCGATGAGACGGCGAATCACTTGGTTGTCTCGTGTCCAATTGCCAAGGAACTCTGGTGGCGAGTTCTTGATTGGGCCGGCGAGTTCTTTCCACATGTGTGTGCAGCTTCCCCGCCCACGAGGCGACCATACAATGCTGGTGGGAACATTTGGCCGCCTTGCAGCTGCCCGGGAGACACATGGTGCGGCTAGTGCTAGAAAATTAGGTCGTTTGTTTTGTGAGTAGTCCATTTTGTGAGTGTGTTTGTGTTTGTGTGGTGTTTATTTGTTCTCGAATTTTTTACTACTTAATACAATTATACACAGCTCTCCCGCGTATTCGAGAAAAAAAAAAGTTAGTTAGTCCACTACCAGAATAGTTAATTCTGCACCGGGTGGGAAAGCCCTTTAGCACCGGGTTTCCCACCCGGTGCCAATAATCCGAGGCTAAAGGGTAAACCCTTTAGCACCGAATGGAATAACCGGTAAGGGTCCCTTTAGCACCGGTTGCATACACCACCCGGTGCTAAAGATTTTTACGTAAAAAAATTAAATGTTTCTTTTACTCTCATCTCTTTCTCTCTCCTTCGTCCTCTGTGCATGTTCTTCAAGAACAAGAAGCACAAAGAACGAAGATAGACAACTGTTTTTTTTAGGCAAACAACGTTGGGGATTACCCACATGAACTTTTCTATATTCATGTACACGCATATAGGATTACAAAGCCTCAGCTGAGGCAAGAGAGGGGAAGGGGAGTTTTGGAAAAAAACAGACTAAATAATTACAACCAGAAGCTCATCTACTTTTATCACCCATTAGAGAACATGCAGAGAACTAGATTACAACACATAGTACGTGGAACAAGAGCGCATGTTCGGCGAGTAAACAAATCGAGAATCACCGCTTGCCTGCCTGTTGAAGTGCGCGCACGCCAGCCGCCCGCACGCGCTGTCCGAGCGCGCCTCCCGCCGAGCAGAGCACCGATTGGATTTGCTGTCGCCGGCCCCGCGAGCGCGACTCACTGGCGAGCCCCGGCGGCCCCCCGACCGCGAGCGCGCATCCTGCGCGAGCCCCGCCGGCCCCGCGAGCGCGCCTCCCCGCAGGACCCTGCGTGACCCCTGGCGCGGCACCGCCTGCGCGCTTCCCCTACGAGCGCACCAGCTCGCGCCACCGCCGCTGCTCTTGACCTGGAGAGAGAGGGAAGAAACCATGTGAGATGTGAGAAGAGAAAGAGAGAAAAGAAGAGAAGAGGAGATAAGATCGAGGAAGAAGGAGGAGATAAAAAGGAGAAGGGAGAGGCTGCCTGCTCGTGTGCTTCTTGTTAGCACCGGGTGTATCAATAAACCGGTTCTAAAAGGACTCAACAACTTTAGCACCGGATGGTAGCTGCATCCGATGCTAATGTGGGGCCTTTTACACCGGATTTTGTCATGATCCGGTGTTAATGAGCTCTCTTCTTACAAGCCTGCGCGTCGCCGCGCTTCTAGCCGTCGGACCCGGTGTTAATACGCATTTAGCACCGGGTTCAAACTTTACCGAGGCATTTGAGTGGTGCGGATGTGAGTTTTTCTAGTAGTGGTCAATTAGATGTGTGTTACCCTCATGAGGAAATGGCCGTCCTATCTTAATTATAGCTCGTGGGGTCCAAGGTTAGAGGCTAATCAATTACGGAGTACATGCCATTAGTTAGTCACAACTCACTACCGGAAACGGCTTATTTGCCGTGCGTGAGACTCTTTGCCGTCCGTCTTTTATCGGGCGCACGGCAAAGAGCTTGTTTGCCGTGTGTCTTTTACAGGGCGCACGGTAAACAAAAAAATACACAATAAATTTATTATCTACCGTGCGTTTTCTTATGACGCACGGCAAACTCAATCTTTACCGTGCGCTTTTTTGTAACGCGCCGTGCGCTTATTTTTTTCCGCACGGCAAATATTTTATTTTCACCGGCCGTTAACAACCGTTAGCCGCTAGTTTTTTTATCCTATTTGCCGTGCGCCTCCACTAAACGCACGGCAAAGATGTTTCTTTGCCGTGCGTCGCCACTTGACGCACGGCAAAGACACATCTTTGCCGTGCGTTTTACTTTCTGCGCACGGCAAACTTGTTTGCCGTGTGTTTTTTTCTGACACACGGTAAAGAGATGTTTCAAAACATATTTTGAAGCCCTAAACAAATTCAAATGAAAATGTTTTGAACTACAAAGTTGTATGACTCATCAAGATGAACAATTTTTGTTGTGGACAGTTTCTCATTTAAAAATGTTATAGTAAATTTGTTCATAAATCTTACATGTCTAATTACCTCCGATGGGAAACACTTTAAATGAAACTTGTTGATCTCGAAACGTTATAAAACTTTTAGTCGAAATGGTGGTACGTGTATTTACAAAAGTTGGTGTTTGCATTTTCCAAATCATGGCCCCGTTTATATTTCTAATTCACGGTGGTCCCTCCCTAATCATACTTACATCAGGGACCCCTCCAAATGACAACTTTTAGGACCTTTAGGACCCCTCCAAATGATGGTACATGGTTTGTTAGTAGTATAAATTTCTTTTAGTACTCTTTAAAAGTTATAAAACTTTATAGTTTACAACTATTTCATTTGAAATTATCTTGTCACGCAAAACTACGTTAAACTACATTTGAAATATAAAATTTTAGTTTCAAAATTTTCAAATGACCTCGGTGGGAAAAACTTTCTAAATGAAAGTTGTAGATCTTTAAAAGTTATGAAACTTTCTAGTTAACAACTTTTGCATTTGAGATTTTTTAGGCATCCAAAACTTTAATAGAAACACATAGAGAAAACACAACTCACTCGCCGCCACGTCAGCGATCCAACCCTTTAAAATGGTGCGTTTCTATTGATCCATTCATTATTTACCGTGTATTTTTTTTTACACACGGTAAACTCATGTGTTTGTCGTGTACTTTTATTTTTACGCACGGCAAAGATAATTTTTTTTACCGTGGGTTAGGACGAGGCGCACGGCAAACAACAATATTCGCCGTGCGGCTCCAGAGCAACGCACGGCAAACATCGCCCCGGCCCCACCTCCCATGCGCGTGCACGACAAACGTCGACCTGGCCCCACTTCCCACGCGCTGCGGCCAGCCTTATCCCCTCCTACCTCTCCCCCTCGACCGCCCGCCCTCTCCTATCCGCCTCGCGCCTCTCTCTCTCCCTCGCGCTGCCCGCCGCCGGACTCCTCTCTATCTCCCTCACGGCGCCCGCCCTCCTCTCGCTTAGCTCGGCCAGCGCCGGCGGCGGCACCCATCAGCTCACGCCGCCCCGCGCCCATCCTCTCGCTCTCCCTTGGCAACCGCCGCCACCATCCCTCAGATCTGGGCGAGGACAAGGGCGGCGGCGTCCGAGCTTGGGGCGAGGACGAGCCCAACATGCAGTGGCGGCCGCGGCCTGAGCTCGGGCCCCCGGCGGCCGCCCGGTCGAGGCAGTGCGCGGTCGGGCGGGGAGCAGCGGTGCGGGGCGGTGGAGCCGCTATTTTTTTTATTTCTCTCAAAAATGTTTGCCGTGCGCGTGTGTTGATGCACGGCAACTCTTCTCTCCCGTTTGCTGCAGCCGTCTCCTTCACCTTCTCGTCATCTTTTTTTTGCCATGCGCCGCCGAAAAACGCACGGCAAAAGGCTTTTCCGTGCGTCCCGAGAAACAGCGCACGCCCAAATAACCGTTTGCTGTGCAGATCGATGCCGAGCGGGCTTACCGTGCATATAGACAAAAATGCACGACAAACATTTTGCCGTGTGTTTTTCAGACCTTTGCCGTGCGTTTTCGACGCACGACAAAGCCGTTGTTTCCGGTAGTGACGGTTGTCTATTCTTTAGCCAATGTATATGCCTAGCTTGGTAGCCATGATCGACCAAACACGTGTGTCTGTTTGAATTGGATGCCTAGGAGCGTTGCACGGGCCAGGCAGCTCTACTCAGCAGGAAAGCAATTAGCGTTATGAGAAGGATAGGTGTTCGGGTAAAGTATATAGAGCAACCAATTCACTTTCTCTATACTTCTAGTGGGAATTTCTTTTTCTATATTTTTTCCCAATTCTTTTTATCATCCCCAATTCCCTTTTTGTTTCTCAATCAACTCCATCATTTTCTCAATCCCCTTTCTTTCTTCTCCTCCCATCCTCTCCACTTCCCCCTCTCTCCCTGTTATGCTCGAGTGCTCGACGCTTCGGCGAGCTGCGCTTGGCCGCATGCTGCTCCTTGCCACCGGCCGGCCACGTGCCGACGAGCTGCACCAGTCCATGTGCCAGCCCACCGGTGAGCCACACGCCACTGTGCGTGCCCGCAAGGCAGCCACGTTGATGGCCTCCATGGGCTCCAAACCAATGACAACCACCGTGAACCCAAGCCGAGGATGCTGAGGCGATGGGGGAGATGACCGCGTCGTCGTCCTCGATTTCTGGCCACCCGCCCGCCCGGGCACGAGCGACCTCACGGTCCGCACGCCAACAAGCTTGCGCCGCACCGGTCGGCCATGCACCGGCGAGCTCGAGCTCATGGCTAGCGGCGCCACCCACAGGCCACGGCTTCTCCTCCAGCTCCAGCTCCAGCTCCGTCGCCGGCGCCACCACCTCCAGGAGAATCGAGACACGCTAGCAAGCTCGAGCTATGCCGCCACCAGCTGCCAGTCTCGGGTTGCCACGCTGGCCACCGGTGCGCTGTGCTGCTCTTGCGCCCACTGCCGGCCTCCACACGTTGCGCCGCGCGCGCCGTTCGTGGCTGCCCGCGTCGCGCCGCTCGCTCGTGTCCAACCAGCGTCTGCAGTCCGCCGAGACTGCTCGCGGTGGCACACGAGGCGGCAGGCGGTGTGAGATGTGTATAAGAGACCTCACCTCGCCGAAAACCCCCTCTCGCCAGCGCCGCCGCCAGCCGCCGCCGGGCACTCCACCCGCGTCTCCTCCGCCCGCTACCGCTGCCGCAGGGCTCCTCCCCTTCTCCCTCGCCCTGGTTCTGGGGGATGGACGAGGTCTGATTCCTTGCTGCGTTGGTGAGCAAAGGGGAATTCGCTTTAATTTTGGGTGGGTACACTTGCCCTAACTTCTCGATCGCACCCCAATTCCCTCCTCTTTTTTTTGTTCGGAGTGGTTGGTTAGTTTCTAATTTTCGTGCTTCAATGGCGCCTTACTAATCCAGTCCCCCGTCGGGGTTCGATTACTCACCTCGCCGAAAACCCCCTCTCGCCAGCGCCGCCGCCAGCCGCCCGCCGGGCACTCCACCCGCGTCTCCTCCGCCCGCTACCGCTGCCGCAGGGCTCCTCCCCTTCTCCCTCGCCCTGGTTCTGGGGGATGGACGAGGTCTGATTCCTTGCTGCGTTGGTGAGCAAAGGGGAATTCGCTTTAATTTTGGGTGGGTACACTTGCCCTAACTTCTCGATCGCACCCCAATTCCCTCCTCTTTTTTTTGTTCGGAGTGGTTGGTTAGTTTCTAATTTTCGTGCTTCAATGGCGCCTTACTAATCCAGTCCCCCGTCGGGGTTCGATTAAGTTCTTCTTCATTGCGGGTGCTGTTTTGTTTCTGAAGATTCTAGGGGGGTCGTCTGAATCCCCAATGGCGCAAGTGGATTCCGGCCCTGCCACCATCGCCCTCGATCCTCAGGTAGGCCTACGCAATTTTTACCTTTGGTGTCTCTGCATCGAATATGCACGGAATCCATCCTTGGGGTCGATTCCATGCTTCAAGACTACCTACCTTAACACAACCTGCTGCAATTGTGATGGCATTGTGATCAATAAAACAAAGTAAAATGAAACGACCATCGAAAGAAGGCAATGTAGCCTTCTGAAATCTGGGCCCTTTGGTTTTATGGCGAGTAGTTCTACTCTTGATCTCTATAATTATTTATGTCTCTGCCCTTCTATGTCCTGAGCATTCATACTTTGTTCATTTGCCTCCATAGAGGTTTGGGGTCCCTTCGATTAAATCCCACCATATTCTGTATTTGTGCAGTTACATAATCATCTTGTGTGTTTATGCATTTGTTGCTGCATGCTAATTTTTGAATGCCTTCATCAAAATTTTCTCGTTTTCTTTTCTATCGAGAACCCTTTAGACTGTTAGGTATATCTAATTGCTGTGTGACAGGTAAAAGAGGATGAGGAACACTACATGGGTTTGTTGGTGAAGGTGTCACTCCTGCTGGTCAGCAAGGATTTCCCGCTTGAGGCCCAGTGCCATGGAGCTAAAATGATTAAGGTCTTTCTGAATTCTTTCACTTATCTACAGTGTATAGTGTCACACTTGCCTTCAGGGTATATTAATAACATGTATCGAGTTATAAAAGATAATCCGACCTGTACAATTAGATTATATCAAGCATCAAAAGATAGCATAAGAGTTAAGTGATACCCAAGTTCCCAAAGTGTATTGCTAGTACTTGGGGTGAATTGTGCTTGCTGGAGTTTATGACCCCTATGCTTATGGACTGGACTAGGACCATATAATATTAGTAATTATTTCTCATACATAATATTGGGTGCCCTTTATTCTAGCTTATGTGGACCCAGGGGATATTGGTTTAAGGGTGACATAACACTACAAGGTATTGGCAATGATTTGAAGAATTGTACAGCACTAAGTTGTATTGATAATGATTTGGATAATTGTACAGTACTTATTTGTTTCTTTTTTGCTTGGGATTTTCAGCATCTCCTAGAGATCAGGTGCGAGGACCTTAGCAGTGCTGATCTTCTTAATTTGAAGGTAGCGCTGGTTGAGTCCCCTGACAAAGATCATACATGGAGTAGAAGAGCCGATCCTCCGGAACAGAGCAGGCATGGAAATAGTTTACTTCTGCTTTCTGTAAACAACAGCTTGAGAAACCCAGATGTGGAGGAAACAGGTGAGTATAGGAATATGATAATTGTTTATCTGATGAAAGTTAGCCTATATGTTAGATTAATAATTGTTTGTCTGGTAAAAGGAGGCCTAATATGTCAGATTAATACTGAGGCCTTGGGCAATAGGGAGTGGAAGAATATATTTCTGTATTGTTCTTGACCCCGACTTTCTGTCTTTCACTCCAGTCCAACATCTGTGCCCTAGTCATATTTTGCCCCTTCCTCGTCTTGATCAATTTTATCTTGTGCTTTATTTAATTATTTTGGCTGGATGCCAACTCATATGCACCTACTCTATTGTTTCCCACAGTATCGCAACTATATTCTCTTCCTTTCCCAGTTGATGGTCATACGCCTATCACTTATTTTGGATCGCATATGAGACTGATCTATGGCCTAGAATCCGATGAAAGTAATCACAGCAGCAGCAGCACCACCACCACCTCAGGTACCAGATCTGATGGCATGAGATCTGAGGCCGGTTATGGGTGGAATAGTGACAGCAGCAAGAGCAGTAATCAATCTTGTATGAGATCCTTTGTATTGCCTTTTGATGACCAAGTGGAGTATGATGAGAGTGAATTAGAAGTTCAGGTGATTCTTGGTAGTGTTTACATTAATTTTCATTAGATTTTGCTTAGTCCATGCCTTTTGATGACCAAGTGGAGTATGATGGTAATTCTTGTAGTGTTTACATGTATTTTCCTTAGATCTTGGTTATGCGCATGTCACTTCTGTAGATCATTGGATCTGCATGTGACTTGATTTTTTTATTTTTCTTAAGGTATATTTCACATATATTTCTGGAACATTTTTATATTTAAGCTGGAAAATATTTTGCTGTTACCTGAGAATATCTATGAGTTACAAAGGCGGACTTACACATAAGAAACATTCTAGTTCAACTTTCTATAGAGCAAATCACAAAGCATATATAAAAAGTGATTTAGGCGTAAATCATAATCAAGATCTAAGTGATTATGGGAAAATCTGTTTTTCCACCTAGTTTGGTCTCTACATCAGTTTAACCTTTACTTTTCTTATTATACGTCTTCTTTTTGCATCACAGAGGCTCATGTCTATTGACGTCTTTGATAACGATGGAATCGATGGTGATCCTGTGGACCAAGTTGATCCTATGGATCATGATGATTTTGGTAATAGGATTACCATCTCGAAAAAGGTTGCTGATATTGTTCACCCACGAATGTTGGTAAGCCTCCTTTTCATTTGTCTAATACACTAGTATGCTATTAATCTTATTCTCTTATTTAAAGTTGTCTTGTTCCTGGTACAGGGTTTGGATGGAAAAGCTTATAGTCATCAAGTTAAGGCCTGTCTGCTCTTTGCAGAGCATAATATGCTATGCGAAGCTTTTGTTATAATATCCTGTTTGAGGTATAGCATAGTTATCTTTTGATCAAATGGAACTACTTTCCTTCCCTCTCCCTCTCCCTCCCCCCTCTCCCACCCTCCCTCTCCCTCCCCCTTTCTCTCTTTCTGCATGTTTGTGTGTTTCTATATGAAGTATGTTGTTAATTGATTAAAATTGACTATTATTTATACATATTTCCTTCCATAGACTACAATGTGTGGGAGCTTTCAGCCCTGGATACACTCTTTGTGGATAAAACTGTTTAAAATTTAAGAATAGAATGATATTAGAGGTCTTTCATAGTTTCTTCAATTATTAACTAATGATTACCTTAAAGACATTCTTTATGAGTAGGGGTAATGGTCACAACCATCTATGTATTAGTCTTTTTTTACTCCTGAATTTCTTTGTAGGGACATCGAGTACAAAGGCATATTTCCTTGGCTACTTAATCCTCTCAACATAATATGGACCCAACCAGATTGGAAGAATACATTTCTCTGTGATGGATTCGGGTTATCATGTCTGTTTTCTGGCGTTCTTTTCTTGAAGATGGTTTACAATGTTGTAAAGTTCTATGAGGATGATCTCAAAAGAAGGATAGGAGAAGACCTAATTGAGAATCAATCTTGTTATACTTCCTCTGTATCCCTTCACTTGTTCCTTCCTTTGCTATTGCAGGTATAAGTTAAACTGAGCTTTAAGTTTTCCCCAAATTAAGACTATATATAAGAACATAACTGATTCAGATGCGCATACTAATTCATTTGTTTGTTTTATATTGCGGAAGACCTGTATGTTTGTCTTGTTAAATATTTAATATTTTTATCTTCAGTTACTTCGATGCACACACGCTCTCTGGAAAGGTCAAATTGCTTGCAATCTGTCTGAAGAACTTGAAAAAGCTAAAGCTATGTTGAATTGTGAGGAAGATTCTCAACAGAATGAGGCAAGAAAATTGTTAGATCAAATCAGAGAGAGCGGGTGAGTATGTTGGTCATAGCAATTGAAATGTTATTTCTATCATCTACTCTCTTTTTTTCATTTCATATTCGAAATACATTCATAAATGCCGAACAATAAAGTGCTGTTGAAATTGTGGGAACTATCAGGAACCTAACAATGATATAATATTTTTATGTTAGGTCCATTTTATGTACTTTGCTGTTATAGAGAACACCACAGTTCACATCTATATCTAGATCATCCTGTCATAGTACAGGGAAACTCTTTGATGGAGCAAGCCAATATATCAGCTGTAGTTGTCAGTTCCTCAGGAGAACAGTGGATAGGAGAGACCGAACTTTTGGACAGATTAGTGTGAAGGCCCGAAGCATGCCCAAAAAACTCAAGCATCTGTTTGACCACCTGTAGGTCCTCTGTTGCCGGTCTGAGGAAGAGTACAGCATCATCAGCATAAAATGAGATCCGATGTCTAGCTTGCTGAATGGACAATGGCTTCAACAGCTGCTTCCGAGTGGCATACTCCACGATGGAGTTCAGAACATTCATAACCAATATGAAGAGCATAGGGGAGAGGGGATCCCCCTGTCTGAGACCTCGCTGATGAACGATTGTATCCCCTGGCTCCCCGTTAACTAGGATCTGAGTGGAAGAGGTTGACAGGAGCAGGCATAAGAGGTCACACCATTTCCGGCCGAAACCAACATGATGTAGGATTTCTAGTAAGAACGACCAAGAGACCGAATCAAAAGCTTTAGAAATATCAAGCTTCAGCAGGATATGGGCCTCCTTTTTCTTGTTCCTATGCAGCAGCCGGACCATCTGTTGGACAAACATGAAGTTATCATGGATACGCCGCCCCCTCACGAAGGCACTCTGGTTAGCGGAGACCAATGTGGGCAGAATAGGAGCCAACCGGTTTGCCATGATCTTTGTCACAAGTTTAGCAAAGCTATGAATCAGACTTATTGGACGGAAGTCTTTGACCTGGGCAGCATCTTGCTTTTTAGGCAATAGAGTGATGAAAGCTGTATTCAGTAATCTGAATCTGAACACATGACCTCGATAGATAGCGTCTAGAGCCATTAGAATATCCCCCTTAATAATACTCCAACAAGATTTATAGAACCTGCCCGTGAAACCATCCCAAGTTGTACTTTGATATTCCCCACCTTCCGCTGTCCCCATTTTTGCAAGCCTTTACTAAGCCTCTGTAGCTTCAAGAACAGGCGCTCTACTGCACAGTTAGACTGCACAGGAGCTTCCCAGTTCTGTTTGACAACATCAAGAAAGCCCGGTATTTTGGTCCAGAAACTTTCAAAATGGAAACGACGCTTGCCACTGCTGGCGATTTTGATACCCAGAATGAGGGGACAGTGGTCAGATACACCTGCAGTGGTACTTTACAATATAGAGTCCGGAAAAACACTCTCCCAATCCATACAGCAGAATGCCCTGTCCAACCTGACCAGAGTGGGTGACCGTCTCTCATTTGATCATGTGTATTTTCGTCCGAGCAGAGGAATTTCCTTCACTTCCATATCATCCAAGAAGCGCCTGAATCTACCCATCATTGCCCTATCCAGGTTGGAGTTATTTTTGTCACAAGCTCGATAGATAAGATTAAAATCCCCTGCTACCAAACATGGCCCACTGCATAGAGCACAGATATTTCTGAGTTCTTGGAGAAAGAGTATCTTCTCATCATCTTGTTGTGGTCCATAGACACCAGTAAACCACAAATTTCGGCCTTCTTGTTCAGCGAATAAAACTGAGACATAAAATGTGTCTACCCTTGTGGCAATTGCCTGGCAGGCACCCCCTTTCCAAGCAATCAGAATACCGCCCCTGGTTCCAATGGCTGGAAGCGCTACAAACTTGTCAAACTCAGAGCCACACAGAGAGAGAATCATGCGTTGGGACATATCGGCAATTTTTGTTTCTTGGAGGCAAACAATATCAACATTGCTAGAGAGAATAACATCTCTGACAGAATTCTGCTTATCTTTCTGGTTCAAACCCCGCGCACATTCCAAACTAAAACAGATGACGGATTCATTTTCAGATAAGGGGAACCGACCAGAGGACTTCAAACTATCTTCCCGCGATGAGGGCGGCAGACTGCGCCTCATCACCCTCTCCATCAGTCAAGCCAAAAATAGCAGCGATGGCAGCAACATGAGAATCAGAAATGAAAGGCCTGTAAAGTTTACTGTAACTATCTTGCGCATCTGGAGCAATCACCTCCCTGTCGCTAAAGCCCAAATGCCGCATGACCCTCCGTTGCGCATCCGTGATTGCAGGTCCAGGCGACGCCGGGCTGGAACCTCTCCTCCGGCGATTACCACTCCCGCCACCCCGGGGCTGCCGCTTCAGCGCCCGCCACCCGTCTGCTTCGGCGCGGCAGGGTCCCCGGCGCCGGGGCCTTCTTCCTGCGCTTCTGGACAGGTAGGGGAAGAAGCTTGTCTGCCGGCTTGCAAAGCTCCTGAAGCGGCAGCCCCGGGCTGGCGGGAGTGGTAATCGCCGGAGGAGAGGTTCCAGCCCGGCGTCGCCTTGAGTAAACTTGTAGGGGCGTCGACTCCGCCATGGCTGACCGGAGGGGAGGCTCCTCCATGCGGGCGGCCGCGGGCGCGGGAGGGCTAGTGGGAGGACCTGAGTCCTCGACCACCGCCCCAGAAGCGGGCTTGGTGACCCGCGCCGCTACAGCCCCATAGCCGGGCATGATTGGAGTCCCCACGGGCCAAGTCCCCCTCGCCGGGGAGGGACAGGGAGGCGTACCCGCAGTTCTGTCTTCAGGGGTGTGGGGGCCCAAGCCAGATGGGGCAGAGGAAGGCCCAACAGGGGAGGCTGGAGGCGGCCCATCTGCTGGTCCATGAGGGGAGGAAGCACTCAACGGCCCACTCGGAGCTGGAGGCTCCTCACCCTCCCGGCGCAGCGCCGAAAGACCGTCCGAACAGGGCGCCGCCTCTCCGACGAACAACGTCGTCTCGGGCGAAGAGCACTACAGCGGAGCTGAGGCGGCAACCTGGGGCGAGGCGACGACTGTAACTGCCTCAGCCCCAGCGTGATTCCCATCCGGAACTCCAGGGATCGCTTCACCAACGCCCAAGGACGTCGTGGCGAGGGCCACCATATCATCAAGGCACTCCTCGGTAACAGGCAGGTTGCATGGGGGAGAAGAAGCCGTTGCGGCCGCCGCCGCCTCGGACCCCGTGCATGCAGCAGCGGCGATCTTCTGCTGGAATCCCGAGCTGCCGCCCCGTGCACCGGTCCCATGTGTCCCTGTAAACGAGGCGCACCGCCTCGGGACATGGATCCGCCGTCCTGGCTTCGAGGAGAGGACCCCGGAGATCGAGAGTCCCTACGCCGGCGACGACCTTGAATCTCAATATATAAATTTGTAACCAATCAGTAGATAGATAACTTGGTAATCATTCAGCTACTTAATGAAGATTTTGAGCTGCTATTGTTTCTGCCATCACCTTCACTCGTTGTCGCTTTTGTTGTTGGCGGTGTCACACTTGATTGAGCATTTGGATGACATAATTATTCTACACCATCTATATGGTAGTTTGGTATTATGCACTTCGTGACTAATTTCAATCATTTCAATTTCGATTAATTGCAATATCACCAGTTTATTTTTTGGTTCATTTATTTTGATAACATGACTGTAGAATATTGGACAAACACCACACACCCAAGATGGGGGGGTGACCTATCATTATATATGCCGAATACGGCTTGATACACTGCACTGACATTGTCACAGAAGACGAGCGTCGCCTTTGAGAGAGGAACATGAAGCTCGTGAAGAAGTTGTCGTAGCCAGCAACACTCAGCAACTGCATGAGCAACAGCCCGATATTCTGCCTCTGCACTGGAACGAGAAACTGTAGTCTGACGCTTTGACGACCAAGAGACCAATGTATCGCCAAGAAAGACACAATATCCAGAGGTAGAACGTCGAGAATCAGGGCAGCCTGCCCAATCAGCATCAGAGTATGCCGTAAGAGAGTCAATCGGACCAGTGCCAATCCGAAGACCATAGGACAGGGTACCCTTGACATAGCGCAAGATGCGCTTAAGAAACGCCAGATGAGACTCTCGAGGATCATGCATGAACAAACAGACCTGCTGAACAGCATATGCAAGATCCGGACGCGTCAGAGTGAGATACTGAAGAGCACCAGCTAAACTCCGGTAAGCAGACGCATCAGCAACAGGCGCACCATCTGTAGCAGACAACTTGGCTTTCGTATCAACAGGCGTTGTCGTAGAGTGACAATCACTCATACCAGCACGCCGAAGGATCTCCAAAGCATATTGCTGCTGAGAAAGAAACAACCCATCTGAAGAACGTGTTACGGACATGTGTAAGAAGTCATGAAGATCCCCCAAATCTGTCATAGCAAACTCACTATGCAATCGATCAATAATGTTCTGAAGCAATGTGATAGAAGAAGCAGTCAAAACAATATCATCCACATAGAGAAGAAGATAGGCCATGTCGTCACCATTGCGATAGACGAATAACGAATGATCCATTGCTGATGGAACGAATCCAAGAGAACGAAGATATGTCGCAAACCGCTTATTTCAAGCACGAGGGGCCTGCTTTAGCCCATATAAAGACTTCTGAAGGAGACAAACATAATCTGGATGTGCAGGATCAACAAAACCAGGAGGCTGCTCACAATAGACTGTTTCCTCGAGATATCCATGAAGAAATGCATTCTTCACATCCAACTGATGAATAGGCCACTGACGAGAAGCCGCAATACTCAACACAGTCCGAATCGTTCCCTGCTTAACAACTGGGCTGAACGTCTCATCATAATCAACTCCAGCCTTCTGATTAAATCCCCTAGCAACCCAGCGAGCTTTATGTTTGGAAAGAGTACCATCAGAATTATACTTAACTTTCCAAAGCCATCGTCCTGTCACAACATTAACACCAGCAGGACGAGGCACCAGGCGCCATGTGCCATTATCCACCAATGCTTGGTACTCATCAGCCATAGCAGCGCGCCAGTTCGGATCAGCAAGGGCACTGCGATAATTACTCGGAACAGGGGAGACAACTGTAGAAGTAGCTGTAAGATTCCGATAATTAACAGGTTGTATTGTACCAGACTGAAGACGTGTCAAACGACGTATAGTAGGACTTGGCTGGGGACCATGAACTTGCTCAGGATTGATCGGCGGGGGAAGTGGACGACGACTGTAGACCTGTCCAAATCGTCCGAACAGAGGGGGAGGCGTAGGTGCAGCAGCAGCTGGCGCAGGTGCCGCCGCTGCTGGCGCAAGTGCTGCTGCAGGTGCTGCTGGCGCGGGTGCTGCTGCAGTTGCTGGCACAGGTGCTGCAGCAGCTGCTGGCACAGATGGCGTAGGAGCAGCAGGCACAAACACCGGCGAACTCCAGATGTGTATAAGAGACAGAGTCAATACTGTTAAG
>OAMR01000501.1:778526-800297 GCA_900205405.1 Echinochloa crus-galli
GGGGGGGGGAGAGAGGCTACATAAAAGATAAATAGTACCAGCAACTAAATACAAAGTACTGTAGTTTGCTTGTGACAAAATAGTAACCAAATAGTCCTACTACAAGAGAGAGAGAGGCTACAGACAAATAAATAGTTGCGGCAACTAAATGCAGAGTAGTATAGTTTGCTTGTGAGAAAATAGGAACTAAATAGTTTTGCTACAGCTGATACCATGTAGAATATTGGGCAAACACCACACACCCAAGATGGGGGGGGTGACCTATCATTATATATGCCGAATACGGCTTGGAGTACATCTAACACCCAATGTGGTACTATACAAGACCATATACAACTCTATATATCTAACAATGACACAATTGTTGAAAAGATAGTCTAGCTTTTTTTTTGCAATCCTTTACTAGCTATGGAACTAATTTCTGCTGACTTATTTGTTGTTGCAGGTACAGAATCATAGGTCTATGCATGTCTCTTGATGGAACATTTGATGAGCTCTTGGACTGTTCATATTTAACTGTTACTTTTATTGATTTTGACTCGATGGAGTTTAGGCATTTGAGCAAGCTTATCCATCTTGTTCTTCTTCCATTGGTTAAAAATTGCCCTCGCAAATTCTGGAAGGAATGGATGCTTAATCTTCTCGGACCCTTACTTAGGCACTGTGAGGATGTACTGTACTATGCTTGGTTCAGTCTTTTGCACGAAGGTCGAGCTAAAGTTTCTTATTACTTTGGCAAACTTCCTGGATCAGCAGAAAGTATCGAGAAGTTGGAACACACCATCTTACTTCAGTTCACACGTGATGTTTCTCAAATCTTTGGAAGTTTATCTTCCCCGGAGTTGAACAGTGGTCTCTCATGTAAATATTTTGAAGATGTCAGTAACGAAAAGATGACTTCTTTCGAAGCTTTGGAATCATTGGCATCACATTCTCTTATTGGGTACTAGAATTTCTTTACCTAAATTTCTTTCAGTGATACTTTTGTATTAAATAAATAATTAACACTTAAATCCATCATTTTCTTGCAGGTATCTTTTAATTCATGGCTGCTTTGGGAGATTAAGGATGAGTCTTTTTGGGTATTGGGTGGATGATGAAGCAGCTACAAAAGCTATTCCCTTTTGCCGCACTTTGGTTCAGCTTGCAAGCGTTAGTAAAGATGTAGGACTTAGGCTATTTGTTTCAGATGAGCTGCTTCCATCTGTAATTAAACGCCTAGATGATCGGCTACCATGTGCAATGAGACACCTAAGTGACAGGTTGAACTCAAGTAGAAGTGATAACATTAAGCAGGATTTTATGACTCTTTGTCAGGAAATGCACGACTATTTGTCCAGCAATTTTCATTCACGAAGTCAGGTGACCAATGATTTCATTGAAATTAAATTAATCACAATTTGAAGGGCAAGCAATGTCCATTGACGAGCACATGTTTATAACTTGATGCAAATCATTTGTTTGTTTGTAAACTGAACTAGAACCTTTTTGTGGAATACAAGGACAAAGAAAATAATGCAGATGACTTCACTTGTTGGTTGGCAAAGCTAAAGGAAGATTTTAACTTGAAGGCATGTTCTGCTGCTCCTGAGGAGTTTAAAGGGGTGAAAGTAGAATGGAATTGGGAGGTTAGTTCTCCTATTGATCTCTATTTTGGGAATCTCAGTGTTGAACAATCAGATATGGTTTTGGTTCTTAATTTGTTACGAATTTTTTTATTCATGTCTATCCAGTTTGAAGATGAATTTAGAAGATATCTTCCTGTTTATATTGATATGTTGAAGGAAGTGGATGCAATGGACACCACGTTAGAGGTATTGTTATTTTGATTCAATAATTTAAGCATTATATGTGTTCAGATAAATGCTTGTGCCTGCCACATCTGAACATGATCTCATATTTATGACGGTACTTATGGAGTTTACAGCTAACTGACATACAGTAGTTATTTTAGCCATTATCTATGTGATTGTAGCTTGCAGACATAAATATACTTTTCAATGGGTATTGAGAAGGGTTATGTGTGGAAGATGTTTACAGATAGTTTAGATACTTAACGTTTTATATTTTTAATACTCAGTGACTTGTTGATTAATATGGAATTTGTGAGTTTAGGCCAATGAAAACCAAAGCAATGGTATTTCCTTTATATGTAAAGGCGCTTCTTCCAGCTTTAGGTCAATAAAATTATAGAATGATGGATGGTTTGAGAAATGCAAAAATACGATCATCCTTTCTTCGTTGATTACTGATTTCGGATTTGTGCAAATATACATTTGCGGAATGATTATTTGGACATTTGCAGCATGATTATTTGGACCGGGAAGTTCTCCTACAGAAATTGAGGCCTGAATTTAAATTGAAGTATGCTATTAACAGTGGGGATCACCCTCATTTGATGGCCATCTCATATATGCGAAGAGTATGTATATGTATTGCTACTTCAACTGTTAACTTGTGCATATTTACTTATAATGATGAATATTCATATACTAAATTGTGCATACTTATTTTATTATTCAAGAGAAAGTTTATTTCGGCGACTCAAGTTAGAACTCACGAAACAATGTATGAGATTCTTAGCAAACTCATTGCTCTGACTCCGTACATTAAGGTACTTCTCTCTCTATTTTAGTAAAATCAATTTCATGCAGCATGATCTATAATTTATATTTATTCTTTTGCAGGGTTCTGACTGTTCTTATAGTGTGATTGATCAGCTTGAACAAAATTCTGAGGCATCACTCAGTACTTTTGATGCTTATGATGTGGAAAAGTCAGTTCACGTGAGCGTTCGCCTTGTTAATTCTTACATTTTCTTTATAGGAGCCTTGTTAACTATTTAGTAGTACTCTATTTCAAGATCAGTATATGTACTTCGCCCAAGTCTAACAGTTCCTTTTCCTTTCAGTTTCTCATTGATTCTGTGCTGCATCTCTGGGAGCCTCAGTTTCATCCATTGATTCGTAAAGTAATTTGTTACAACTAAATAGTTTCCATCCTTTTAAGTTGCCTTAGTATTATGATAATTCTTTTATTGTGTAGGGACACAAGGATTTACTTCTGTCGATAATTGGCCTGTTAACCAAGGCGAAAGAATTTGAACAATTTAAGGTTTGCTCTTATAATGTTTTGGAGTCCTCTTAGAACTTCAGCGGAATTCAGATTTCCTTATTCCTTATTTTTTTCTCAGCCACTGGCACCCGAATTGGAAGATTTCATGCCACATTTGAAGCCTTATGCAATGTTGTATATTGTGACGAAGCTGAAAACATCCGTGGTATGCCATAGTGTTCCCAGTTTTTCCCTTTGTTTGCAGCATACATTGGTTATTTTGGCTGCTTGTGCATAATGTCTATGTTTTACCTACCGCTTCACATCTCAGCATGATTCTGGATAATTCCATGCAAGCTTTTCTTCCCCCCCACCCCTCCCGCCCCACTAAAAGCAAACCTTTTCTTGTAGGGTTATGAAGTTGGAATCTTATCTTTTAATCTTCCGACCAGTTTCTGTTAAGATTGTTTATTGGTCAGAAAACATCATCTTTGAATGACTTGGATTCCTAACTATCTGCATTTTATTGATGTTCTCATTGTCTTGTACTAGATTGCTGAGTTACTTGAAACTGATTTTTTTTTTGGAACTGCATCTGTTTCTTCAGTATGCTACTGCTGAAGCGCAACTACACATGCACAAAGAATATGACGACTATTTGGCCTCTGGTGAACTGGATGACTATATTTATGAGTCCATGTGTTTAGAGGTATGACAGTTTGTTTAGCTATGTCATGTACATGTAAATATGTAAAAGCAGTTTTCATACAAAACTTCACTACTTATGTTGATCATTTGCAGGGTAATTTTTCTGAAAATGACCTTGGCAGTTGGGCAGTGCCACATCAGTTATCAGATTTGGACCATGGTCTTATTAAATTGTCTCTCAAGGTGCTTATCATATTCTAAAGTGTTTGGAAGTTCGTTTCTGGTGAATTTATTCCTTGATAAGTGTATTCTTTTTGTAGCGAAGAGCTGAAATTGTGCAAATAAATCGTCAAGTTCGCACATATTTGGATTGTCTAAGATGTGTCCTGGAAGATGATTCGGTATGGAGCAAAAAAGAAAGACAAGAAAAATAGTGCAATAATATATTCTGATTATGCACACAAATAAGAATTCGTATTTGCCTTTTGCTTTGCAACTTAATGTTGACCTAAATACTTTCTTGAAACTGTTTTTTTGAGAAGGATTCTTGAAACTGTTTGTTGAATCTGAAAAGAACCACTTGATTACCACGCACAATTATTGAGTTGGGTGTGTTTTTGTAGGAGATAATTTACTATCTTGTTTTTAAGTTCAGTTGAAAAACTGATCCCTAGTACAAGGTGGGTGCATAACCAAATTTTGCTACAGGACACTATTCGATTTCGATATTGCTGTGGGACACTGTAAAAAAATTATTGGTCACAACACACTAGGCGGTGTGTTTCAGCAAAGAAATTAGTGTGTTCCAGCAAAGAAACAATATTTTAGTGTGTCACAACTAATTTTACAAAAGTGGAGTGTCCCACAGCAAATTTTTCCTAACTTTTATTACTTTACTGAATATATAAAAAATGTTGGCACTTCAACTTTCTTTTTTCAAATGCCTAGCTCCCTGAAATATTTGTTGAGCACAGTTTCTTTTATCCTTCCTTACAATATGTTGCAATTTGACGGTCTTATACATAGATTAGGGTGAGTTGAACGAAAGTATAACTGTGCTTCATTGGATATGAGCTTTTGAAGCCACCAAATAAGAAATCTAGTTAAGTTTGGGAATACTAACTCTTTTTATGGCCTTTCTTTCTTGATTAGCTTGATTCTAAAATTGTACAGTACTAAACGTTCCAGCTTAAAGATCGCCTCATAAATTTGATGAATGAGCTAGAATCAGGTGGTTTTTTCGACACCGACAATTGCCATATCGACTGGGTATGTTTTGCACAGATAAGTGATACCTTTTATGTTCAACACATCCACATGTATCAATCGATTGTATCAATTGCTTATGTAGGAAAAGAAGCATTTCACAGAGCTTGTTGATAAAATCAGCGATGAAGTGTTCGCAGGGTGTTCTCTTCCAAGACATTATATTATTCGGGGACTCATTGTAAGTTTTTTCGGTGGCCCTTTATCTCTTCTGTTTGAACTTTAAAGCAATAACAATAGTACCATGTACAAATTGTGTTAATTTCAGGATTATAGAACAATATTAGCATGGAGGGATAGAGCTCATCGATCCTTTGGACAGATGGTATACACTGGATTTTCTATAAGTATTTTATTATTTCTGTTGTAGTCTGTAACACCCTAGGGCCCGCAATTTTCTGGTCTACCTGTTGTCAAGGCAAACGATGCACCATTCAGTTACAATATTCTTTGGTAATCATCTTTGTCTCACTGAAAAAAAATGAATTGCACCTACCAATTACTATGTTTTGTTCTCTTGAGTTTTTATCTCCTAGAGATGTTCGTGTGCAAACTCATATGGGCCACACAGGCCACCAATAATTGAGCTGAGGTGATGCCAATGTTTAGTGTGGTATATGGTCATGGATTTATTCTTTTCTTTCTTCATAAAATGATGATGCGTGGTTCTCCTGCATGTTTGAGAAAAAATAGTTAAGGTATTACCCCTAGAACCATGCAGGTGTTGCCCTAGAAACTAATGGCCTGCTAATTATCAAATTTCTTTGGTTGATTTCTTTTAGGTTGTGGGTGAAGCATGCGACAGATTGATTGCATATCTTCCTCAGGTGCGGATATGGGAACTTGTGTAGTTCAATTGTAATGTGAATAACAACTTATCATAGTTGTAACTTTGTTTCAGTTTTGGAGAGAGACACGGCACTATACGCATTACTTTTATGACATTGTTCGAGAACCCCTAGAAAAGGTCAGTTCCCTCCCTCACTCTCTCCCTCTCTGATGAGCCCAAAGAACAATTTTATGATCCTACAAGGATTGTACTGAACCTTGGAAATGTTAGCTGGCTTGGAACCAGATATTAGTATTGAGTATTACATGGCAGGATTCTTGTCTGGTAAATAGCAATTTTATATGCACTTTTTGTTAATAGGATGGAATTGTTCTTAGAACTGCTATGGCTCTGAGCTGGGTACAACATTGAATTAGTATGGTAATAATGTCCTTCTGATGGAATCTTTTCATGGTGGATTTTAGGCTGAACTGTCATGTATACATATACAGTAATATTGATCTTATGGTGCAAACAGTACTGTAATGTAGCACTGGGATTAGTGTTTAATTTCCAAACATAAGGATATCAATTGCCTAAATAATTAAGTAGTTTCATAGGATAGGGATTAGTATGGTATCCAGTGAGTTTGGGAGTAAGATATTGGTTTGTTAGGAAATTTTATATTAGTTGTGGACGAATTTGTTGGGTGCACATCCCAGCGCCACAAGAAAAACATGACGTCTTCAGAATTATCTTCAGTTCGTTAAGATTATTAGCTTGCATATTAAGTTAGGAGATCGTGGGTTACTTTGTTACATGGACCAGTTAGGCACTAGCTCTATATGGACTACCACTGGTTGCATCCGTGTCCTACTTGGCAGTCGTCTCTGAGTTATAAGATACTTTTGTACGACTACCACTAGTTCTCTTCTCTCCCCCTAGTTCCAGCTTTGTGCAGCTTGATGAATGCTCTGTTCACAGTCTAGCAATCCTGGTGACCATCAATCTTAGCTCCTTACTATTCCTTACTATTTCTTCCTTGTATCCTCTCAAATTGTCTACATAACCCCCTCATCTATTACATGTAGACTGCATACACCCCCCTAATAAAATGAATCTTGGTGTACACGGGCCATAGTCCTGGCTCCCACAGCAAATCATTGTACCTACACAATTGTGCATCCAAATAAAAGAGGAACAATTAAGCAAGACTTCCACATCCAGCTTTTGGATTAACTGCATGCATATATCCTTTTTGTTAATAAAAAATATATTTAGAATAAATGGTAACAGGATCAATCAACTAACCTTAGTGTTTCCTCACCCTTAAGCAACTTCCTACTCAATATGCTGATTAACTGTTTTAGTTCATCATTTTGTTGAACATCGAAGCTTTTGCAAAGACTTGTCAAGAATTTAGCAACAATGTCCCAATTAGCTGACCATATCTCAATGGCCGTTGGCTCTGTTGAGATTTCAACATTAAATAAGTTACGAATAAATAAAAGAGTTATTTGGCATGTAACATATCGTTGTGTCTACTAAGGCATATTTATTTCCCAAAATAAAGATTTATACCAGAAGTCTTAGAAGTATAAATAGGAAGATTGCCTAAGGTTACAATAGTTCACCAAATTAGTTGAATATTAGCACAATTGCACAACTACATTCAAAACAGATTCCTATTTTAATAAAAAATTGAAATATATAAAAATATTTCTGACTTGGTTTACCATAGCAGTTTTGCTACTTTGGCGCCCTGAGGTGGATCAAATAGTTGATGCGGACTCATTGACATAAGGGTCAACTCCATCCCCAAACTCGTTTTCTTCCCAACTCGATCGCAGAGGTCACTCGTTTCCGGTAGTCCTCCGCCGTCGCAGTGGGCCGGTGGTCACCAAGTCCAGCGACCAACCACCCCCAATTGGGCGTCAGCATCTGACGCTGCCATTCCCCAAGGTTACTACGGCCGCCCCATGGCTGCTTGCCCGTGTCGCACCGCATCTCAGCTGGACGCACACCCCTACTGCAGCTGTGTCCCTGCTGTCCGCCGGCGCCATCCTCCGCCTAGAAGAGTAGGGGCTAAGCTAGGGGATCTCAATATCTGTCGTAGCTTGCTCTGCTGCTTGCACGCGATATGGAACCATCGAGTTCACTGTCATCTCCTGTTCGTTGGAGTATTGAACGGCGTCACAAGTCAGAATTGAATACCTGATAGTCAAGTAAAGGTGTAAGTGAAGTCGAAATCCCTTTTCTAGGTTGATTTTCAGTTTTCATAATTATGCAATGCAAATTTAAGAAAATGCAATATATGTGATGAATAGCCTCAGGTACTGTTAGAGGACAATGGGGGAAGACTAAGGGCCTGCTGTTAGAGTTTCCTCTCAGGTCGTTTGTGCTGTGCTTGTGTTTTTCTTTTCATTTGTGGCAGGATTGGTTCCTGCTGCTGGGGGTCATGTGTGTGTGTTCCTGAGTGGGGGTCTGTCCTCACTCTGGAGTCTGGATTGTTTTTTTGTTTCCTCTACCTTAATGAAATGACACTCAGCTCTCCTGCGTGGTTTGAGAAAAAAAGCCTAAAGTACTGTAAGGAGTATTTTGTGTTCGTATGTTATCCTATACTCTTTTCGGTATATTTGTGTAAATGGGTGACATACTATTATTACCTCTTGTCTAAGAAAATACCATGAGCAATATACTCAGCCCACAAAAGCATTTATTTCTCATATAGCTAGGTCAATCACATGAATCTGATATTCTGACAAGTGCACTTCCATTTTTTGTGATTGTGACTTGATATATGTTTGTGGAATGGAACAATGTCCACAATTCAGTAGACACGTTTTGAGCTTTTTACATTTATTGTTTCTCATGTCATGAGTTGCATGCCTTTTGTACCAGTTGATTTAGTAATAAGAAGTTATTTTTTTCCCCAGATCTTTGTGTAGGGTGAGCATTGCCTCATGGCTCCCACCAAATCTGGAGCTCGTCTTACTGTTTGACCAATCATCACATGCGGTCTTGGTGCTGCCAGTACAAGCAAGCAGATGGAGCTTTCCAATTCTGGATTTATATTATTGTAACGTATCTTTGTTTGAGAGGGACAACTTGTTGGATATGAACTGCCTTCATTCACTGGTTGCCACATCAGCAAGGACCGGAATACAGTTTCTGCTGGTCTCAGGCTAACTGACTGTTTTAATTTATGGAGGAGCACTGCATCTGAATGTGTTTTAGTATCTGCGATACACAGCTGTTGTCAGGACATATATGTAGTTCAACTACGTCGATATGCTCTCGTTCTCTTGATGAGCTTGCTGGAGAATCTTTGTACCAAATGTGTGCTCTTTTAGTCTTTTATGATTGTGTTGCTGGGGTTGAGAATGGAAAACACAGGAGCCTGTATATATATATGCAAATTCTGGAGACAACTTTTCTGTTTTGGCGTTCTGAATGTGTTTTAGTATATGCGATACACAGCTGTTGTCAGGACATTCATGTAGTTCAACTACGTCGATATGCTCTCGTTCTCTTGATGAACTTGCTGGAGAATCTTTGTACCATATGTGTGCACTTTTAGCCTTTTATGATTTTGTTGGTATCTGAGGTTGAGAATGGAAAACACAGGAGCCTGTATATATATGCAAATTTTGGACACAACTTTTCTGTTTTGGAGATCTTTCCTTGAGCTCCACCTGATTACCGTGGGCTAATTCATCCCATCATTGGCGCAAGGATAGATGGCAGTGCCGCAGTGCTATCAACCGGGAGCTAGCTGTTGCCCCTATCCGTGAGCAATGAGTCTCCAAACTTTATCTGCAGAACTGCAGTTGATGGTCATTTCCAGAGATGGTGTTGTCTTGCGTCAGCTGTACTTCTTAATCATCTCCCTATAGATGCACAAACTTCATCAATGGAGCAGTCGTCTTCATTCTACCAATCCCTCGGCTACCTGTGTCGTTCTTTCTCCAGGCAAGCGCTTGAACAGATTTGGTGCCATCTCTTTGGATATCTCAGCTCGTCCTGCAGCCATCTGTCATGCCAGAATCTTGCCTGGTTTCTATTGCCCACCACAATCTTAGTACAGGCTAGCAGGCCATCGTTTTCACTGCATGGAGGTGCCCAAGTGGCACCGATGGCTTATCTTGGCCTTGCCAACGGTACACAGCCAGTGTACATGAAGAACGACAATCAAAATATGGAATGTTGCACGTGCATACCAAAATTGTTGCGAGAATTTCACAAATCTTAGTGTAACAGTACATCCATAAATGAAATTCAAAAGAGGCAACTAAAACCAAACATTGTCAGATGTCTCCTCCGGTGCTTAACCAAGTTTCATATGCAACGGGAATGTCGCAATGACTATACGCCTTCTAATTGTCCAATACGAACCATAGCGAAAGGTACATAATTTTTTGTGCATTATAGTATATAATGCTACAAAAGGATTGGCATGATTATGTTGTAAGCAGCTAACTCATTTTATCTTGAAAGGTTCCATGTACGCGGTCTCACCTACATATATGAAGCATAAAAATTGTAAGTTTTTTTGAAAGAAAATGACTAAAACATGAAAAACAAGTATTTCCTATAGCTTACTTCTCAGTAGAGGCGACTCTTCAATCCAATTGAGCGGGCGTATTTCTTTCACCAACTTGATCATGTACTTAGCATTGAGCTTTTGCACAAAAATTTCAATTGTTGTTTTGTCAGTACCCACATCATCCTAGCAAGAAAATGGAGGTTAGGAATTTGATTAGTGTAAGAAGAATATCATATAGGTCTTTACCCTCATGTTGAAGTGAACCTTAAGATCCATAAACTCAGAATTAACACGGAGATTCAAGTTTAGCCTCTATGAACAAGATAAAGAAAAAATATAAAGGTTTAGTAAAAACTTGCATGTGCAAACTTAGCAGTTCAGAATAAACGAGGCAGATAAATCCTCAACAATGCCATATAAAGGGTACTTCCATAAACATATTAGGAAAAAAGGAACAAGCTGGAACTTATATGCATATGTGCTCTTAGTATTTAGTTTCTTCTATCATTTGTGCAAAAAGTCTGTCAATCTTCTTGAGACTAGTGCGACTATATAACATATATGGTAAAACACGGCTATACCTTTCTGCCACTGTATGTCTTGTATGAAGAATCTTGATGTGCAACAATCTTTTTCCTTAAGAACATTATGGAATCATAAAGGTCATTATCTCCATGAGAAAAGCCTAGGTTTGTAATGACACTTTTGAGACCAAGACTTTTCTTCTCCTTCAGTAACTTCTCCCTTTCTTGTTTGCCATCAAAACACCAAAACACTTCCCTAATAAAATGAATCTTGGTGTACACGGGCCATAGTCCTGGCTCCCACAGCAAATCATTGTACCTACACAATTGTGCATCCAAATAAAAGAGGAACAATTAAGCAAGACTTCCACATCCAGCTTTTGGATTAACTGCATGCATATATCCTTTTTGTTAATAAAAAATATATTTAGAATAAATGGTAACAGGATCAATCAACTAACCTTAGTGTTTCCTCACCCTTAAGCAACTTCCTACTCAATATGCTGATTAACTGTTTTAGTTCATCATTTTGTTGAACATCGAAGCTTTTGCAAAGACTTGTCAAGAATTTAGCAACAATGTCCCAATTAGCTGACCATATCTCAATGGCCGTTGGCTCTGTTAAGATTTCGACACGAGATATGTTACGAATAAATAGAACAGTTATTTGGCATGGAACATATCGTTGTGTCTACTAAGGCATATTTATTTCCCAAAATAAAGATTTATACCAGAAGTCTTAGAAGTATAAAGTATTTCCTATAGCTTACTTCTCAGTAGAGGCGACTCTTCAATCCAATTGAGCGGGCGTATTTCTTTCACCAACTTGATCATGTACTTAGCATTGAGCTTTTGCACAAAAATTACAGTTGTTGTTTTGTCAGTACCCACATCATCCTAGCAAGAAAATGAGGTTAGGAATTTGATTAGTGTAAGAAGAATATCATATAGGTCCTTACCCTCATGTTGAAGTGAACCTTAAGATCCATAAACTCAGAATTAACATGGAGATTCAAGTTTAGCCTCTATGAACGAAATAGAAGAAAAAATATAAAGGTTTAGTAAAAACTTGCATGTGCAAACTTGGCAGTTCAGAATAAACGAGGCAGATAAATCCTCAACAATGCCATATAAAGGGTACTTCCATAAACATATTAGGAAAAAAGGAACAAGCTGGAACTTATATGCATATGTGCTCTTAGTATTTAGTTTCTTCTATCATTTGTGCAAAAAGTCTGTCAATCTTCTTGAGACTAGTGCGACTATATAACATATATGGTAAAACACGGCTATACCTTTCTGCCACTGTATGTCTTGTATGAAGAATCTTGATGTGCAACAATCTTTTTCCTTAAGAACATTATGGAATCATAAAGGTCATTATCTCCATGAGAAAAGCCTAGGTTTGTAATGACACTTTTGAGACCAAGACTTTTCTTCTCCTTCAGTAACTTCTCCCTTTCTTGTTTGCCATCAAAACACCAAAACACTTCCCTGATAAAATGAATTTTGGTGTACACGGGCCATAGTCCTGGCTCCCAAAGCAAATCATTGTACCTACACAATAATGCATCCAAATAAAAGAGTAACAATTAAACAAGACTTCACATTCAGCTTTTGGATTAACTGCATACATATATCCTTTTGTTAATAAAAAAATAAATTTAGAATAAATGGTAACAGTATCAATCAACTAACCTCAATGTTTCCTCACCCTTAAGCAACTTCCTACTCAATATGCTGATTAACTGTTTTAGTTCATCATTTTGTTGAACATCGAAGCTTTTGCAAAGACTTGTCAAGAATTTAGCAACAATGTCCCAATTAGCTGACCATATCTCAATGGCCGTTGGCTCTGTTGAGATTTCAACATTAAATAAGTTACGAATAAATAAAAGAGTTATTTGGCATGTAACATATCGTTGTGTCTACTAAGGCATATTTATTTCCCAAAATAAAGATTTATACCAGAAGTCTTAGAAGTATAAATAGGAAGATTGCCTAAGGTTACAATAGTTCACCAAATTAGTTGAATATTAGCACAATTGCACAACTACATTCAAAACAGATTCCTATTTTAATAAAAAATTGAAATATATAAAAATATTTCTGACACAATCATGATGTACTTCTTCATATATCTTGATTAATAAATGCAAGCAATAATAGCAGGGAATAATAGATTGGTGATAGAGGTGATATATATATATATATATATAGGCAAGGCACCCTAGATTGGTTTATGAAATAGGACCAATCAGGGAGTCCTTGCCTAATCTAAGAGCTCTATCCTAATCAGAAGGGGGTGGCGTACAGGGCCAGGATGGCCTATGCGCCAGTATACATGAGGCCCACCAGGCCTGCTAATGACTCCCCTAATGCCTTTGCTAACATGCCCCCGCAGTCTGATCGTCGAGGCCACGGACGTTCAGACTGGACCTAAACTCCTGGAATAGGGAGGCAGGCAAACCCTTGGTGAAGATGTTGGCATATAGAGCAGACGTCGGAACGTGCATAACGCGAACAGCTCCAATAGCAACGCGCTCCCAGACAAAGTAGAGATCAATCCCAATATGCTTGGTGCGCTGATGCTGAACTGGGTTGAAGGACATGTATAGGGCGCTGATGTTGTCACTGATGTTGTCCGATAGTCAGCCACTAAAGAGCACCAGCAAGACTCTGATAATCCAAGGGGTCTTGAACATGGGGACATCAACAAGGAGCTTCGGGTTGATGTCGACAGGCGTGGTGGAGGGCTTGCACTCAGCCACCCCTGTGCAATCCAGGACGTCCAGCATGTACTGTCGCTGAGAGAGAAATAGCCCAGAACTGTGTCGTTGTACATGCATCCCCAGGAAGTGGTGAAGGGCACCCAAATTTGTCATGGAAAATTCTAACCAAAGCGCAGCTATGATGCGATGAAGAAGATCCGCAGATGATGCCGTGAGGATGATGTCGTTGACGTAGAGCAGCAGATAGATCATGTCAGCTCCGCGCCAGAAAACAAACAGTGAGGTGTCGGACTTGGCTTCCACAAATCCCAGGGACAGGAGATAGGGAGCAAATCGGTTGAACCATGCACGGGGTGCCTGCTTGAGGCCCTACAAGGACTTATTCAGGCGGCAGACATAGTCGGGGCAGGCCGAGTCCTCAAAACCGGCCGGCTGGGCGCAATACACTGTCTCGGAGAGCGTCCCATGGAGAAAAGCGTTCTTGACATACAGTTGATGAATGGGCAACTCTCGAGAAAGAGCGAGGGACAAGACGGTACGGGTAGTAGCCGGTTTGACAACCGGACTAAAGGTCTCGTCGAAGTCCACGCCGGGGCGTTGAGTGAAGCCGTGAAGCACCCAACACGCCTTGTAGTGCTCGAGAGTGCCATCTGCGTGAAACTTGTGCTTGAAAATCCACTTGCCAATGATGATATTGGTGCGAGGTGGAATCCCACGTCTTGTTCTTCAGCAGGGCGCCAAATTCATCCTCCATAGTAGCCCGCCAATTGGGTTCGGCGAGGACACTACAGAAGGTTGATCGACGACAACGCTGCGGCATGGAAGAATGCCGGAAAGCGAAGGCCAGCCTTGGCCCTGGTGGTCATGCCATGCCGGTTCACCACAAGGGAGATCGGCACGGCGCCCTTGGGCAAGCGAACAGGACTAGCAGGGCGAGCTGTCGTCGAGCGTAGACATGCTGAAACTCGGAGAGTGGTCGGTGAAGCGCATCCGATGTAGGTTGGAGGCCGATGGGCGGCAGGGGTGAGCCAGCCGCGACGACAGGGGCGAAGTCGAGCCGGCCAGAGCTGGCTGCTGGGCCGCAGGCGATGTTCCCCAAAGGGCAACGCGAGTCCGGCTATGGCCGGTTGAGAACCAGAAGGCGGCACAGACGGAGAGGGCCGACCAGCAGAGTCCGGAGAGGGCGCAGGCCGGTCGCGACCAGCTGGAGTGGCGCCAAGTAGCGGTGGGAAACCAGGTGGTGGACCGACGATGGGCATCGTGCTTGCCATGGGGCCACGCGTGGCTGCGCAGCAAGGCTCCTGGTAGACTTGTAGAGGAAACAAGACGTGCCGGTTCAATGGGTGCCGACACATTAGTAACACAGTCATCCAGAAACTCAAAATCTGCTTGACAAGGAGGATGATCTTGCATAACGAAATCAGGAAACTTGAATGTCACATGATGAGAGTCGAGAGATGATGACTTTGTTGGTGGAAAGGTCAAGGCAGCGGTATCCATTATGATGAGCAGAGTAGCCAAGGAAGATACATCGAGCGGAGTGCGGTGTGAGCTTGTGAGCAGCAGTGGCGGCAAGATTTGGGAAACAAGTGCAACCAAAAGCACGAAGGTGATCGTAGGATGGCAGTGCCCCATGGAGGGCAAAGTGCGGTGTTATGAACCTATGGTCTTGGTAGGCAGAATGTTAAGCAAATATGTGGTGACGCCAAGAGCTTCGACCTAATAGGATGGCGGCATGCTGGCTTGGAAAAGGAGTGAACGGATGACATTGTTAGTGAAACGAATGATATGCTCGGCTTTACTATTCTAGGAAGATGTGTAGGGCCATGACATCCGGAGGTGTGTTCCGTGGGTGAGGAAGAACATGTGATTGCTAGAGTTATCGAACTCGCATCCATTGTCGCACTGAACGGCTTTAATGGTGGCGCCAAACTGGGTGGTCACATGAGCAAAGAAGTTAGCAAGAGTAGAAAACGTGTCAGATTTTAAGCGCAGCGGGAATGTCCACAAGTGATGTGAGAAATCATCCAGAATGACTAAGTAATACTTGTAGCCCGAAACACTAACCACAGGTTTACGTCCAAAGGTCACGGTGAATAAGATCAAATTTACTGGATGCACGCGAGGTGGAAGGGTAAAACGGTGACCGAATGTGGCGACCGAGTTGACACACAAGACACAACGAGGTGCTAGGTTCTTTATTACACGAAGGAATCATAGTGACTAGATTAGACATGACTTCATGACCAGGATGACCGAGGCGACGGTGCCAGGGTGGTGAGGCACCAGCAACGAGTGCAGCAGCAGTAGGAAGGCACAGAGGGTATAGTGGTCCAGCACTATTGCACCTGATGAGAACTCTCCGAGACTCCAGATCCTTCACAGAACAACCAGCGGGGTCAAACTCGACAAACAGTTGTTGTCGGAGGTAAATTGACGCATAGAAATAAGATTCTTAATAAGACTAGGTGAAAAGAACATTATTAAGAGAAAATGGGCCCAGAAGGGATGATGTGCCAGTGGATGTGAGTCTGTGACGGGAAGTAAGGACCCGTTGACGACAATAACGAACAAGGGATACTGCGAGATGGAAGTATGTGTAAGAGTGGAAGGACTGGAAGTTATATGAGAGGTAGCACCTGAGTTGAAATACCAGTCGTATGTAGGTGGTTGGTTCAGGGAGACGGTGCTGAAGGCGGACGCCAGGGATTGCTGATCCCGGCCTGTCGGAGAAGCAGCCGGGCTGTAGAGGGTTGTCGTGTAGGAGAACTGCACCGCCTGTTACGCCTAGGCCGCCTGTGATTGCGCGTACTTATGCGCCTGGATGGCGTGAGCATGCGCCTGGTGGGTGAGCAGGGCTTGCGCCTGAGCCTGCTGGGCCACCAGCGCCTGCTGCTGTTGCGGCTGGACAGGAGGCAGAGGTAGGGGCGTCGAGGGCCGAGGAAGGCCGGCTAGGGATCGCCGCCAGCATCGCCTGTGCTGGGCGCTGATGAGGCAGTCCTGCCCCCAATCTGTCCACTACCGGATGGGGAGGGGGATCCCCTATCCGAATAAGGTTTCGGATGACGACGTCGGTGCTAGTGAAGGACGCTTCCTGGTTGCGGTGAGAAGGGCGGTGGAGGGCGCCGATGGCTGATGGGCCATGGTGAGCTCCTCCAGAGTCGGGTCACTGACGGTGTCCTTGAACTTGGGGAAGGGGCGACCACGGCGGAGATGACGATCAATGTCACGAAAGCGCTCGTTGAGGCCGCGAATGAGGTTGAGCGTCATTGTGCAGTCGGTGACGGCCTCCCCACGGTCCGTGAGTTGCTGCGCCATACTCTTGATGTGCCTGCAGTAGTCGGCGTTGGAAAGATCGCCCTGGACGAAGTTCCGGATCTGGGCATCGAGGTGCAGGCCTCGTGTCTCGCGATTCCTGTGGAACTAATCCTCAAGAGCGAGCCAGAAAGCGCGAGCAGTGGCGTCACGGTCGATCACCGTCTCGACCAGGTCAAAGGAGATCATGCCGGCGATCCATGACTTGACGACAAGTCCATACGGTCTAGTCCGGGAACTCGAGCGCGTGGAGGTCGGCGAGGATGTGGGACTCCAGGGAGTACTTGTCGATGACCAGAAGAATCTAATCGCGCCAACGTGTGTAATTGCCGACGCTGATGTCGAGGACGACATGGACAGGGCTCCGGATGTTCTGCATGCTAATAGCTTCAGAGTGCAAATTGACGACGCCGGCAGCTTCGAGGGCCAGGACGACGTTGTGAAGGGCGCCGGTGTCAGGGAGGGAGTCGTCATCGGTGTCTGGCTTGGCGTCGTCGTCGAAGCCGACGTCGATGCCTTCAGCAGCGGCGACACGCTCGTGGGCCGCCCGAGCGTGGGCGTCGCGGACGCACGCGGTGGCGGCGGCGTTGCATTCTTGGGCAGCAGCGGCTGTCTCCTTTTCGGTCGCCTCGACGCGGGCGAGGGCAGCTGCGCGCGCCTTGGCGCGTTCCTTGCGGACGGCAGCCGGCGTCGCGGGCGACTGATATCCCGAAGGATCTTTCGCAGCGGCAGCGGCGGCGGTCTTGGGGTCGCTAGCCTTGGGAGAGGCTGGGGGAGTCCCGGTCAAGATGACCGGAGAATGTGCAACCTGATGGGCGCGAGGGCGCAGCCAAGAGATGTCGCCCTATGGCAGGAGAAGGAGCGGTGAAGGAACCCTAACTCGTGATACCTTGTAAGCAATAATAGCTGGGAATAATAGAGTGATGATAGAGGTTTATAACACGGTTACATATATAGGCAAGGCACCCTAGATTGGTTTATAGAAACATGACCATTCAAGGAGAACTTGCCTAATCTGAGAGCTCTATCCTAATCAGAAGGTGGGTAATGTATAGGGCCAGGATGGCCTATGCATCAGCACACGTGAGGCCCATAAGACCTGCTAATGACTTCCCTAATCCTTTAGCTAACAATAGTTGAAGTAAATATGTAAAAGTGTATTCTATGACATTTTACATAGTTTTCCACAATTATATAGATATTTCAGACTTAATTAGTAATTCCGAAAATTACATATTTGATCCAAATTTGTGTTCCTGAGGGAGATACCTCTTTTGTACTTTTTCTGCTCTTGATCTTCAGTGAAGAAGTCCACCCATAACAGAACCTTATACTGTCCATCTGCTAGTTTGTTGTAGACAATTCTTCTAGGATTAGATTTCAATGAGCATAGAGAGAATGATTCTTCTGTGCTGGAAGAAGATTGGACACTAGGCATACTGGCCACCTGCTCATACATGCCATTTATATGCTTCACAGCACCCAAAATATCACTGTGAAGTCATTTAGATGTGCATATTAGCAGGGACCTTGATGGTACCAAAATAATATGAAGCAAGCAATTAGATGTGCATATTAGCGGGGACCTTGATGGTACCAAAACAATATGAATCAAACAAGGGATAATAAGTTTCACTATGTAACATGTACTCGTAATAATAGATTCTTACCAAAATATTTTGGAGCCCTCAAATGTGAGACCATAAGCAGTAGATTTTGTGGCATCCTTCTCAACCAAAAATATATCTTCTCTTGGCACGTTAATCAGGGAACCATCAATAAGAGGAAATGTAATGAATGCTTCAATAACCTTCTTCTTTTCCACCTTATCCTCGTTACTCTTTGAATGACACTCTTCAACAGTCTTAGTCTTTGGGTTCTCATTCACTTCTGGATCAGATATCCAGAGACCAAGAGGATGCAGAATATTGGGGTGTTTACATCTGATCAATCGGCTATATATGCGCCTTGCTTCATCAGCTTTCTCAAACGGGCGGGCAATGCAATACTGAATACCTAATTCTTTATAGTTAATTCCAGCATAATGCGAGCCCAGCCCAGGAAGAACCTTCTCGTACACTGTTAACACCTGATGCCCTTGCTGAATATTGATCTACATCACACATGCAAAAAAAAGATATATTATGCACATTTAGCTTGAAAAAGACATGATATTCCAATAAGAACATGTGAGAATTCGTATTTCATTACCATTACATTTCCATGGTACTGCTTTGGGAGCGACCTGTAGTCAAGCCAAAAAAAAATTATTTTGTCAGATTCCAAAGTGAGTTATTTGATGCTAAAAAAATAGTAAGAGAAAATTGCACAAAAAATAGGACAAAGTTTATTTCTGGTTCTCGAACTATCTGTAGCATGCATTTTGCAATCTGAGCTGGTTTGATATGTGGTTTTTACTATGCTGCAGCCACATCATTTATTTTGTGCTTACGTGGTACTGATAGTTCATGGGTTCATACTGCTAGGCCATCCTTTTCTCCTTCCTTCTTTCGTTGACAGTGCTATGTTTTTAAATTATGTTTTACTTTTTACTAAGAAGGTTGATATGTCAATAGAAACATATCACACGGCTACCAACATGTCGAAAACCATCCATGAAACTAGCTGAAGGGGTGTGGATGATATTGATAGTTCAAGGGTGACTATTATTTGGTTTTGTACGTTCAAGGACCAAAATTAGAGTTTCACAATATCTCAACGACAAAAATATGAAGTTTAGCCTAAAATTTATAGAGTAAATTTTATTTTACCCCTTGAAATTGCCTCAGAGTTTGAACACCCACCTCGAAAACTAGGAATCGTACACCTTAACTTTCTCAAAATTGTTTCTCATGTGGTTTATGCAATGCGACAATGGGGAGCAAAGTGTTAATTATTTCGGCAGTCAGTCCCACGTGACTGAATCCATATCACCAAACCTGTGATGGTGGACCCTCATGTTAGAAACCTATTTCTCTTCTTTTCCTCTTTTCTCTCTCTCTCTATCTCTCATTCTCTTTTGGCTCCTCTACACTGCCAGCTCCTTCAAGTGCTGCCCTCATTGCCTCTCTTCCCGTAGCACTGGTGGTTGTGTAGCACGTCATGTGCAATAGCCGCACAAGGAGACCAACAAGTAAGAGGAGAGGCTGGGTTCTAGTGAAGACCGCTTGCTAACGATTTCAGGCCAATCTCTTTGCTCAACTCAATTCTCAAGCTGATCACAAAATTAATGGCTGACAGACTACAAGCTCTGATAATTCCCCTGATACACAAAAATCAATATGGATTTATTAAAAGCAGGACTATCCAGGACTGCATTGCCTGGACCTTTGAGTATATCCATCAATGTCAGCAATCTAAGAGAGAGCTGGTGATTTTGAAATTAGACTTTGAGAAAACCTTTGACACCATTGAGCATACCATAATCCTGAAAATGTTGAAAAAACTTGGTTTTGATGATAATTGGATTGGCTGGGTGCAAAGAAGATTTACCTCAATCTTGCTTAATGGAACTCCAGGAAAGCAATTTCAGTGTAAAAGAGGGGTAAGACAAGGGGACCCTCTTTCCCACCTCTTATTTGTTCTAGCTGCGGATTTCTTACAATGCATTATTAACAAAGCCTATAATCAAGGACTTTTCTCCCTTCCAATTGAGGCTGACCCAAGTAACAACTTTCCAATAATACAATATGCCGATGACACCATCATGATAATGAAGGCCTCACAAAGAGAAATTTTTTGCTTAAAGGGGCTGCTGCAATCCTTTTCTGAGTCAACTGGTTTGAAAGTCAACTATACCAAGTCCCAAATGATCCCTCTCAATCTGGCTCAGGATCAAGCTTTGAATCTCGCAAGTACCTTTGGCTGTCAACTTGGCACTCTTCCTTTCACCTATCTTGGTCTTTCACTTGGTACAACCAAACCCAGAGTTGATGACTATATGCCTCTAATGGACAGAACTGAGAAAAGGCTTACCTCAGTTTCATCTTTCCTCACTCAGGCTGGGAGATTGCAGCTGGTCAACTCTGTACTTTCCTCCTTACCAACATATACAATGTGCAGTTTAAAAATCCCAATTGCAGTATTGGAGTTCATTGACAGAGCAAGAAGGCACTGCTTATGGAGAGGATCTGAGGTAAATGCAAAGAAAAAGTCACTTGTTGCATGGCCAAAAGTCACTAAGCCTAAAAATAAAGGTGGCTTGGGTGTTGTGGATCTTAGATCTCAGAATGATGCTCTTCTAATCAAGCATTTGGATAAATTCTATAACAAAAGAGATGTTCCTTGGGTAAATATGATCTGGCAAACATACTATTCACATGGACAAATTCCACATGCTGATACAGACAGAGGCTCTTTTTGGTGGAAAGACTTATTACACCTTTGTGATAAATTCAGAGGAGTGGCCAACTGCATAGTAGGAAATGGCACAACAGTACTCTTTTGGTTGGATATATGGAATGGTCACCATCTTCAGCAAAAGTTACCGAGACTCTTCTCCTTTGCAAAAGACCAGAAAATCTCAGTTGCCAATTTTCTCTCAGTCACAGACATGTATGAGCACTTTTATCTCCCCCTCTCAGACCAAGCTCAACAAGAATTCTCAGAACTACAGGATATACTGCAAAGCATACAAGTAAGCGAAGAAAATAATGACCAATGGCATTATATTTGGGGATCACATAAATACACTCCAAAGAATTTCTACAACCACATGTACAAAGAATTTCAGCCACCAAGACCTTTTCTCTGGATCTGGGACTCTAAATGCTGTAACAAACTAAGAGTTTTCTCATGGTTATTGTTGATGGACAGACTAAACACTAGGAATCTCCTAAGAAGGAAAAATTTAAAAGTGGAAGGAAATAATTACAATTGTGTTCTCTGTACTTCCCATAGAGAAGAAACAGCTATGCA
>OAMR01000501.1:824430-835210 GCA_900205405.1 Echinochloa crus-galli
GAGGAGGGGCGGCGCGGCGAGGGAAGGTGGTGGGCGGCGCGGTGAGGGAGAGGGAGCCGGCGGGGGAGAGAGGGGCCGACGTGGGGGAGAGAAGGGGCGGTGGGGAGAAGAAGGTGAAAAGAAGGCGAAGGAGGAAAGAGAAGGGAGTAGTTGGAGTAAAAATGATAAAGAAATGTTGGTAGTTGGTATAGGGAAAGATGATAGAGGAGAGATGGGTGCGGAAGAAATTGAGATAGGAGAAAGAATCTCGATGATCAGGACATAATATTCTGTTTAGGGGAGGGAAATAGAGGAACACGAGTGCGAACGACCTCTTATCAGACTTGACTTATTGGGTCAACAATAAATGGCAATGGTAGTTATAAATGTTGTGCTAAGTCAAATATTTGAAGTCGTGGATTTACGGTTTGGTGATATCGATTTGAATTGACACAGTATACAATTTCTTTAATGTCTTGCATTTATTTTTTATTGTAGTTTTTTTAAAAGATCAGTACAGACGCGTGCAGATGCTCACATAGACACGTTCACCCATATAAATACACGTACGTAACTGTGACACTTTGATGTGGACGGACATGTCGCCAACAACTGAAATAAATAATATAAAAAATTCTGAAACAAATTTAGAAAAATACATCATAAAAAAATTCTGAAACAAATTTAGAAAAGTACATCATCAGTGCTGGGTCGAGGACTCGACCCTAGTCAGCAGATTTCACCGTAAGAAATCAGATTTCAATGTAAGAAATCTAACCAACTGATATATACGATCAATCCACTTAGCTTTTTTTTTCCGTGTTGGTCCGGCCGAGAAAGTTTACAACCGAGCCTAACGGAACCGAACTAGCTCAGTTAACTCATCTCCGCGGGCCGGCCCACGGTAACCGGATATTCTGTCAATACAGCCGTTGGCGCGCAGCTCGCCCCTGGTTTGAAATTTGAATCGCGCGGGCGCGGGGACCGGCGCTCTCCTTTCCCGGCTTAGCCAGCGAACGAAGTGAAATTCCCCAAAGCCTCCCTCTCTTCTTCCCAAATCCCAAACCCCAACCATCCCTCCCTCTTCTTGGTCCATAGATCCCCTTCCCGCCGGCGGTCAGGGAGAGACCATCGCGGGCGATCGCCGCCGTCTGCGGCGCCCGGTGCGGCGCCTGTTCGCGCGCACCCTCCCGTTCTGCGGCGCCGGCGCGGAGTAAGGCGGGCCCGGCCGCGGGCGCCACGCTGTCGCCGGCGACGGCGAGCCCCTTCGCCGCGCCGCCAGCTACGCGCTCACGCCTCGACAGCCGGCTACACCGCAGGGAGATCCCCCCGACCCTGCAGGGGCAGGGCTTCTTCCGCGGCGACATGGACGCCCGCGAGGATGGCGCCGGCGAGGACGCCGATGAGGATTGAGGACCCGCTGCCGCGCCCGGGCCGGATTCGGGCATTTCCTCAACCTGCTGGAGGCGTCTTCTGCCACGCCGCCTCACGTCGAACCTTCCTTCGCCTTCCTGACGAGCAAGCTGCCTGAGGCAGAGCACATCTGGCTCCTCTTCGGCCACTGGAGCGACGATGAATGACGGTATGACAGATTGGCAGGGACCATGCGAAGTATGACGGCGTAGTGAGATTAGAGATAAATCCACTGTACCTGGCTTCCCGAGTGCGTTTGCCAATGGGGTGTACTTGATCTTGAATACGAACCGGATAGCTGAGGTGAATGTGGAAGGCAAGACGCACGTACAGCATCATCCTAGAGCCACAGGTTCAGGCGGATGACTCCAGCTATGTGCTCTTTGTTGGTCAGACACAAGGTCGCCTGCATCGCATCACTGAAGACTGCTGCAGATGATGGTGTCCCCTCTGGGATATCTATTTGGGTTCTTCAGGACCATGATATCCAAGATTGGGACCTGAAGCACAGGTAAAGCTATATGTGGTTGTTTCTTGTTCTGGAGAAAGAGTTGTGGAATGTGGAGAGCCTTTGATGACTACTGTGTGATCACCATACATCCAAATTGCAACCTTGTTTTCCTTGTTCAGCACTGGGATGGACAACTGGTAGCATATCGCATTGACTGTCAGGTACAACATGCCAATTTGCAGATCGATCGATAATCATCATATTACTCATGTTGCATATTTATTGAAGTTATTTCTTGGAGTCATCGATGCTCACAAAGAACTAGATGCTGCTTGATGGGTACTTGTCAATAGGTACTGTTCAATATGAATGTCATATTCCGAGTATGGAGCATCTAGCAGCATCATCATATTTACTAGATTTATATTTACATAATCTGTCAACACGATATCATGATCTATGTAAGCTAGCTCGACACATGCTAATTGTATCAATGGAATGACCAACTTATTATGTTTTTCTTTCAAGTCTTATATTATATGTTCCAAATGCTACCTTGGCAGATGTTTCCAGCATATACTATAATCTGATATACTGTTATCCTGATTTTAGCCTCAATACTTTATACTGTGATATGCTGTGATTTTTTTCTTTCTTCTTTCCTGTGTAAGTATATTTATCCTTAATGCGTATATGCAGCTTCCAGCTAGTTTACCAACAAAGCATGGCATCAAAAGTTCAAAACTGAAAAATCATCCAATATCAGCTTCATCTCCTTCATGTAAGTTGGCAATTTCTGAAGAAATACTGATTCATGTCAATGGTATATAATATTGTTTCAACGTGCAAACTGTAATATCATCCTCATCTCAACAGCACAAAAGTTTAGAATTTCCCGGATCTCCTGTATTGAACTTTGTCGAACTAAAAGGCAGCAAGAGCTTATTAGCATCCTATGAACTACAATTCCACTTGGTGTTGGTGTTTCTTCTATTTCTTTTGGCAGCATATTTCACATGGTGACGTAGGTGCCCTATATTTGAAAGTGTCTACACCTTGCAGATGGAAGCAGATATGGTTCCCATATAAGGTTATTGAACATTAGTACATTACTATATGATGATGAAAAAACCTGCGAATTGGGTGTTCCATTCAAGTTTCTTGAGGCCATTACTATATGAGGATGAAAAAACCCTGCAAATTGGGTGTTCCATTCAAGTTTCTTGAGGCCATATCAGGAAGTGTAGATCCTAACAATGGCTATTCTGATCTCTATAATGTCTTTTAAGTTGACATGCATAATATCATTGGTTTGCATCCCTTCAGAGGTTGCATAGTGTTGACGTGAATCGTGACACACCAAACACTGAGCACGTCACATGCAACCCTCCGCATTTATAATTTATTATATGACTTGGTAGATACTGTGAATTTGGAAGGGTCAGGAGAATGTTGTTATGTTGCTATCCTTTCAGGGCCCTGCTAGTCTCACTGGATAAAGTAGTTATCTAGGCTGCTGCTGTATTCCTTGTTGCATTAGCTGTGCAACATCAGTTAAGGATGATCCTGCAGGAACCTTAACCTTGTCAATGTCAAAATTTTAAGCATGAGTTGTGTTTCAGTCAGTGCAACAGAAGTACACATTTGACTGTAAGAGTAGGATATATAAGAGTGAATAACTGGATCTTGCTTATGCTAGAGGAAGGACTGGGAACAAGCTAAGTAGTATATGCAAATGACCTGGAAAAAGCTGCCTTGGTGATTCTTGAAAATCTTCAAGCCTTTCTGTTGATGGACCTGGTGAAGGTCTATGGTGGCTTCCTCAGATAATAGGTGCTCTGAGAAATTGAAGGACACAGGCACCATGTTAGAAATAATATATATGGCTTGCTAGATGTTTTTCCTCACTTAGTTACAAAGACGAGGTAAATTAAGCTCAGTGACTGAGTTTGGGCTGGCTGCACTTTTCAAAGCTGAAAATACTGAAGCAATATTCCCGTGACACTCTTACTTTGTTATCTTCTCTTCTTATTCTTGTGTTTTTGTTTTCTGAATTTTCTTGAGTCATCAAGGTTCAGAGCCTCTTCGGAGGGCAAACTAGGCTTAGTCCTTGCCATTGTTTCTCCAGATTGGATCAATAAAGCTAGTCCTTTCATGCCCATAACAATGAAGGTATTCCTGTAGAATATTGGGCAAACACCACACACCCAAGATGGGGGGTGACCTTTCATTATATAGGCCGGATACGACTTGGTATGCAAGATCCGGACGCGTCAGAGTGAGATACTGAAGAGCACCAGCTAAACTCCGGTAAGCAGACGCATCAGCAATAGGCGCACCATCTATAGCAGACAACTTGGCCTTAGTGTCAACAGGCATTGTCGTAGAGTGACAATCACTCATACCAGCACGCCGAAGAATCTCCAAAGCATATTGATGCTGAGAAAGAAACAGCCCATCCGAAGAACGTGTCACAGACATGTGTAAGAAGTCATGAAGATCCCCCAAATCTGTCATAGCAAACTCACTGTGCAGTCGGTCAATAATGTTCTGAAGCAACGTGGTAGAGGAAGCAGTCAAGACAATATCATCCACATAGAGAATAAGATAGGCCATGTCGTCACCATTGCGATAGACGAATAACGAAGTATCCGTAGCTGATGGAACGAATCCCAGAGAACGAAGATATGTCGCAAACCGCTTATTCCAAGCACGAGGGGCCTGCTTCAGCCCATATAAACCTTCTTAGATCTTTTGTCCAAGTGGAACATATTTCGGAGAGGAATGAATAATGCACTATACAGACAAAGCCTTCGTTGCTCAGCCTAAACACCATAACATATCTCAATGTTAAGGGAAGTCCAGAGAGAACAAATTATAGTCAAATAATGATGCTCAACACAGTCCGAATCGTGCCCTGCTTAACAACCGGGCTGAAGGTCTCATCACAATCAACACCAGCCTTCTGATTAAATCCCCGAGCAACCCAGCGAGCTTTATGCTTGGAAAGAGTACCATCAGAATTATACTTAACTTTCCAAAGCCACCGTCCAGTCACAACATTAATACCAGGAGGACAAGGCACCAGGCGCCATGTGCCATTATCCATCAATGCTTGGTACTCATCAGCCATAGCAGCGCGCCAGTTCGGATCAGCAAGGGCACTGCGATAATTACTCGGAACAGGGGAGACAACTAGTCGGCTTCTTCAGAAGGATGGAGAGTCTCTTACACAACAAATAAATCTCTGCTCTAAAGCACATTGTGGCTGAAGAATTTGTTTAGAGTTGGCTTAAAGAAAGTAAACAAGAAGAAAGCTTAACAAGTAACAAAAATGACAATCAGCAACAAGGAAAGGCTTGCAGGGATAATATAATTGACCCTAAACCCTAAACATGTTTGCAACCACATAAATAAGAAGAAAATTGTATATAGTACAGTCCACATTCTGCCAGAAAGATTCGTAGAAAAATTACTGAAATTGCCTACATGTGCTGTTTATTTTGTCCGTGAAATTCATCAAATTTAGTGGATACATACCTTCCACAGAAGGTGGACAGATTTTTGGAATGTGCTCGTGCTGCTGCCTTCTTTTCTACAAAAGGAACAATCACGTAATCAACATAATGTCACACGTCAGAAATAATTCTAATACATGTATGCCAGGGGTGCAGCCGGCGAAGACGGAGGTGGTGCCAAAGACACTGGCGAACTCCCGCCCGGAAGCGAAGACTCCGAAGATCCTGATGGGGGTACAGAACCACTCCCACGAGGAGAAGAGAGCGGTGGCTCAACATCCATGGAGGATGGAGCAGCCGCAGACGAAGGCGGTTGCTCAACGTCCAAGGACGGAGCAGCCGCAGACGAAGATCCTGATGGGGCACGGAACCACACCCACCAGAAGAAGAATGCGGTCGCTCAACGTCCAAGGAGGACGGAGCAGCCGCAGAAGAGCCACCAGCTGCATGATTAGTAGAACAAGGTGCAATATCCATGTCGACACCTAAGAGGAAATCAAACGAGCTGGAGGAGGGACAGGTTATGTGGTGAAGTGGCCTGTAAGTTAGGATAACACAAACAGCCGAAAACACAGAGATGATCATAAGCTGGCGAAGAACCATAGAGACGGTGATAGGGAAGCTCATGGTTTATGGCAGAAGATGGTCGTCGGTTCATCAAGTATGTGGCTGCAGCTAGCGCCTCAGCCCAATAGGCTGGCGGCATGGAGGCCTGAAGAAGAAGGGTGCGCACTGAATTATTGAGCGTACGAAGGATACGTTCAGCCTTGCCGTTTTGTGCCGAAGTGTATGGACAGGAGAGATGAAAAACAATGCCGTGCGCAGCAAGGGTACTATGCATAGCGTGGTTAACAAACTCAGTGCCATTATCAGTATACTGAAGAGCACCAGCTAAACTCCGGTAAGCAGACGCATCAGCAACAGGCGCACCATCTGTAGCAGACAACTTGGCTTTCGTATCAACAGGCGTTGTCGTAGAGTGACAATCACTCATACCAGCACGCCGAAGAATCTCCAAAGCGTATTGCTGCTTGGAGAGGTCCAGACATCACAATGAACAATCTCAAAAGGAGAAGCAATTTTAGATATCGATGCACTAAACGGAAGACGCACATGCTTGCCAAGCTGACAGGCGTGACAAAGCGAGTGATCTAATTTATTACAGGAAATCAAATTGTTTTTCCTAAGTGATGCTATGACTGCTGGACCAGGATGACCGAGACGACGATGCCACAAGGAGGTGGAGGCAGCGAGCATGGCATGGGCAGATGCAGGGGCGACTGAGGGGATGGTGTAGAGGTCGCCAGCACTATTGCAGCGAATAATCACGCGCCCCGTCCTGAGTTCCTTAACAGAAAAACCAGAGGCGTCAAATTCAACGGAACAACTATTGTCGCGGGTGAACTGACGGACAGATAGAAGGTTATGAACAAGTGATGGAGCGACAAGGACGTTGTTTAACGCAAAATTAGACGTATCGGTTTTAAGGATGGAGGAACCTCTAGAAGTGACAGGAATATGTGCACCATTGCCTACAGTAATCGAAGAATAAGCAGCTGGGAGACGGGAGAGAAGTATACCATCCGAGGAGTGCACATTAACACCAGGAGGACGAGGCACCAGGCGCCATGTGCCATTATCCACCAATGCTTGGTACTCATCAGCCATAGCAGCGCGCCAGTTCGGATCAGCAAGGGCACTGCGATAATTACTCGGAACAGGGGAGACAACTGTAGAAGTAGATGTAAGATTCCGATAATTAACAGGCTGTATCGTACCAGACTGAAGACGTGTCAAACGACGTATAGTAGGACTTGGCTGGGGACCATGAACTTGCTCAGGATTGATCGGCGGGGGAAGTGGACGACGACTGTAGACCTGTCCAAATCGTCCGAACAGAGGGGGAGGCGTAGGTGCAGCAGCTGCTGGCGCAGGTGCCGCTGCTGCTGGCGCAAGTGCTGCTGCAGGTGCTGCTGGCGCGGGTGCTGCTGCAGTTGCTGGCACAGGTGCTGCAGCAGCTGCTGGCACAGATGGCGTAGGAGCAGCAGGCACAAACACCGGCGAACTCCCGCCCGGAAACGAAGACTCCGAAGATCCTGATGGGGGTACGGAACCACTCCCACCAGGAGAAGAGAGCGGTGGCTCAACATCTATGGAAGATGGAGCAGCCGCAGACGAGGGTCCTGATGGGGGCACGAAACCACACCCACCAGAAGAAGAATACGGTCGCTCAACGTCCAAGGAGGACGGAGCAGCCGCAGAAGAGCCACCAGCTGCATGATTAGTAGAACAAGGTGCAATATCCATGTTGACACCTAAGACCATATACAACTCTATATATCTAACACGGAGGAGGAGAGGGGCGCTCAGCCAGGGAAGAGGCTGCGCGCGCTAGGGCTAGGGTCGCGGGTACTGTTCACGTGAACAGTACTTGAGGTGGGGGGAGGGGAGAAAAGGCAGCCTAGGGTTAGGCTCTATACCATGTAGAATATTGGGCAAACACCACACACCCAAGATGGAGGGGTGACCTTCCATTATATAGGCCGGATACGACTTGGAGTACAAGAATACAACTCTAATACAATACAAGACCATATACAACTCTATATATCTAACATTCTATTCCAACTTGATCTTTAAATTTTCCTGAACAGGGAATTTACTCTCTAGAGTTTACAATTGAAAATAATACTACTTTGGAATCAACACTGTTCTGGGAAGACTTTGTTTTTTGGATTTATGTTTGATACTGAAAATTAAATTTTTTGCAGTTGTTTTTGTTCGTAGAGTGTAGTTGTAGGTTTACTTGTAAAGTGGAGCGCAAACTGAGTTTTCAAGTGCTTCCTTTGACTTGGACAAGCATTTGTACACTATTAGCTGAATCATAACCAGCAGCATCTTAGCTGTGCATTTGACTTCAAGATTTTTTCCAGTTTTGCTATAGTACAAAGAAGGGTAGATTTTTTGGAGAATAAAACTAATTTTCTTTATGTGGGCGCAAGTTTTTACTCATATGATAGGTTCTGCTCACATCATAGGGCCTAGATGCCAATGTTCGGGAATGGAAGAGAAGTGCTGAGAATTGGGATTGTACTTACATTTTCAATTATCCTGAAGTGCACCCTAAGTTGGGTCTTTTATATTACTATAAATATATCAGACTATCTGATGTATCACTCTTATCGTACATAAAGTTTGGTCCTTGAGAAAGGTTGTCGTAAGCCTCCAACACTGCTATAGGTAGAATACAGGCTCTGAGTTCACTACAGGCCTGTTTGGTTGCCTGGCTAAGGGCTAGCCAGGCTTTGCAGAGCCAAGCAGCCCATGTTTGGTTGCCTGGCTAGGCCCAATAGCCAGGCTCCACTAATGCAACTGACACCCCCTAGCCAGGCCAGACATAAACGTAGAGCATCCACGTTTCCAGCAGGCCAGGCTTGCACAGCCCAACCGTGGCCCCTTCCCCTTACCCCCGGTAGGCTCCGTCCTACCTTCACCGCTCGTTCCTCCTCGTCGCCATCTTGTTCGTCTTCGTCCTCTCCGCCTCTCTGGGGCGTGGTGCGGCGGAGGTCCGTGCAGCGGCGCCTACCCGCACAGCTAGCGGTGCCCTGTGCGGAGGGGCTAGCCCGCACGGCTAGCAGAGCCCCCCGTGGAGGAGGTCGCCCGCATGGCTGGCAGAGGCCAGCAGCCATGGAGAAGGTCCCACGCATGGCCCGCGGAGGCCCGCGTGGCAGAGTTCGCCCACAGGCCAGCAAAGGGTCGCGCGGTCCAGATTTGGAAGTGGAAGGGGCTGACTGGATCCTGATGGCTAGATCCGGAGGAAACGGCGTCTGCGGCCGCGGTGACGCCACTCGCTGCGACCGCTGGTGCTCCAGGCACACCTGCGACCTGTTCTTCTCCAGCTGCCTGTCCAGGTTCTTCAGGTTGATCTTGTCCGCCCAAACGTACATCTCGTTCCCGGCGCCCGCCCTCACGAACACGTCGAAAATCTTACGGCAGCATCTTGTGTCAGTCCTCTGGTGAAATTGAATTGTAATGTCGTGGATTCCTTTGCTTCTTTGCCTATTTTCTGTTATTTCTTTCTCTTTTTTTGAGCTACTAAGCTATGTTGAAGGTAGATCTCGTGTGTGTTGACAAATTTGAATTGATGTAAAACTAGTTTTTGAAAAGGTTTTGGATTTGTGTCAATTTTCTTGTATCAGGTAAATTTCCTGCAATATCTATCTCCCAATAGAGTTTTCCAACTCAAAATACGATTGATAGAATCTGAATAACAAATGACTTTTCATTTGTTGTGGAATTGGAATCTATCTTGATGAATGAAAGATTAAATTCTTTTGATTTTTTACTTTCGTCAGTAGAAGCTTTCGTCGCTGTAAGTTAACCACAAAAGTCACCAGAAGTCGGTAAGTCCACCTCAATACAGTGCAAGGTCACCGCATCGAACACAGCCATGAAACCAAACACAATCTTATACTAGCCAGGCTTACATTTACCAAGCAACCAAACACGGCCTATTGCACAATATTAGACTGGCTTAGGCTGGCCTGGCTTAAAATGCTAGCCAGGCTAGAGATAACTCAGCAACCAAACACCCCCTACAAGGCCGCACTGCAGAATACGAAAGGCTCTAGTTCACTGAAGCCAATATGTAATGCTTCGGCTTGGAATTTGATGGTGTAATCCTCCCAAGGCGACTTTTTCTTTGCTGGCATTGCAGCTTGACGATACACTGGCCTGGCCTGAAGAACACAAGCACGATCACAGTGGCTATTGCCAAGAATTTGGTAGTGTATGATTCGCTGACCAAATTGGTCATCTGGACTTCTGAAGTGTTGACCAGCCCTTTCGAAAAAGAAGCGTAGTTTTGAGACCGACAGGTAAACGAATCTGATTTCTGATGGAGAATTAGTTTGAAAGTTTTGATTAGTGTATACGTTGCCCTCGCAAATTTCCATCAGCGGCAAAAACAAATGAATAAACATCGAAATATACGAAAAACGAGGGTTGAAACCGAAAAAAAGAGAGCAGCTTCGTTCAACCCAAGCCAAGGCCCCAACCCCAACCAAAGCCCCCACGCGCCGCCGCATCCTCTCCGGCAAGCGGCAAGCCCTAATCCCAACCCCGCACGCAACCGCTCTTCTCCGAGGCGTAGTTGGCGGCCATGGCGTCGTTGAGATCGTCACCGGAGGAACAACCGCCGAACAGGAGGGAGAGGCCGACGGAGGAAGCGGAGTCGCTGTCGTCGTCGAAGGAGTCCGCGTGGGTAACGCAGGACATTCACAGATTCAATCTGTGAGGCGATGCGGTGGCCAGGGAGGCGGGCGCAAGGCAGGGACGCGGCCACAGAGACGGCGGCGTAGGTGGTGTGGTAGGGCAGCGGAGGAGGAGAGGGGCGCTCAGCCAGGGAAGAGGCTGCGCG
>OAMR01000501.1:849768-865080 GCA_900205405.1 Echinochloa crus-galli
CTGTGTTATAGTCACTTATAAGTTTCTTCATTCACTTATACCGTTGATCCACATCATTTGACTATAAGTTTCTTCATTTTAGTCAGATAATTGCATAGCCTAAACATTGTAATATGACACAACCATGTTAAACCGAGAAAAGGATGATTAATGCACCTATTTAGTTAGTTAAGAGGTTGATTTGCACAAATTCAAACATAAGTGATGAAAATCACACTTTCGTGATACTTAAGGAATAAAAAACACACTTTTTCCATCGAGAATACATAAGGCCAAACATGCGGAAAGCGTTGTGGCCCACCTAAGTGGCCTTGGCCATGGGTTTGGCTCTAATTCGTACTAGGGTAGGCGAGGACAGCACCTTGACAACTGCCCAAGAAGGAAAAAACACACAAGTGTCGCCATTGTTAGCCAACACGCACCTGCCCTCCTGCTACAATGAACCCATCGCCTCCCATGGCCACCACTACCAACCAGGATCGTGGTTAGTGACCTATTGAGAGGTGGTATAGGCCTATGGAAAGGTAGAGACTGCATGTGAAGGGGCGGATTCGACCTGTTATCTCGTTCGGAGAAATGGATCCAATCTGGATTAGAGGGTATATTTACTCATGGATTGGACAAAAAAATGCCTACTGCCTCCTCCGAATGAAACACCCAAAGGTTCTATCCAAGTCAAACACATACTTACAAAAACACATAGTGGCTTCTGAAACCAAGTCATATTTTTTAAAGTTGTCATGCCATTTCATATAATTTTGGTGCAAATCTCTTCATGTACAGTACAATAGGGTTTGTTCCCCATTTTGTATCCATGGATCTAAACACAGGTAACATATGAAACTACGACCCTGTTTGAAACAGCTTGTCTTCAGCTTATGGTCAAAATAAGCTGAAACTAGAAGCCAAACGGTTATTTTTTTGCAGTATTTTTTGTTCACGCTTCTCCCCACCGCCCTAGTTGTATTAAAACGTAGAAGCTGGTTCAAACCCGCTTCTCAAATTAGTGCTATTTTCATATTCATACACCTTATCTGAGAAGCGATTCTTCTGACTGCTGTTCCAAACAGGGCCACCCAACGCTATTATGTGTTTGAGAACGCTGTTATGGATGTTCAAACCATATTTCAACAATCATATGACATTCTTCTTTCTTCGTACCATTTATTGGCTAAGGGCCTGTTTGGTTCCGGGGACTAAAACTAAAAGGGACTAAATTTAGTCCCAATATAGACTAAAGATCCAAACTCTTGGGACTAAAAGGGACTAAAACCCTTTAATTGCATAAGTTTCACAAGAAGAGCTTATTGGGACTAAAATCACCACTTTCCACTAGATGCCCCCACCCCCGCACGGGCCCCACCTCATCCACCACTGCCTGCTCCGCGCTGGTCCTCTCCTCTCCTGCTCCCCCGCCGCCGCCCACCTCCCTCCCTTCCCACCTCCGTCGCCGCTCTGCCCCCGCCGCTCCGCTCCCCGCCGTTGTGCTCCGCCCTTGCCGCCGCCGGCTCCGTCGTTGCTCCGCCGGTGTGCTCCGCCCTCGCCTCCACCGCTCCTGTGCTCCGTCCTCCACTGTCGCCGCTCCGCCCTCCACCGTCGCCGCTCCGCCCTCTTGGTGCCAAAGGCATTAAGCTGCTGACAAACCCAGTGTTGGACGCCGGTTAAGCCCCAGGTAGTTTAGCAAGGTAGGGTGTGTTTGTTTGTGTTGTATGGGTGCGTGAAGTGGTTTTGTACAAGGGGCTTCTGTACACCTTTCTTTTCATCTTCTTAATATAATATACAGAGTTCTTCTGCGTTTTCGAGAAAAATACAGATAAACCTCAGAACTTTGATAAAGGAGAGTCAATACCCATTCTTTTTCTTTGATCTGGAAACTTTGATAATACCTGCTCATTTTTTTATGGTGTTGAAGCAAAAATGTGCTGATAATACCAGCTGCCGTGACTTGTAGGGGGTTGTACTTAGTGGACAGGCACGACTTTACTGAAAATTCTGTGATAACTGTATTGTTTATGGGGGCTTTTGCTTAGTCTTAGTGGTGATGGAGTTTTAAAGACGACCTGCTTACATATCCTATGATGCTTGAAAATTGCTTGATGTGTGCCTTACATTTTGCTTGACATAGAGGATTAGAGGTTGCTTTTGAAGATTCAATTTGTTACCTAGAGCTTGTCTATGCTGCACTTGAAAAAAAAAAGCTTGTATATGCTGTCGAAACCTGTTTAATGTTTTCTTGTGTGAAAGAAAAATCATAAATGGTTAATTCTGGTGCACTCAAATTTGTATCTTTGATATTTGTGCTACTAAATTTGCAGGCAGCGGGAGCCGGGAGGTAAGGAGGCAGCGCAAAGAGAATTACCATCTGAACTGGTGTTGGGTTCAAATTTGCTCAGAAGGCTGTATCAGGAAGTGTGGGTCCTAACAGTTGAAGTCATGATCTCTATTACTCTTCAAAGGTTGCACTGTTGTAGAAAATACTTGAGAAGCATATGCATTTTGAACTTGTATTGCTTGCCCAGGGGAATGGTCACCATTATATGTTGTGTAAATGCGGTCTCCAGTTTATGTCGTGTAATGTTTGCCAGTTTTCCAGCCAGAGGCATATGACCGGCAAATGTGTTCCATGGTGGTGATTGCATCATGGCACTTTTTCCAAAGCCGCCATGCCACATAAATAGAAAGGACTAAGTTTACTTCTAGCCTCATAACTTCTCCATTTATCTAATTTATACTCTCAACTCTAATAGCGTTTAAATTTGACACTTATAACCCTTGAGCTCATTGTCTTTGATTTTTTAATGGCCTTTACACGACAATTGGTGTTTTGGTTGATACAACCTAAAACATATGAGACTGACCTTGGGAACCCATAATTAGGAAACTAAAAGAAACTATGAGAACACCTAAAACTTGGCAATGATTTAAGGGAAGTTTGATATTGTCGAAAGAAAGGACCATGGGAAGGAAGAAGTGTATTTTGACCAATCATTGTTGATCCACATTATTATACTAAAAAGAAAAAAAAATGACTGTGTTATAGTCACTTATAAGTTTCTTCATTCACTTATACCGTTGATCCACATCATTTGACTATAAGTTTCTTCATTTTAGTCAGATAATTGCATAGCCTAAACATTGTAATATGACACAACCATGTTAAACCGAGAAAAGGATGATTAATGCACCTATTTAGTTAGTTAAGAGGTTGATTTGCACAAATTCAAACATAAGTGATGAAAATCACACTTTCGTGATACTTAAGGAATAAAAAACACACTTTTTCCATCGAGAATACATAAGGCCAAACATGCGGAAAGCGTTGTGGCCCACCTAAGTGGTCTTGGCCATGGGTTTCACTCTAATTCCTACTAGGGTAGGCGAGGACAGCACCTTGACAACTGCCCAAGAAGGAAAAAACACACAAGTGTCGCCATTGTTAGCCAACACGCACCTGCCCTCCTGCTACAATGAACCCATCGCCTCCCATGGCCACCACTACCAACCAGGATCGTGGTTAGTGACCTATTGAGAGGTGGTATAGGCCTATGGAAAGGTAGAGAGGCGGTAGCTAAGGCCAGTGGCCTCACGTCGTTCTACTAATGGAGGAGACTACATGTGAAGGGGCGAATTCAACTTGTTCTCTCATTTCGGAGAAATTGATCCAATCTGGATTAGAGGGTATATTTACTCATGGATTGGACAAAAAATGCCTACTGCCTCCTCCGAATGAAACACCCAAAGGTTCTATCCAAGTCAAACACATACTTACAAAAACACATAGTGGCTTCTGAAACCAAGTCATATTTTTTAAAGTTGTCATGCCATTTCATATAATTTTGGTGCAAATCTCTTCATGTACAGTACAATAGGGTTTGTTCCCCATTTTGTATCCATGGATCTAAACACAGGTAACATATGAAACTACGACCCTGTTTGAAACAGCTTGTCTTCAGCTTATGGTCAAAATAAGCTGAAACTAGAAGCCAAACGGTTATTTTTTTGCAGTATTTTTTGTTCACGCTTCTCCCCACCGCCCTAGTTGTATTAAAACGTAGAAGCTGGTTCAAACCCGCTTCTCAAATTAGTGCTATTTTCATATTCATACACCTTATCTGAGAAGCGATTCTTCTGACTGCTGTTCCAAACAGGGCCACCCAACGCTATTATGTGTTTGAGAACGCTGTTATGGATGTTCAAACCATATTTCAACAATCATATGACATTCTTCTTTCTTCGTACCATTTATTGGCTAAGGGCCTGTTTGGTTCCGGGGACTAAAACTAAAAGGGACTAAATTTAGTCCCAATATAGACTAAAGATCCAAACTCTTGGGACTAAAAGGGACTAAAACCCTTTAATTGCATAAGTTTCACAAGAAGAGCTTATTGGGACTAAAATCACCACTTTCCACTAGATGCCCCCACCCCCGCACGGGCCCCACCTCATCCACCACTGCCTGCTCCGCGCTGGTCCTCTCCTCTCCTGCTCCCCCGCCGCCGCCCACCTCCCTCCCTTCCCACCTCCGTCGCCGCTCTGCCCCCGCCGCTCCGCTCCCCGCCGTTGTGCTCCGCCCTTGCCGCCGCCGGCTCCGTCGTTGCTCCGCCGGTGTGCTCCGCCCTCGCCTCCACCGCTCCTGTGCTCCGTCCTCCACTGTCGCCGCTCCGCCCTCCACCGTCGCCGCTCCGCCCTCGTCGCCGCCACTCCTGCGCTCCGCCCTCCGCCGCGGGCCATCCTGCTCCTCCACCGCCGCCGTCGCTCCGAGCCCCGCAGAGGAGAGGGAGAGGGAGGGGCGACGCGCGGGGAGGAGAGGGAGAGGGATGGCGTCGGTGGGGGAGCACGTCGGAGAGAGGAAGGGAGAGGGGGCGGCGGTCTGAGGAGTCGACGGCGCGGGAGAGAGGGGTATGTGAGGGAGGGTAAAACCGTCTTTACGCAAGTCATTAAAGCAACTTTAGTCCCTTTTAGTCCTGAGATCCAAACATCAATTTTAGTCCCTTAGAGACTAGTTTTAGTTCCTAGTATCCAAACAGGCCCTGAGTCAAGGAAAAATTCTATACAACATCTAATGTATGGTACTACCTACTGGGATTAGTCTAATAATTTCTTATCAGTTTAGTAGTAATTTGGTGGTCGATAATAAATCTATAATAGTTAATTTGGCTCATTTAATTATTGGCTAATGTTTCCTAAAAAATTGTTCCTCATGTTTCGTGTGGGCTAAGGCTAAACTCAGTGGGGTTTTTACAGAGAGTTTTATAACATTAAATATAGTGACGTGGTATAGAACATATAGACTTTTATGATAGGTGTGAGGAGTTTTATCATTATGAATTTTTTTTCCCATTATTTAGTTTCTGATATACTCCATCGGACCCGTTTGCCTTCTTTCGTCGTAAGAAAAGAATCATCACTTTTTTTTGGGATCGTTTCCTTTGCCCTAAGCTGATTTCGATTAGGTCGCAGGTGCGGCTTTGTTTCCCGAAGTTGCGGGGTTCATCCGAACCCCTAATGGCCCAATTGGAGTCCGCCCCTGCTTCCATCTTGCTCGATCCGCAGGTAGGCTTCACGCGATTTTAGGCATGTGTTTGGAGTTTGACCCCTGTAAATTTTGTTGTTGGAATCGCTTAAGGAGTGGATTCAAAAGTTGTCGGCCGCAATTCTGAGCAACATAGTATTGCAAAATTTGAAGATTCTCATTTTGGTTCTGGAGATGCACACACCAAATTGAAGCAGGGTCTTTTCATTCCGTTATAGTCTTTATTGATGCATTTTTTTTTAATTTCTTCCACTATGTGCTGAAAATTTGGACTTCAACTATTGCCCTCTGTATGTTTGACCTCCCTGTCATCTAACAGAATCAAACCTGTGTGTTTTTCGCAATTATTGCTAGTAGCTATTGTTACAACGCTTCCATCAAAATTTTCTCATTTTTACTAATTATTAATCTTTTTTACACCATCAATGATGTTTGATTCCTATGGAACAGGTAAAAGAGGATAAGGAAGTCTATGTGGGTTTGTTGGTAAGGGTGTCACTTCTGCTGGTCAGCAATGACTCACTTGAGGTCCAGCGCCATGGTGATAAAATGCGTCAGGTTGACAACTTCTTTAGTTTTACTGCAGTGCTTCATCCTGCATTACTAGTATCTGCCCACGTGTTGCTGCAAACTGTGTAGTACCAAATACAATTAATAATGAAAAAGCAACTGGCATCACCATGTCAGGGATCAGAAGATAACTGAAGTACTGTTGTCCTATTCTGCATGACCTTGATGCTCTTGCACTGGACTATATCCATAATTTTACAATTGTTTTTGGAAATATGTTTTGTTGGAATTTTAATGGTTCTTAGCTGTGTTAAATTGCTTCCTTAATTTTATGCCAGATGTAATTTGATTTCATATGGATAATGCTGTAGGCAGTGTCTGTTGCTTACGGTATTTTATTTCAGATTTCCACTTGTTATTTATGCAACAGGGTCTAAAAGATTCGACAGCTTTCAATCCTTTATTTTAGCTTCTGTTCAGGCAATGGTTATCACTTAGGCTGACGTGTTACGTGGTCCAGTAAAGAATATGCATGTATAGTCAGTTTTAGAGGTAGCTAGGATTATTTACCATTACTTATTTGTTTCCTATTGTATTTGCAGCATCTCTTGAAATTCAGGCACAAGGAACTTAGCAGTGCAGATCTTCTTAATTTGTCAGTGGAGCTGGTTGTGTCCCCTGATGAAGATCATACATCCAGTAAATCAGCGAATGCCAAGGAACAAAACAAGCATAGAAGGAGCTTACTTGTGCTTGCTGCGAACAACAACTGGAGAAGTCTAGATGAAGAAGAAACTGGTGAGTCATGAAGTATTATTATTGACTGTTTGATGGAACCTTGCTTAATATGCTTTTTTAAGTACAATTTATCACTGTAATAAATTCTCTTTCAATTTCTGGGACATAAATACTCCCGCCGTTTAACTTTGTAAGGCGCGATTTGCCTTGACACGGTCTTCTAAATTATACTTTGTCCATTCATTTATCTTATACTCCCTCTGTCCTAAAAAAATGCAATTCTAGAGTTTGAATTTTTTCCAAGAAAGAATGCAACTCTAGAATATTCTAGCTAGTGTGGGACCCACTATATAGTTTAAACTAATAAAAATATCAGCAACAACTCATCCACCGCACAGCAAAAATCAGCAGCACCCCACCACCGCCGGGGTCTACTGTACAGTTGAATGATTAAAAAACATAGGAAGCACTTCTCCACCATAAGTTTGGAGAATATAGTAGGGGCAATCATGTCTTTTTACATGTTTATTGATCTATGTGCCTAAAGCTAGACTTGCATGTTTTCTGGGATAGAGGGGAGTATTATATTATTAGTGGTTATAAACTTATAGTCATTGAAGAGTATATGCTACACAATACTCCCTCCTTTTATATTTGTAAGGCACGCACGAATATCAAGATTCAAACTTTACAATCTTTGAGCAATAATTTAGCTAACAATTTTAAACTTTTATAATGCAAACTTGATATGGTTGGATTTGTGACGAGCAAGAGTCCCGTCGGAATGGAACTTATGCTTGAAGATCCACTTCCTAGAGACAACATTAGCGCCGGGCGGGCGAGGTACAAGGCGCCAGGTGCCGTTGTCGATTAGCGCCTTGTACTCGTTTGCCATAGCCGCACGCCAATTAGGATCAGCCAGGCCACTGCGATAGTTGCCGGGAATCGGCGAGGCGGCTGCGGCGACCGCTGTCATCCCGATGTATCGGACCGGTGCAATGGCACCGGACTGGGTGCGCGTCACGGGCCGGCTCTGCACAGGCGGTGGTGGAGCAGGGCCTGGCGAAGCCGGTGGCGAGGAGGAAGCAGTGGACGAAGACGGTGAAGCCGGGTCGACGGGGGGCGCCACGACCTGCACAGCCGCCTGCTGTACAGGGGGCGCCACAACCGCCGGTGGCACAGCCGCCTGCTGTGCCGGAGGAGGACGCGGCCGCCGGCTGTACACGTGCACGATCGCACGCGGGTCAGCCGGCGGAGGCGCGGTCGGTGCTCGAGTTGGCGCCGGTGGTGGAGGAGCTGTCGCCGGCGCCAGGGGAAGCGTCTGGAGAAGCGGACCGCGCACGAGGATGGCTGGATCGTCATCCTCGTGGACGGTGGGCGAAGGCCGTGGTCGCTCAACGTCACGCAGGGACGGAGCTGCCACGCGAGGTGCTGCATTGTCAGGTGTCGAGAGAAAATCCAATGCTGATGTAGAGAACGGATCGGCGGAAAAAGGAAATACTGTCTCGTCAAAGACGACATGACGCGAGATAATGATACGTTTAGTGGTTAAGTCGAGACAACGATAACCTTTATGAGATGAAGGATACCCCAAAAAAACGCAAGCTGTAGATCGTGGAGCAAGCTTGTGTGAAGCAGTGGCGGATAGATTGGGATAGCACAGACAGCCGAAGACACGCAGCTGGTCGTAGTCTGGAGTGGTGCTGTGCAGAAGAGTGTAGGGGACGGCGTTGTCCACAGAGGAACAAGGCCGACGGTTGAGAACATAGGTAGCAGTTGCGGCTGATATTATTCAGCGTACGGAGAACGCGCTCGGCCTTTCCGTTCTGCTGAGAGGTGTAAGGACAGGACAGCCGGAGGAAGATGCCACGAGAGGAGAAGAAGGTCGTCAACGTGCGGTTAACAAACTCAGTGCCATTGTCAGCCTGAAAAGACTTGACAAGAATGCCAAATTGGGTATGTGCATAGGCGCAAAAATCGGTAATGATAGAAGCTACTTCAGATTTGCGAAATAAAGGATATGTCCAACAAAAATGAGAGTAGTCGTCGAGCAAAACCAAATAATACTGACACCCAGAGATGCTGGCAACGGGAGATGTCCATACATCACAATGAATAAGATCAAAAGGCGTAGCACTACGAGTTTGTGAACGAGTAAAGGGTAACCGCACGTGTTTGCCCAGCTGGCATGAATGACAAAGCGACTGAGCTACTTTATTACAAGCGACTGAGCGACTGAACTACTAAGAGTGTCGATGACGGAGGGAGCAGGATGGCCGAGTCGAGCATGCCAAATGGTGGTGGTGATGGCGAGTGTGGCGAGCGGCGAGGCGGTAGTTGTGGCGGGAATCGTGTAGAGGTCGCCGGGACTATCGCAGCGAACCATCACGCGTCGACTCGGAATATCCTTAACAGAAAAACCAAGGGCGTCAAATTCAATCGAACAATTATTGTCACGAGTAAACTGACGTACGGAAAGAAGGTTGCGAATCAAGGAGGGTACTACTAGGACATCAGGAAGCTTGAAATTAGATGAACTAGTAGGAAGAACAGAAGAACCGCGGCAAGTAATGGGTAAAGTATGGCCGTTGCCTACGGTAATTGAGGAAGTAGATAGTAGAAGGCGAGAGAGGAGTATACCATCCGTAGACGACATGTGAGAGGAGGCGCCGGAATCCATCACCCAGCCTTGGTTCTGGAACGCCATCTGGTTGAGCGCCGCGATCAACCCAGCCTGATCCCATGCCTGGGGCTGGGCTGACATCTGGACAGGGGCGAACGCCTTGTGGGCCTGGGCCGGACTGGCGCCCAGCAGGCCTGGAGAAGGGGCGCGCCACCCGCCCGGGCCTCCTGCGCCGCCTGGCTACTGGGCCGAGGAAGATGCCACGAGAGGCTGCTGGCCAAGCCGCCTGGCTGTGGGCCGTAGGGATTGAAGCAACCCACGGCCCAGTCGGCGGAACTGCTGCTGCGGGGCGCCCAGGGCTTCTTGTTCTTCTTGCCGCCGCGCCGCGTGGCCGCCGCGCCCTTGCCATAGCCGCCGCCGCCGCTGCCGCCTGCAGGGCCCGGAGCAGAGCCGGACGAAGAGGAGCGGCAGCCGCTGGGACTGGAGCAGGAGAAGACGCGGCGAGCATGGCGAGGCGGCCGTCGTCTTGGCCTCATTGGCGAGGCGAAGCTCCTTGAGCCGGAGCATGTCGAGGGCGGCGGTGAAGTCAGGCAGCACGCGCATTGGCGATGTCGTCCGCGGTGCCGGAGAAGGGCTTGTTGACGCCGCGCAGGAGGTTGAGGACAGCTGCGGTTCAGGGACCGCATGGCCGACGTCGCGGAGGTCCGCCTTCTTCCTCATGCGCTCGGCGTAGGCGTCGATGGAGGAGTCGCCCTGGGTCATCGAGTGGAACTCGTGGAGATGGAAGATCGGCGCGGAGCCTGATTGGCGCGGAAGAGTCCCTCGATGGCGACCCAGATGTCGCGGGCGGTGAGGTCGTCGCCGTCGACGGCGAGGCTGAGGACAGCGTCGTCAACAGTGCCGAAGATCCAGCTGCGAACGCAGCAGTCCGCCTGGTCCCAGACAGGGTCCTGCGGGCTTGGCGGGCGCTGCCGTCGATGTGGTGGCGGAGACGGAACTTGCCGCACATCGACTTGAAGAAGAACGCCCAGCGAGAGTAGTTGGAGGATTGCATCTCCAACTGGATCGGCACATGAGACTTGACGGAGATCGTGGCGAAGGAAGGAACCACGAGGTGCTGTGCGATCGCCTGGTGAACGGCCGCCATGGAGCCGGCGGCCGTGGTGCCCATCGCCGGGGCAGTAGAGGCCCTAGGGCCGACGCAGATGGAGTCCCAGTGGCTGGTGAGGACGAGGAGCCGAGCGCCGGCATGGTCATTAGTTATTAGAGTTGTATCATGGGCGCTAGTCATTTATTTATTTATGATTATATATGATTAATGTTCAGGACCCTTATTGTTTTTGATAATGATTCCTTAACTTTAAGTTCCTTTACAGGAATTCCATGCACAATGGTGTAATTTTTGTGTACTTAATCTTCTCAACATGATATGGACCCAACGAGAGTGGGAGAATACTTATCTCCATACTGGTCTTGGCTTATCATGTCTATTTTCTGATTGCTATTTCCTGAAGACGGTTTATGCGGTTGTAAAGTTCTGTGAGGATGAACTCAAAAGAAGCATAGGAGAAGAAAATTACTGAGAGGCAATCTTGTGATACCTATTTTGATTCCTTTCTACACTTGATCCTTCCTTTGCTGTTGCAGGTATTGTATCTCTTTTTCCAAACTAAGACATCTGTTGGATGTGTACATTTTGTTTGCTTGAGCCTTACATGATCGTATTTAATATTTTGTCTTCAGTTACTTCGATGCATCCACAGTCTCTGGAGAGATCAAATTGCTTGCGATCTGTCTGAAGAAATTGAAAGTGCTAAAATGCCGATAGATGGTGATGAAAGTTCCAAACAGAATGAGACAGGGAAACTGTTAGAGGAGAGCTTGGCGTGAGTGTCAACAGGAGTCGCTGTAGAGTGACACTCAGCCATGCCCGCGCGCTGGAGAAGGTCGACGGCGTACTGTCGCTGTGACAGAAAGAGACCGTCAGAAGACCGGCTGACGGAGATGCCGAGGAAGTGATGCAGATCGCCGAGATCCGTCATGGCAAACTCAGAGGCGAGTCGAGCCAGATGTCGCGGGCGGTGAGGTCGTCGCCGTCGACGGCGAGGCTGAGGACAGCGTCGTCGACAGTGCCGAAGATCCAGCTGCGAACGCAGCAGTCCGCCTGGTCCCAGACAGGGTCCTGCGGGCTTGGCGGGGCGCTGCCGTCGATGTGGTGGCGGAGACGGAACTTGCCGCACATCGACTTGAAGAAGAACGCCCAGCGAGAGTAGTTGGAGGATTGCATCTCCAACTGGATCGGCACATGAGACTTGACGGAGATCGTGGCGAAGGAAGGAACCACGAGGTGCTGTGCGATTGCCTGGTGAACGGCCGCCATGGAGCCGGCGGCCGTGGTGCCCATTGCCGGGGCAGTAGAGGCCCCTAGGGCCGACGCAGATGGAGTCCCAGTGGCTGGTGAGGACGAGGAGCCGAGCGCCGGCATGGTCATTAGTTATTAGAGTTGTATCATGGGCGCTAGTCATTTATTTTATTTATGATTATATATGATTAATGTTCAGGACCCTTATTGTTTTTGATAATGATTCCTTAACTTTAAGTTCCTTTACAGGAATTCCATGCACAATGGTGTAATTTTTTGTGTACTTAATCTTCTCAACATGATATGGACCCAACGAGAGTGGGAGAATACTTATCTCCATACTGGTCTTGGCTTATCATGTCTATTTTCTGATTGCTATTTCCTGAAGACGGTTTATGCGGTTGTAAAGTTCTGTGAGGATGAACTCAAAAGAAGCATAGGAGAAGAAATTACTGAGAGGCAATCTTGTGATACCTATTTTGATTCCTTTCTACACTTGATCCTTCCTTTGCTGTTGCAGGTATTGTATCTCTTTTTCCAAACTAAGACATCTGTTGGATGTGTACATTTTGTTTGCTTGAGCCTTACATGATCGTATTTAATATTTTGTCTTCAGTTACTTCGATGCATCCACAGTCTCTGGAGAGATCAAATTGCTTGCGATCTGTCTGAAGAAATTGAAAGTGCTAAAATGCCGATAGATGGTGATGAAAGTTCCAAACAGAATGAGACAGGGAAACTGTTAGAGGAAATCCGAGAGAGGGGGTGAGTGTGTTGCTTCTAGCAATTCAAGTGTTATTTCTATTGTCTACTTTTTCTTCATTTCGTATTGGTTAACATGTGCAGTGCTAAACAAAACTATGAAGCACTTTAATGGATGGTGATAATGATTGGATATATTTTATTTTCTTAATCTGAGATCTATTACTAAAATTTAAATATTTCATCAAGCTTCACAGTTGACTAATTTACCTAGCCTATCCCTTTTATGGTGCAGGCCGGCCTGGCTCTTGTGGGTATAATTAGCTGGGGAATTTTGGGTAGATCATAGCCTATGGTGAAAGGGGAAGGGAGTTCAAACAAGGATAACCATAGATCCTTAGGGCCCGTTTGGTAGCGCTCCCGCCGCTCCGCTCCATGCGAGAATCAGCGGAGCGCTACCAAACAGTGTCTTGCTCGCTCGATTCTCGCCCGAATCAGCTCGGAGCGATCCTCCCCATTCCGCCCTCTCGCTCGTCATCTCGCGCGGCTTTGCCGACACTCCGCCATCCCCGCGCCGCTTCCCTCCGCTATCTGTGGCTACTCCCCTACCCGCTCGTCGCGAGGCCCTCCTCCCCATCCGCGCGGCTCTCCTCCCTGTCCACGCGGCCCTCTGCTCCGCTGCTGCCGCCAGACTCTCCTCCACCAATCATGCGGCGCTCCTCTCTGCCGCTCGCCGCAAAGTTCTCCACCCCCGTCCGCGTGGAGCGCTGCCACCGTGGATCTGCAGGAACACATGGAGGGTCTGTGGTGGTTGGAAGGAAGGGAGGAGGATCTGCGGTCGTGAGCACATGGATCCCGTCAGTGCCGTCGAGCCGGAGTAGGAGCCGATGGAGGAGCAGTACCAAACGGGTTTTTTTTGGGAGCGAGAGCGGCGAGGAGCAAGGAGCAGAGCGGAGCTGGTCTAGAGCGCTGCCAAATGCACTCTTAATACAGATTGGTACTAATAACTAAAATTACAGTGAAGATATTTGAATGAGTTGATACTGATAACTTGGTAATCAAGCAGCTAATTGATTGTGATTGAACTAGTATTATTCCTGCCATGTTTTTCCTTATGCTGGCAGCAGTGCTGTCCTTGTTCGACATGAGGCATGCAGATGTCATATTTATTTTTCACTGTTTATTTGGTTTATGATACTTTGCAGTCTGACTAATTTTACTTTGCACTTCAAATTATTGCAACATAGTTCATTAATGTTTTGGTCCATCTATTTTTTTGCATACTATTGGTGATTGGCTGTGGAGCTAATTTCTATCCATGTTATATAAGGGCACATGATTGATCATTTGTTGCTGCAGGTACAAGGTCATAGGTTTATGCATGTCTATTGAAGGAGCATTTGCTGATCTTTTAGATAAATCCTCCTTCAGTGCTGCTTTTGTTGATTTAGAGTCTATGGAGTTTAAGCATTTAAGAAAACTTATCGATGCTGTTTTCCTTCAATTGGTTAGAAATTGTCCTACTGAATTCTGGAAAGAATGGATGTTAGACATCTTGGGACCTTTGCTTAGACACTGTGAGAGTATACTTCACTCTGCTTGGTTCAGTCTTATGCACAAAGGTCGAGCTAAAGTTCCTTATTACTTTGGCCAGCTTATTGGATCAGCAGAAAATATCGAAAAAATGGAACATTCTCTCCTGCTTGATTTCACCCGTGCAGTTTGTCGTTTGTTTGGAACTATGTCTTCCCCAGAATCAAACGATGGCATTTTTGTTCAGTATTTTGAATATTCCAGTGATAGAAGGATGGCTGCTTTCCAAGATCTGGAATCATTATCTTCAGGTTCTCTTATTGGGTATGAAAAATAATTTGTTTACCTTATGTTTCATTTGTATTAACTTTATTAAATGATCATAGAAGACACCTATATATTTCATTTCTCTGCAGGTTTCTTAAATTAGCTCATGATTGTTTCACGAGGCTAAGGATGAGCTTATTTGGGTATTGGGTGGATGATGAAGCATCCAGAAATGCTATTCCCTTTTGCCATGCTTTGGTACTGCTTGGAGGTGTCATTAAAGATCAAAGACTTAAGCTATTTGTTTTAGATGATCTGCTTCCATCTCTAATTAGATGCATAGATGATCAACTTCCATGTGCAATTAGACATCTGATTTGCAAGTTGAAGTCAAATATAAGTGAAGATGTCAACAAGGATCTTATCATGCTTTGTCGAGAGTCATATAACTATTTGTCCAGCAATGTTGATGCAGAAAGCCAGGTATGTAACCCATGATTATATTCCTCAATTTAGTTACTGTTATAAGGTTGAAAAATGGAATTACTAGATGCAAATCAATTTTTTTTTTCTGCATGTTCAACTATACTAGAACATAGTGGGGGAAGACACGGACATAGGCAGTGCTTCAGATAACTTCATGCATTGGTTGGCAAAGCAAAAGAAATATTTACGTGCAAAGGCATGTCATGCTGCTCCAAATGAATTTGCTGGGTGGAAAACAGAATGGAATTGGGAGGTTAGTGCTGTTTGTAACCTGCCAACTGGTTTTGTTTTGGTTCTAACTTGTTAGCATCTATGTTTATTTTATTATATTCATCAAGTTTGAAGATGAATTCAGAAGATACCTGCCACTTTATATTGGTATGTTGAAGGAAGTGGATGCAATAGATGGCAGTTCAAAGGTATTGTTCCTTAAAAATACTCGATTGATCAAGATTTTTATTTGGTAATGCCAGTGATGCATCAAGGCTCGTAAAATGCTTTGCACATTACACGGGGTAGTTATGTCAGCGGACATGAGACAAGAGAGGGAGGGGTGGG
>OAMR01000501.1:867274-881214 GCA_900205405.1 Echinochloa crus-galli
GTTGGGGAGGGGAGGGGCAGAGTGGGTGATGATACATGGTAAATGGTTTTGGGTTATACCAGCAGTCAAATATCACAGAGTCAGTTCAGATGGAATGTGTCTTTTTGGATAATATTAGGGTCGTTACTCTTTAGAATATCATTGAATTGTTCTTCAGAAATGTAATTAAAATGTAGGCTGTAGTCCTTGCTGTATTGTTGTAGACAATGTTTTTGTAGGATTCTCTGTTTTAATTTCATATTCTTTACGAGTTACATAGATCAGGGCAACATCTGGTGGGGTTCTATGCTTTTCAGAAAACAAATGGTTCCCTTTGTTTGATGATTAATATATTTGGAATTGTTCGTAAGATGGATTTGCGGATGTATTGTCTACATTGCAGGATGATTTTTCGGACTGGGATATTCTTGAGAAACTGAACCCCCAGTTTAGATTCAAGTACGCTATTAACAGTGTTGAGCATCATCATTTTATTACCATCTCAAATATGCGAAGGGTATGTATCTTTTACCTCAGCAGCTGTGCATATTTGCATATATGTATTACTAATGTTGCATTTATATGTGTACTATTCTGTTACTGAAGCGACGATATTACTCAATGGTGCAAGTGAGAAATCACAACCAAAAGGCGGTGTTCCTTAGCAAAATCATTTCTATCAAGCCATACATTAAGGTATTTTCTTTCTATTTTAATTTTGAGTAAAACACACCAAGGTCCCTAACCTTGCTTGGTGGTGTCACCTAGGTCCCCCCACTATTAATTTAAAGTTTCATGTCCCAGAAACTTGCTAAGCAGTTCATCCAAAGTACAAATGCTCCCAATTGGTGTTAAATCCATCTATCTGGTGACCTGGTGTCATCCATGTCACCTAATTTTTTCCTTCCTAATGTTTGTATCCCAGCTAGGACCGCATGCTATTGAACGAGCAATTGAAAATTCCACTAGGAGTCTAGGGCTTACTTATCTTTTAACATCATTTTCTTCCACGTCGTTACCTCAAGCTCATATTTGGTTAGTTTCTGCATTCCACTAAGAGTCTAGGGCCCACAACATGCCTTGTTAGGATTGACATTAGTAACTGAAGGGTCTGCCATGGTTTTGGACCTCGGGTGAACCGCTTAGCAAGTTTAGGGACATAAAAAGTTTCGAATTAATAGCATGATGACCTAAATGGCACATATGTACAAGTTTTGGGACCACATCCATTTTACTCTTAGTTTTTAGCAACTTCCAGTATGATATATATTTGGTTATTTTTTACAGGGTTCTGACAGTTTTTCAAGTGTGATAAATCGTCTCGAAAATATAGAGACACCATTCAGTACATTTTACTCCTATGATTTGGAAGAGTCTGTTCGTGTGAGTGTTTTCTTTGTATCCTTCCCCCCAACCCACCCAATTTATTTCATGAACTTTCTTAGTTATTTAGTTCGAAGTACTCTGTTTAAGATCAATGGATTTATTAGTTCTCCCAAGTCTAATTTTTTTTTCTTTCAGGTTCTCCTTGATTCAGTGCTGTATTTCTGGGAACCTCAGTTTCATCCTCTCATCCATGAAGTAATTTGTGGACAGTTCAGAGCACTGTAGTTTCCATACCTATTGAGTTGCTTTGTATTTGTGTAATGCTTTATATTTTGTAGGGACATAAAGATTTACTTTTATGGATAATTGATCAGTTAACTAAGGGGGAAGTGTTTGAAGATTTTCAGGTTTGCTGATACAGTATTTGTGATACCACTTATAACTTCTATCATTTTGTTAAATAGATTTCCTCGTTTTACTTTTTCAGCCACTGATTCCAGACCCAAGAGACTTCCCAACACATTTGGAACCATATGCATCGCTATATATTATGACTAAGCTGAAAACTTCTGAGGTATGCCATTGATTTCCCAGGTTTTTTCTAGTGTATAATATTTATTTTCTAGTTGTGCATAATGATGATTTCTATTATTTTTATAGTTTTTTGTTTTAGCTAAAATACATTTTCATATGTTGACTTGGATACTGTTTTTCGGGATTGAATGATGGCAGCAATAATAACACCAAAAAAATCTACGATATGTTAATGTGATATATTTGAAGGATGGTAGATTTATTTTTTTAAAAAGATAACATATCTCAATGGATCTAGGAACAAAGTCATTAAGAAAATTAACCTTATTAGCATTGAACAATATCATGATCACATATGTTTACAAAGTTCAGAAGTACTTCCTACATTTTCTTTTGGACAAAAGAAATGCTTATTCTGGTAATGTGCAAAACGAAGTCCTTTTTTTTTGAAAACACAGGAGAGCTGTGTTTCATTATATTAGAGAGAGAAAAGGTTCCCATACATCACCCTTCTCTCACATGGGGACCGAATGTGAGAGTCGGGCTACACAACACCTACCCTTACATGTAACTCACTCAACCAAGACCCGACCTCAACCTAGAAATTAGGTTGTACCTCCTAGACCCCCTGCAACTTTCTTGCTCTGGCCATACACTAATGGCTATGCTCATCCTTGAGTTCTCTCATGATTGAGACAACTGAAGAGGAGACTCCCTCAAAGACAAAAGCGTTTCTGTGTTTCCAAATACTCCAAGCGCCCAAGATAATCAGAGAGTCAAATCCCAAATGAAGTCTTGATCTGTTGTCCTACTTGTTTTCGTCGTTCTACCCTTGCTTGATCCTGTCAGGCTTCAAGAGTATCAACAATGTTCACACACACTTGACTTAATTTCTTATGATATTTTTGATTTTTAATTTTCAATACAAACTTTATAAGAAATTGATTACCATTCATGTAACTAGTTGATCTTGCTAAATGAATTGGCGATATTTTAAACCTAACTCTATTTTTGATCTGTAGTTTTCTTTACATGTTTTTAGTTGATGTCTGAACTTCCGTTTCGACAATGAAAACATTCCAATTCAACTAAATCTTAAAGAAATCCAGCTCATCTAATCATGTACTTACCACGGACCTTTATTAATCTTTTTACATCATAAGACCTTGTGGCTTGTGGTGTGCCATTATGTGGGTGCTCCTATACAAAGACCCATGCAGTGTTTAGCTTGAGTTTGATCTATGTTGTTCGTTTTCTTAAAGTTTATTTGATATTGCTGCTGTAGACAGTGACAATTTTCTGTGTGTGGATGGCAAGTCTGTGTAGGGCCCGGTATGCTTAGATGTACTGGGACTAATTTGATGTGGCTACTTGTAGTAGTTTGAAACTTGAAAGTAGAAGCTAATGCTTGTTGAACTGTGTTATCGGTAGTGTTCACCTATTTAGCCATTTTTTAGGATAAGCGGCTATTTAGCCATTGTATTGTCTAAATGGTGTTTAAATGCGCTAAATGGCCATTTAGGTGAATAGTGGTTATGGGATGTTATGGCCATGGGCCACGACCTTGGGATGGTTAAATTAGGAATAAGTCAAATTGAGGAAGGAAATTGTCTAGTTAGTAAAGTGATGAGATTTGTCATGAAATGAGAGATAGAGATAGAGAGCAGGTTGTTTGTATCAAGCTACTAGTTGAGATTAGGCTCCATATACATAAAGTGACCCATGCATGTGCTCAACAGAAACCAAAGCAAGATATAAACACAGTTTATACCTGGCTGATTATAGTTTCCTGGTAGTAGTGATCAAGCCTGACGTTGACGAGTGCCGTTATCGTGTCATTGGACCCATACCCAAGTCGACGCCATAAGAAATTATCAACACCAATTGGGTTTAATATTGTCATAGAAAATGAGGTCGACTTCTTTTACTCGGAATGTCGTTGCCATCCTAGGGACACTAGGACATTTTTGTCCTCACCTTGTAAAATCCTCTTGCATCTAGAGTATCATGTTCCTCGACCCCATCGACCTGTTAGCTTTGTGACTATTTAACTCTTCCTAGGAGAAACATGGATCGAAGTCTAATGTAATGTTGCATGTTATATCTGCACTTTCTAGCCCTAGTTTACTTAGATTCAGAATTTTTTATTTTTACTTGCCTGGTAAGACTGATTTATTCAGAACTATAAATACAGACTAATGTAGATTGATAGATTTCATGGAAGGTTTTTATAGGTTATAATCTAGTCTTTTTCTGTCCACACCGATTTATACTTTTGTGATGGCTTGTGGTTATGGAATGTTAGCCCAAATAGGATTTTCAATTCATCTCAACCATACATAGAAGGTTTGGGGTGGTATATATAGCCACTATGGCACAATTTTAACTAGCCCCCTTGAATCTTGACTAATGACTCAGATGCTGAAAACATATTATATGCACTAACTACTAGTACTATTAGATACATGCACACAAAAGACTTATTTCTAATAATCTCCCCCTAAGTACTTCGAGGTAGTTTGGGCCATGCCGATCCTTTGCTCGCGGTTCAGAAAATCAGCGAGCTAGTCTTAGGTCCTGAGTGTTGATCCTCCCGAATGACTTCGTCAGGAGGTCTGTCGTAGTTGGAGCCCATGGTCTTCTGTGTTCGCGGTGTCTCCCGCAAGCCACTGAGGGGTAGCTGGTGGATGTAGGCCTTCCCCTTCAGGTTCTGGTGACTGGGAAGGTGATCAACCACCTCCCTGAGTCGGGTTCTTCTGCTTCATTGTGGCGCACCATAGTTCGTGTCCCTCCTTGTTGAAAGCTGTGCACGGAGGAGTAGGAGCCGGCGCAGGAGAGTGGGGCGTGGCTGGAGTTGTCGGTAGTTAAGAGCTCGCTGAAGGTGGTGGAATGCTCCCCGGAGTCGGTGAAGGGTTTGCTGGAGCTGGTGGCGACCCAAGTGCTGGGATAGGCAGGCTCGGCAAAGAAGAGCTGCCAACTACTCCAACTCCCTTGGAGTAGGCGTAGTCAACGTTGAGGTTGAGCTGTTGTCCACCGTCTCGACCGACACCAACTCCTTGGTGCCGACCTACTCCACCTTCGTATGGAGGACGTAGAGGCGATTGCTCCCCTGACCACCTTGGCCAGGAGACTCTGTCGTCGATCCTAGATACGAAGCACTCCGACGCCGATCTCTAGGCGTGACCCGTTCTCGTCCAGCTCCAGGCTGATGATTGAGTTCCAAAGCACAGGAATGTAGTAGATGCTGATGAGGAGCGATGTCCATAGCCGAAGAGTTGTCGGACTTGGAGCCGCGCACGTCGACATTGAGGTCGGAGAAGAACTCCCAGCGCCCAGTCATGTGGTGTGTGGCACCACTGTCTAGGAACCACCCGTCGATCTTGTCGTCACTGGCCTTGCCGAGGAAGACGTGAGCGTGTGGCTCATCGAGGTGATGAACTGTCGCGGCCTATGCCGCGGGAAGTAGCTCGATGGTCCCGTGAGACAGGAATAGACCTCGCCCTCCTCAATACGCGCGACGCGAGCTTGACCCCGCCTTGGCTACAGTCCCTGGCCCAATGACCAGTCGTGCCACAGTTGTTGCATGTATTGTCTTGTGCCGTGTCGCGCTCACCGGCAGCGACGTCCTCGACGTCTCCACGTGCGCCGTCCTTGGCGCGTCCTCGCGCCTTGATAACCACTAACTTGCGCTTGCGGTCCCACTTTTCTGCTCCTCCTGGCGAGCGAGCCACCTCTCCACGGTGAGGTGGAATTGGCCACTGAGGATAACCTCCCCGCGGTCGTCAACCGCCTTGAGCCGCCCTGTGAGCTCGGAGAAGTCCAGCAACGTCTCGAAGGATATGGCAAGGTTTGAGTACTTCTTGGGGACGACATGCAAGAACTTCTCGACAGCTGTCTCCTCGGTGACGTCGTCGCCGCCATACCGCGTCATCTGCTGCTTAAGGTTGGAGAGGCGGAGGGCGATCTCCATTGATGTCCTCGCCCGACTTGGACGCTAGGCAGTATCACTCCCGACGAACTCCTGGAGTGTGGACCTCCATGCACTGTCGCTGATGATGTGTGATAGAGCCATGGCGTCCTAGGTAGCCTTCGCGGACCTCTTGTCCACAAGGTGGGACGCCAACTCCATCGGGACTGCAGCGAGGAGCACCTCCAGCACTCTCTGGTCGTCGACGATACCGTGCCGCACCGCATCCCATATCTGCAGCACCTGCAACTTTCATCACCGAGCTTCACTTGGTGTAGTTTGTCTTCGTGAGCATCGGCCACGACGTTCCCTTGTCTTGTAGACGATGGCCTAGACGACGGGGGGCACCATGCCGACCTTGGCGGCCGCAACACTGCTCTGGAGAAGCAGAGGCACGCCAGACCCTCGGAGGTGTCCGCGCACTACCGCTCTGGCTGTCATGGTCGAAGTTAGAGTCGTGGTAATGGACCGAGGTCGGAGTCAACGGTCTCCGTGCGTCCTGAGAATGCTCGCCGTCTTGTATCACCACTGCCTTCATTCGCTCCTCCTGTTGGACCATCTCCCTGGTGGCTGCTACCTGGGCCGCCACCGCCGCCTAGCGCGTGGTCTTGTTCGTGCGCGCTACCTCGGCCTCAATCCACCACACGTCTCTCATTGCCGTTGCAACCACCTCTGCATCGAGGCCGCCGCTCGGGACCGCGTGCTCAATGCCAAGCCGCGCTCGTGCCAAACTGGGTAGCCGAGCCGAGCCTTGGAGCCGGGCTTCCGAGCCGAGCTGAGCCTTCGAGCTGGATTATCGAGCCGAGCCGAGCCAAGCTGTAAGCCGAGGAGCCGAAATCCGAATTGAGACGGCTACGACAAGCTGAGCCGACCTTGAGCAGACCTGCGTGCCGAGCCGAGCTGGCAAGCCAAGCTCGCTGCGCTCGCTAGCACGGGCTTGCGCGCCTCCCACGCGCCGCCCTGCACCAGCCGCACGGCTCCCTAAGCCGCGCGCTCGTTTGCTCGCAGCTGCCGCCCGCTCTTGCCTGTGTCGCGCTACCCATGCGGCCTGCCCTTTCGCCCGCGTGCGCCGCTCGCTCCATTGCCGCTTTTACCTGCACGCGGACCGATGATGTCCGATCCGCCTTGCGCCGCTGGGGTTTAGGGTGGTGGCATGGGTTGGGCTTGTTGGGCTGAAGGTGAAACCCTAGCTCTAGATACAATTTGTTAGCCCAAATAGGATTTTTAATTCATCTCAACCATACATAGAAGGTTTGGGGGATATATATAGCCACTATTGCACAATTTTAACCAACCCCCTTGACTCTTGATTAATAACTCATAGGTGTTGAAAACATATTGGATGCATCAACTACTAGTATATTAGATATACATGCACACAAAAGACTTGTTTCTTAACATGGAACTTCGTATCTGTATGCCTTACTGTGATTTTGTTGAAGTTCTTATTTCTATTTAATAAATCATGGAACTTGAATTACTATGTTTTGTTTTCATTATGTGTAAGGAGGAATGCTGATGTACTTTTTGTTTTTCTTTTTTCACTATGATCATCTTTATGTTTTTTTGAAACTCTATCAATTCTTTCAGTATGCTACGGCTGTACTGCAACTCCGCTTGCATCAAGAATATGACAATTATTTGGCTTCTGGAGAGTTGGATAGTTATATTTATGAATTTGTGTCTTCGGAGGTATAATGATTTTTCTAACTATGTCAGGTGCTTATAAATGCATTATGGCTGTCAGATATGATAAGTTGTACTTATGCTGCTCATCATTTGCAGGAAAATTTGTTTAGGATAGATGTTGACAGTTGCACGGTGCCACATAAGTTCTCAGATTTGAACCATGGTCTTATTGCATTGTCTCTTAAGGTGGCAGCTATATTCCTTTGGGTAGTCATTTTTGGTGAATTGATTCCTTAACCAATAAATACTTTTTGTAGCGAAGAACTGCAATTGTGCGATTGTATACTGATGCTCTGATATATTCGGATTGTATAAGAGGCCTTGTTACGGATGCGTTGGTATGGAGCAAAAATATTATTTCAATGATATATCCCTGTTATGCTTTCAAATATGACTTTACATCTCTTGTTCTGCTTTGCTTGTTTTGAATGCCTCTCGTGAAACTGTTTCATCAGAAAGAAATCAGTGAATTACCATGCATCGCGTTGTTTAATATTGAGTCTTAACATATTGCTTCCTGATGTTTTGTTCATCAGGAAACTATGCTTATGGTTTATTACAGATTTAATTTGATACAACTTTCATAGAACCAGAGCTTTTATCTTTTTCTGGAACATCTGAAATCTTGTACAGTAGATAACACCCTAAGACATTTAGAAAAGAAAGGTATCTATATAATTTGCTTGCATCATATCAAGTATGCTGCATTTGAAGGTCATATGATCTTGATTTTTTATTCAGTTAGGAATTTACAGACTATGTCATTTGGTTCATGGTAATTAAAACTAGAAATTAATACCCTATTTCAACACCATACTCTTGCTTGCGTTCCTGGGCTACAAGGAAGATCTCTTCAGTTTGTTGATAATATGCTTCCAAGAGATCTGTCCTTGTGCATGTTATGGGCTAGGTTCTTTGGCCCAGATCGACCCAGTCTTAGGCCTGCTACTGTAACCCGTGAACTGTAGCACTGCAGTTAGGGTTAGTTAGATATAAGAGTATAGATTAGGTATTTTTCTTAGGAATCAAGAAAGCCTCTCCATATTAACAGTTGTGTCAATCAAAGTCAAGCAAGAAACAATCAAACTAGTTTCCCCTCTTGTGTCCGTCCCTGTCATCTATGATGTAGTCTCTTAACCCTAATAACTGACTCCAGCTGGCCATCTTCCCGGTGGTGTTTACCATGTCATGGATATGGGCCATGAAAACTTTTATGTTGAGTCTTAGCAAAACCAGTTTCCTATATATTGATTTTTAGGCTGTTTACATGTTTAACAAAACATAATTTAGATTAAACGTGACACCAAACAACCCCTTACGGCGTTTACATCTTGCATGTGCCAAAATTATAGCTGCACTTGTTTTATAGATTTTGAAATAGGCATATGTTTTGAGTTTCCAAGTGCATAGGAGGCTGGGAAATATATGATGTTTGACTTTCTTGTGCTGCACGTGTCAATAAGATACAGTGGTACAATAATATGCTATCACTATTTGAAACTAAATTTCAGAAAAAGCATGTAAATGGTACATAAAAATGCCCTGGTGTGTGTAACTCATCAATGCACAATTCTTCTTTTTCTCATTATTGTATTCACCTGCAGAAATTTAACAAAAGTTGGCAAGTAAAATGGGGATAATAAGCTCTACTTGTGTACTTTATTGTATCGTTAATCTGATTCTTTCTTTTTTAATCTTTTGGTTAACCTGATTCTGAAGTTATTCAATACGAACACATTTCAGCTTAACAGTCGTCTCACAAACTTGATGAGGGAGCTGGACATAAATGGTTTTTTTGCTGTCGATAATAATCTTGTCAATTGGGTACGTGCTTACATATTTAAATGATGCCCAATTGTTCCCTTGAGGTCTATATCATGATACTTATATTCTACTATTTGAATGTATTTGTAATTACACAGGGGTTTAAAGTACAACAGTAATTGTTGTAAGCTTCTAAAGGTTATGGCTAAAGATATAGTACTAGATCTGTTGTCATAAACAACACAATGATGAGTTATTCCACACAGTTACAATCTTTCCCAAGAAAACAATAAATCTGTTCAATTATCAGGATTACAGAACAATATTACTACAAAAGGATACTTGGCGCGCCTTCGAACAGGTGGTACACTGGATCTAGTGTTTTCTTTTCTGGACTGTTGTTGCAAATACTAGAAACTTGCTGGGCTACTTTGTTTATTATAAAGTTTATGATTCCTCGACATCTATATTTTGTATGTTTACATGCATCCGAACACTCATACGAGGATTAATATAACATGTACATACGGGCAATATGTATATTGTGCAGTGTTATATTGTTGTACTCGAATCTAATGGTCAATTTCTTCTAGGTTGTTGATGAACCACGTGTTAGGTTGGGTGAATATCTTCCTAAGGTGCACAAAACTCTCTTTGAGGTGTGGAGTTCTGTAATCTTGTACATAATATAATATCTTAATCATGCATATATTGTTTCAGTTTTGGAGAGATACACGACACTACAATTACAAATACTATGACATTGTTCGGGAACCCTTAGAAAAGGTCAGTATCCTTAATCCTAATGCACTGGAAGCTATGGCAGAACATTGAATGATTCTTTTGCAGAGAGGGATGTAGCTTGATTGCTAAATTAGTTATACCATCTTGTTATTATTATAGTATTTCTGTATGCACGTTGATAATCTTGATGTATACAAGTTGGACACATGGTAATTTGGTGTTATGTGTTATGATCTGTGTGAGAACATTTGGTGCCTCAGTGAAACATTTTGCAGCAACAAACAAATCCCAGACACCTTACTGCTACTGCTATTCAGCTAATATGTACTGCAGTATAGTAATTGTACAAAAACCCTTGATAAATTGACATGGTCTGGAGGCGAGTATTACATTGGATTAATCATGGTTGGCATTGAATTGTCCAGTAAAATATTAATTCTATATTCAGTGTTAGATTTCTAATTTGTGCTTTCTTGCATCTTGTTTTGTTCTGGAGTTGTATGCATTTATCAATTGATTTATACATTATGACAAGTTATTTCAGATCTTCGTGGAGTCACTGATGCCATCTGACCATACTTATTGCTGAGCTGGCAATATAATTTTCTGTACATGATGCTTGGTCATGTCGCTTCTCAAGGCTCGACAAATTACAATCTATGCACTGCAGTACAAGTTAGGAGTTGTAGCTCTATAATCCTAGATAGTAGCACTTTTTGTTTTAGACGAACAACTTGTAGTCTATGAATTTCTTATTATTGCAGATCACTTATTGCGTGTAGCCTCTGCTGTCTGTTCTAAAACATGGCGTCAATGTTTTGATGTCGTGTTGTACACTGTGTGCCCTTAAACCATGCTGCTGAATAGTTTGAAGTACCAGTACAGCTAGGGCAAGCAAATATATCAATGTCTTCCCTCTATTAAATCCAGCTGCTGTCGCCAGTAGGAATCTATTTTTCTTCGCCTGTTTGCATGTGAAATGACATTCAATTTTTATCACCTATGGCTGCTGGCCTGTACAGTACTGTAGTGTGGTGCTTGGGTGCTTTGCGTGAGATGAGCTGAACCGAGTTTCAGCGTCAAATGTCATCATGTTGAGCTTCCGCTGGTGGCCACACTGCTACATCAAAACTCTTGGCAAAACTCGGCGTGAGGTGTAACACGCCGGCAATTTAAAGAAAGCGTTCTGAGAAAATGGTCTAATTTTGAAATAGTTTTGCCGTAGTCTATTTATAAATTTTCTTCCTAAATGCTCCAAAATAGTACACTAGCACGAGGAGAGGAGAGGGAGAGGCCTGCGGCGGCGTGACCTATTTACTCTATATTCTTGCTGTTGACGTGTGACCATTTTACAATTCTCTCGCCCTATCACAAGGAAACAAACGCAACTTTGTGATGGAAAAAAAATACTGACATCGTCCTCATTCAACATTTTTTTTCTGGGGAAATATTCAACAAGATTTTTCTGGGGAAATATCCTACCTCCGAGGGACATCGACTGTGTATCGCCGTTGCTTCCACATCCGACGAGAAGGAAACAAGCAAGCGTCCAACAAGTAATTGGCCCACAAATAACAATGCGCCCAACACGCAAAGACTCTCAGATCCTGTTGCACTCGCTACCATGGCCATGGACGCCGGCCGGCCGCTCGCTACCTCTGTCGCCGACCCCTTCGCTCCCACCCAAACCGGAGCGCCTCCATGGCTGCCCGCCACACCGTCGGAGGGCCTACAGTGCACGGTCTTTGGAGTAGACACTCACAGCCGACAGCAGCAGCTTGAAGAGAGTAGCTTCAAATTAGGAGCAGACATAGCATGGTGAACGATTATTGAATTGAGACCATGAATTGATGTGAACTGAGATTGTGATGGTGCAATACTGAATGGCTTTGTCAATTTTAATATCTGATTATATGTCGATTTGAGCTCCTTGATTAACAGAATAAAATACAAGGTATCTGAAATTGCGGGGAAAATTTGTGGATATCAGTATTCCTTCATTTTTTTTTGCGGGTAATCAGTATTCCTTCATGGACGAAGCAAAAGGATCTATAATACAATCTGCTTTAACACAAAAGAAAAGTTCAGAAGAACACTCCAAAACTACTATATGAGTCAATTGTGAAATACTGAATTTTGCAAGAGCATGACCGCACGCGAGTCTGTAACATTCAGAACATTCCGTAGAGCTCATCAGTGACCACCAGTTCATTTCAGCTCTGCCAAGCACCTTCCGGTGCCAACGGCATCACCATGACAGTCTCCCTCGCCTAAGAGCTACAAAGTCTGCTTAGCCACAACCTTGCACAACCGCATGTCATGGCCGTCTCGTATCACCTGTTAGCACTGCTAGCAATCGTTGCTAATACATCCCTGAAGTGAGCTTAGCTTCGGCGGCGACCCATTCATGCACGGTTGCACGCCCACCTGGGCAGCTTTGGGCAGGAGCGCAGGACATGGTCTGCGCGCTGAGGGCGAAAGCGCACCAGTGTTCGCTGGAACCGACGGGGCGGCCAAGTTCAACAGCTTGCTGAGTGCCAGTGTTTGCTGGACTCGTGCAGAGCCGAGTGGAGGAGAGGAATTGTATGGACATTCTTGCAGTACGTTGGATGGACAATCGACGTCCCAGCGCTTTGGACGTCCCTCGGAGGTAGAATCCTCTACTGCAGAGGATCCCGTTCCATGCGCCGTGGGGGCACGGAGCTGCAATGGAGCTGTCACCACACGTTAGACCGAAGGACTCAACTCAGTTGCTGCCTGCTGCATTGACCAAATTTTTATGGCAAATCATCACAATCAAGAGCAGCAATCCACGAGGATTCATAACGAACAGCTGGAACTCGAAAGTCTTTTAGTTAACCTGACAATAATATTATCACAAAACTATGATCACACGCAAATAGAAAATCACATTCGCAAATTAACCTCGTCTCAACTAAGGCATACACTCAGAAAGTCAACACACCAAAATGGAACATTATGGGCATATGCTCTAGTGTGAGCTTTATACAGTCATACAGAGCAAAACTGTTTGTCATACCAGTTCTGATTGTAAGACAACGTACACTCATGAAAGGTGACCATAAGTTTTCTTCATACTATGCAAACATGCTACAAAAGAATACACTTGCTAGGAGTTTTAGCCAACTGATACTTTTAACTTGTTCCGCACCTGAAAGGCTGAACATACGTACTTGAGCCTGCATGTACCATAAAGAATATTGTTTTTTTTAAAATAACCATAAAGAATATTGTAAGTATCCATTGTCTTATAACCTGAAGCACTAACATGCTAGTAATAGATGTAGAGCTTACTCCTGAGAAGAGGTGAAGTTTGTATCCAGTTGAGCTTTCTCATTTTCTTTACCAGGTCTATCATGTAGTCAGACTTTGATTTCTGTATTTTTATTTCAACTTCCTTCTTGTGACGGCCCATGTCATCCTAGGAAACAACGGAGAAGCTGAATTAAATTAGAGGAAAAACAAGAATATCTAAACTCAACTGTATGTACAGCATGTATTTTTATGTCTCATATACATACCTTTACTCCTCTATAGTTGTATAAAGAATCCTTGTGGGCGACGATTTTGTTCCTTAAAAACATTATTGAATCAAAAAGATTTTTCTCTTGATGAGTAAATCCTAAATTTTTGATGCAACTCGTTAGTCCAAGACTGTCCATAGCTTTTAGTATCCCTTGCCTTCCTGTTTCATTGTCAGTGCACCAGTATACTTCCCGAATAAAATGAATCTTGATGTCAACACTCCATAGCCCTGGCTCCCACATTAGATCAGTGTAGCTACACAATTCAAACATGAATACATAAGAAAATAAACACATTAGACATCAGTACCATCTATGGTGTAGAGAGACAGAATGGGGAAACACCACACCCAATTGGGGGGGTGACCTCTCATATATATGTATATATATAT
>OAMR01000501.1:934464-948409 GCA_900205405.1 Echinochloa crus-galli
CTGCACGCACTTTAGTCGTTGCTCCATGAAATGTTGATTCAATAAGATGCATGACTTTACATTTTGCTCTATAAGTATGTTTCTTTGTGCTACTAGCCGCGGTGTGTCGATCTCATGATTTTGCTTGCTCGGTGTGTTAAGTCGTTATCGTCTCTTCCCGTCCACCGCTTCTATAACCGTCTATAGGGTTAATTTAGAGCTTTCGGTGGCCGATGGGTTCTCCATCAAGAGCGACCTCCACTTGCTGCTTGCTGCTTGCGCGGGGAACCGACTATTTATTTATCAAGGGAATTTTTCTCTCTCATTGTGCTCACAATCTTGGTGAACGCCCTAACTCTCGGCGGCTGCTCGTTGGACAGTGCCTCTACTGCAGGCACTTTAGTCGTTGCTCCTTGAAATGTTGATTCAATAAGATGCATGACTTTACATTTTGCTATTTAGGCTAGGATGTCCTAGTTGCGGTTAAGGTAGTGTATCTCTACCTAATAACTTTGGTCTGCTTGCTAGACCATTTTATTTAAGCCTTCCATTACCGGAAGGAAAAACATTGATAGAGGATCCCCATCCCCTTCTTGTCGTAGACGATCCAACCACGGCAAAACTGCAGTAGACATGGGTTTCCATTAACCAAGATGACCTTTAATTTGTGCTAGACAACAGAGTAGAGACCTAGTCAGTCCACCACCTTCGGAAACCGAGGTATATTGCATAAGTTCTAACATAAAGGACCAAGAAACATAGTCGAATAATGCCCCGGCAATATCGACCATATATATAGAGCAATTTTAGTAGCTTTCAAGCATGTAACAATGTTGCTGATAGATATGCACATAGCAGAATTTGTCATGAATTTTGCAAACTTTGATAAAGGAACTGTCATTGACGCCAATCCGCTCCAGCAAAAACATACTCAGAAGTAAAGTTAAAGCTTTCGCAAAGATTGCATTAAACTATGGACCAAAATGATGGATCTGTAATCTCGCTTTTTTGGCAACAAGATCAATTGACCATATATGCATATCACCATTACTATTCACAATATCGTAGATGTGCCATTACAATTTCAAAAGTCTTCAAAATATGCCATTACTTACCCTTTCGACATGTTCATACAAATTTTAGGACCAAAATGTTCCTATCTCCTTCCTCCTTCCATCTCCTGTCCCCTCTCCCAAAATTCAGTTCATCGTCAGGCTCATCACCAAGCTGTCATCGGCGTCGCTCCTTAGGAAGTTGCCACCACCGCCGCCGTCGCTTCCCAACGTCGCCCTCGTCGCATGTGGTCACCAGCACCGTTGGCTGCATGAGCTCGAGGCAGAGCCTGAGCTTGTTGGGCTTGATGTTCGTGAGCCCCGGCATGTTACCCTTGAAGAGGAACTCGGAGGTGAGGCTGCAGAGCACGTTCAGCGGCGTGATGTCATCGAGCGTCCTAGCGTTCGGGGCGGCATGGTGGTCGAGGAGCACGGAGACCATGTCGGGAGACACCATCTCCGCCGCCAGGTGCAGCGCTATCTTCCCCACCGGGCCAGCACGGGAGTTGATGTCTGCCGCACCGAGTTCAAGCTGCACCTTGACGACGTTGCGGTTGCAGTGCTTGACAGCGTAGTGGACAGCGAGGGTCCATGACCATCAGCTTGATGAGCTCGATGTCAGTGGTGTCCAGGGCCACGCGCATGCACCGGATCTTGTGGTCGCTGTCCGCAGCAGAGGACGGCGCATTGATGGGGAGGTAGTGGTGGGTGAGCTTGAACGACGAACGTGGACGTGGAGTGGTGGTGGTGGGCGTTGTGGTGCCGTCCGCCGCCGTGGGAAGCCACCCGCGGCGGTGGTCCGTGCGAGCCGACCACCGCCGCGGGACCGGTCCGCCGCCGCCGCGAGAGCCAGTGTCCGGCAACTTCATGCTCCGCCGAAGGCCGCCCCCCTCGCGGAGGGAGCAGGAGAGGGGGCGTGCGCTGGTGGGAGAGGGAGAGGGAAGGGCGGCACGGAGGGAGCAGGGAGAGGGAGGGGTGGGCACGAAGGAAGAGAGAGGGAGGGGGGCCGCGCGGAGTGAGAGAGAGAGCAGAGAGGACGGGAGGAGGAAGAATACAGGGGTATTTTGGACAAAAATGTTTACGAAGACATCGAAGGGGTAAGTAATGACATATTTTGAAGACTTTTAAATTGTAATGGCACATCTACAATATCGCGAATAGTAATAGTATATCTCCGTAAAAATTGCAATATCATATATCCAATTAACCCTTTCTATTAATCAAGATGACCTTTAATTAGTGCTAGACAACAGACTAGAGACCTAGTCAGTCCATGGTCGCAAAAAAAGAGACCTAGTCAGTCCACCGCCTTCAGAAACCGAGGTATATTGCATCTTACTATTACTAATTGGAGGCTCCTTTTAGAGGCTCCACGTTAATTCTCACGAGACGCGCTAGAAAAAGAGATAAATCTTAGAAATTCTCACAAAAAATAGAAACATCTAGCCGTTAAAAAAGTATATTATAATAATCACAAATAATAATAACCCTTAGATCTATTTTACTATTACTAATTGGAGGCTCCTTTTGGAGGCTCCACGTTAATTCTCACGAGACGCGCTAGAAAAAGAGATAAATCTTAGAAATTCTCACAAAAAATAGAAACATCTAGCCGTTAAAAAAGTATATTATAATAATCACAAATAATAATAACCCTTAGATCTATTTTACTATTACTAATTGGAGGCTCCTTTTGGAGGCTCCACGTTAATTCTCACGAGACGCGCTAGAAAAAGAGATAAATCTTAGAAATTCTCACAAAAAATAGAAACATCTAGCCGTTAAAAAAGTATATTATAATATGAGGTAGTGGTGGGTGAGCTTGAACGACGAACGTGGACGTGGAGTGGTGGTGGTGGGCGTTGTGGTGCCGTCCGCCGCCGTGGGAAGCCACCCGCGGCGGTGGTCCGTGCGAGCCGACCACCGCCGCGGGACCGGTCCGCCGCCGCCGCGAGAGCCAGTGTCCGGCAACTTCATGCTCCGCCGAAGGCCGCCCCCCTCGCGGAGGGAGCAGGAGAGGGGGCGTGCGCTGGTGGGAGAGGGAGAGGGAAGGGCGGCACGGAGGGAGCAGGGAGAGGGAGGGGTGGGCACGAAGGAAGAGAGAGGGAGGGGGGCCGCGCGGAGTGAGAGAGAGAGCAGAGAGGACGGGAGGAGGAAGAATACAGGGGTATTTTGGACAAAAATGTTTACGAAGACATCGAAGGGGTAAGTAATGACATATTTTGAAGACTTTTAAATTGTAATGGCACATCTACAATATCGCGAATAGTAATAGTATATCTCCGTAAAAATTGCAATATCATATATCCAATTAACCCTTTCTATTAATCAAGATGACCTTTAATTAGTGCTAGACAACAGACTAGAGACCTAGTCAGTCCATGGTCGCAAAAAAAGAGACCTAGTCAGTCCACCGCCTTCAGAAACCAAGGTATATTGCATAAGTTCTAACATACAGGCCCAAGAAACATAGTCGAATAATGCCCCGACAATGTCGACCATATATATAGAGCAATTTTTGTAGCTTTCAAGCATGTAACAATGTTGCTGATAGATATGCACATAGCAGAATTCGTCAGGAATTTGGCAAACTTTGATAAAGGAACTGTCATTGACGCCAATCAGCTCCAGCAAAAACATACTCAGAAGTAAAGTTAAGGCTTTCGCAAAGATTTTATAAAAACTATGGACCAAGATGATGGATCTATAATCTCAGATATCTTTCGCATCTCGCTTTTTTGGCAGCAAGATCAATAGACCACACATGCATATCACCGGACGACCTTTCAGACTTCCTCGACCGTAAAGTAGTCACGCTACTAAAGATTGGTCTGAGTGATGGAACCCAAGCGCCTGGAAGGCAGTTGTGGATCTAGGGGTAGGGTGGTTGGGCCACGGCCCACCCTAAGATTCGGCCCCATGACAATCCATCCCCTCATGTTTCTAATTTTCTACTGCTACTAATTGAACCTATTGTCTAATTACTCCTTTTTTTTTGCCTCATGTGCTAGATTGGCCACTGCTGGAAGTCCAAGAATGAAGCTCGACTGACATGTACCTGATGCCGACCGATCATATTGTTCAAGTATTTAAAGATAAGCTCGTTGTCAGCTTCGTCCTTTGCCTGACAATCCTCCGCCAACGAGATGTTGAGATACTCCATCCGGTTTGGTAAAAAAGTCTTTTAGGACAGCGACACGGTCATCAAAGTACAATTTTAACTTCTCTTTTCTATAAAAATATTTATTGAAAAGTTATATATGTATACTTTTATGAAAGTAATTTTTAAGATCAATCTATTTATAAATTTTTATATTTTCAAACTCAACAACTTAAATGTTATTCATGACTTTTATTTCCAATGTTTGACTGAAATCTTGTCTAAAGTTACTTTCTTTACAAACCGGAGGGAGTACTGTGATTCTGATATTTCGTGACACGCACAAGAATCTACTTACATGGATTTTTTGGTTTCTCCGATATTTGCATGATGAGGCGGTCTGAATTTGCAACCTAATCCGGTTGTTTCGAGAGCTGCACAAGACATCAACGGTGGAGGGCAAAATTTGCATAAGTACCTTCCATCTGTAAAACTACTGGTCGCATAACTCATAACATGATGTTTTTGGTCCCAGTAATTAAAATAGTGAGATACCATTTGTGTAATCTAAGCATTTGAATCGCTTGGTTGTAAAGATGTTGTATAAATTAATTGTACTATATATACCAGAACTTTAGCATCAAAACACACAGCACCCTTTCTCCTTGATGAACTAAGAATAAACTCTCGGCAGTTTATTTCTCTAGACAGACTACCAGTCCCACACCACACCATGGTCAAACGAGATTGAGCGACGCCAGCATGGCAGCACGACTCAACACTACCACATACAAAACCAAACTGGCACTACAACAAACTATTTAATCTGTGACGGATTCTTCGCGATGAATTTCGAAAACGTCGCAGATCTGCAAATAGCCCATTTGGGCTCAACTTCGGGCCTTCAATCTGTGACGAACTTTAGTAATACGTCACAGATCTGCAAATAGCCCACTCGAGCTCAAACTCGAGCCTTCAAATTTGACACAATAGGGATGAGAGAACATGGGATTCGAACCTAGGTGGCGGGGTTTGTAGCCAAGCTCCTTTCGACTACGCCACTCGCGCGTTGTTGAGTGTGGAGTGAAAAAGTTCTATATATTTTGGAACTAAATAAATTTAATCGGCAAAAAAAAAGGCGAGCCTGGAATTCGAACACAGGTGGTGGAGTCAAAAGGCCACGGCTCCTTACAACTGCGCTACGCGATCGTTGCCGAATGTGTGAAGTGAAGTTGTCATATATGTTTAGAGTAAATGAATTAATCCCGCGCGCAAAAATAAAGGGCTGAAGTGGGATTCGAACCGGGGGTGCGAAGGTTAGCAAGCAGGTGCCCCACCACTGGGCAACAAGTGCGGGTGTGGCGGTATTTGGAATTTGTTTCTATATATATATATATATTATTTTGTGCCCAGTTCTATTGGAACAAAGAATACGTGAATGGTTCATATTTTCCCTTTTAATCTGCAATCAAATTTTGTATCCAGTTTTTCTTCGTCATCCGTAATCCAAATTTGATGATTTTTTTCCTGATTTTTTCCAAAATCAGCATATTTTCATTAGTGACATTATTTAGTATAGATTACTATTTCACGGATCTTATTTGTATGCCTTATCTTGTACCTTATAAGTAAAATTAGAAAACATATTTGTTTTCCACAACCATTACTAATGAAACTTTGTATTTTGTAATATTAAAGTGAACACAAGGTTATGTTCAAACTTGAAATGCATATAAGTTCAAACATGTTGTAAAGTATGGAAAACTTCAATGTTCAAGTAAAATTGTATGAAACTATGTGAGAGATGTATCCTTTGTGAACAATGTATAATATAATTTGTGTAAAATCTTACGAAATTTTTATTCCATCCTTGTACATCAATAAAATGAATGTATAGGAGTTTTCAGATTTTTTGGATAAATTTTAGGTATTATTATCATTATTTTATAAGGACGTTGCGAATAGAAGTTTTAATAATCCTTATAAAACATTTAAAATTTTCATCTATTTTCAGGGCATGAGCTATACTAGAAATTATGATCCTAAATATGATTTTTTTACAATTTTTTTAATATTATTAGATGCACATGTAGTTCAATTTTGAATTATTTCAATAAACCACACAGAAATTCATTTAATATACAGAAAATAGTAAATCAGCTCAAAAATTCTTTAAGCTTATAGAATACAACTCATATGTAGCCTATTACATATAAAAATTGAGTTGGTGTATATAAGATTATTATTTGATGTGTTACTTCACAATGATGCAATAAAAAGAAAAAGAAAAGAAAAAATGTTAAGTAGAGAAGGAATGAAACCAGGCCTCTTCGGCCCAAACGGCCCAATAATTTGTGACCGTCCATCACCCATCCGACGATCGCGATCGTATCACCATGGTATAAAACCACCGGAACCCTAGCTGCCTCCTGTCCTCCTCGGTCTCTCTCCCCTCGCTCTCCTGTTCAGCCACCGAGCAGCCGCCGCCCTTTCCGCCTCGGCCGGCCGGCCCCTCCTCCAGTGCTCCTCCTCGGCCGGCCCCTCCTCCAGCCCTCCTTCTCCGGCGCCGCCGCGGATCCCGCCCCCAACTGCAGCGCTAGCGCGAAGAGCGGCCCCTCCTCGTCCCGCTGCCGAGCTCGCGCAAGGCGGCGACGTGCGAGATCTGCGCGGCGGAGGAGGTCGGGGGAGACCTGTCGGCTGCCGGTCATCCGCGCGCTGCTCCCTCGGTGGTGGCACCATGGCAGGCTTCCAGGTCCGGCGAGGCGACCTGGACCTGCAACGAGCCGGTGCGCCCATCCACATCCCGTATCCATCCCCAACGGCTACACTAGGTATGGTCTTCCCCCCCTCGAATCCACTACAGTCTGCAGGTCCCTTCCTCAAATCCAACAACCCTCCCCTTCCTCAGATTCACAGCTACTCGTGCGTGACATGAGCGCAGAGAGCCTGACTGGGTTCACCTCGCCGTAGTGTTTTAGTTACTATCATGATGGTAGTTAGATTCATAGCTACTCAGATTCACAGCTATTTCATTACTATCAGTTTTGCGATCTTATGAAAGAGCTCCATGATGGTAGTCGTAGAGCATTTTAGGCATTTCTTTGCTACATTAATCTCAAGGCTAAGTGTTAATTTAATCTTTGCCTAGTCTGAATTGTTCATTTGTTCCTAGACTGAACAGTTTAAAGTTTAAACAGTTGTCTAGGTTGTCTGATCTTCATAATGAGTGCACTGCTTGCTCTGCTATATAGTTAGGATCATTTCTATTAGAGTTGCATGGTTGTGTGATCATGCTTCCCCTTTTTTACTCTTGCTGGTTTAGGATGTCTTTGCTTCCAAGTAAGTCGTGCTTCATTTCAGTACTCGAATGGCTCTCCATATTTGTGCTATATTTTGATGTATGTATTTGAGTTTCCTTTATGGATCCTGCTTGCTGTTGTATGGAACCTCCTCTTTATGAGCAGCATGCCTTTTTTAACATTTTCTTTCTAACAAATTATGGCCTTTGCTGTTCTACATTAATCAGGTGGTTTTCGAAGCGAGCTTGTCCCGCCTGTAATGCACCTATTATACAAACCTGGTATTTCTGTTTTCCACCACCTTCTTTCCCCTTTTGTATTCACTAACATGCAGGAGCTGTAGTATTGATCTAACATTAATGTAATTTTGCTTGGTTTTTGGCATTTCAAGCAGGATACATGCATGGCTTACTGCAGAGCATGGCTTCCTGCTACTGATGCTTGCTGCTTACTGCAGAGCATGGCTGCCTTGCTGAATGCTGCTCGTTTTATTGTTTTTCACTTTGAGAGACTATGTTATTTGCGATTACTTAGAAACCACACTCCTTTCAAATGAATATATATTGTGATTTTCTAATGGAAGCTGCCACTGTGCTTTTTGATCAGGATAACAAGTTGGGATGGGCTGATAAAGACTGTCGCAGGTGAGATAGTATAAAGAAAAATCAAAGTCTGTTATTTGCAATTTTTGATCCTGTATTAATTGCTCTATGAACATTGATGATCACTTGATCAGAGAAGACTGTCGCAGGTGAGATAGTATAAAGAAAATCAAAGTCTGTTATTTGCAATTTTTGATCCTGTATTAATTGCTCTATGAACATTGATGATCACTTGATCAGAATGCAATATTGTTTCTCTTGAATGCAATATTGTTTCTTGATGTATATTACTGTTTTGGTAGTACCCTTGCAGAATGCTTTTATTTGTTTGAGTGATGATATATGCTTTTCATATCATGTCTTTTCTTCCTGTTTTATTTATATATATCCATATATTGACAGACATGGTGTGAGCTAATAGTGCTACTTGTGCATTTTAGGCTTCCTATGTTGTCTCAACATAGCAGGTCCCAAGCCCTGGTAAAGGAGGAGGGTTGTGATAGGCTCGGCGAAGTAAAGAACTTAAGTGATCATCATAGCAACTTGTCCAATGCATCAGTATAAAGAAAAAGAGGGAACTTCAAGAAATCATCACAGCAAACTTGTGCAAAAGGAAGGATACAAATTAGTGCAGCAACTGGTCCAATGCCTCACTTAATACAAACATTACAACAAAGTGCAATAACCAGAATACATGATGCATTATCCTAATACAGTAAATTAGATGTGAGCATGAAGACCATAAGCATCAATGCATTGGACAAGATTGCCCAGATCTAAAACACAAGTATCATTGGCATGTACAAGTAAGCTCGGTTCATTAAAACAAATCATTGGCATGTACATGTATGCTCAAAAAATTAGATTCCAACAAGGTATATCATTCTCATCACATAAATCTCATCCACATCACATAAATACCATCTAAAGCACCGCAGAAACATTTAACCGCACCCATGAGATTTGTGGAGAGGGGGATGAGTGAGGGGCTAGTGCTTTGTTACCACTACAGAAGCAACCGAAATCAGGTCAACGAACAGATCCACACGGACCAGAGGAAAGGCGGATCTGCACCAATAGCACTCCATTTTACTCATCTCACTTACGAATATATGAGTAAATGACACCAGAAATCATAGACCAAAATAAAAAGTTTAATCCTTACATAAAAGAACCAAAGCACTCAGATCCAGTAAGCGAGTGCATGTTCCAAATGATTCTAGTAAGAAATATTTGATTCTAGGGTTAGCGAAAAGAAGAAATCGAAGGACAAAAAGAAGATTCACTTGCCTTGCAGCACAATTTCGTCAAGAGCTCCACGTTGCAGATCAAACATGGGAGAGAAGAGAGATTAGAACCAAGGATTCACCGAGAGAGATGGGGAATACGAGAGAACACGGGATAGATCTGAGTGGTCTCAACTGCTGGGTGACGACGGAAATGGCAACAGCGCGAGGGAGAGGAGGCGGTGAGGATATAGGCGGTGGATGGCGCGAAACGGGGGCGGTAACCCTAGAACTTCCCGCGTGCACGCACGCGGCCATTTTCGCCGCTCTCGTGCTCGCTCCCGCACCTCGCGAGCCTGGCTCCGGGGAAACGAGGAATTTGGCCGCACCCTAGGAGCCATGCTCGAGGACCCCTATGCACCCCGCGGGCCAGGCCCAACAATGAGTCGAGGCAACCAATCACCACTATGTTGCATCCCGGGAGCCTGGATGAGGCCTGGTGCGGGCAACCAATCAGGCCCGTAGCTGCTGTTCAGAGTACATGCCATCTTCTTTTCCTTGGTGTGAGACATGAAGGTATTTCACTAAGCATGAACTCATTGCAAACTTAATTATGCAATACTTGGCATTGTTTTGTTGGCTAATCGCATGCCTAGTCTCATCTTGCGGACCTGGCATCTATTCATGTAGACATGTAGTTTCAGGCTGGGCATGTTTTGGTTTGCTGGGCACCTTCAGGCTCCTGCATTTCTGTTACCTAAAAATTACTAATATCTAGGACCCATGCTTCTAAGGAGTTGTATCATGGTCTCCTTATATCATTGTGCTTTTCATATCATGTCTTTTCTTCCTGTTTTATTTATATATATCCATATATTGACAGACATGGTGTGAGCTAATAGTGCTACTTGTGCATTTTAGGCTTCATACCTTGATTGTGAAATTATTATTTTCTTAATTAAGTTACCTCTAAATGATAGATTTTCTGGTCTTTGTATTAGAGTACTACTTCTTGCTTGTTCTTCAGTACTTCTGTAGGCATCTTCCTCATGCATATTCTGACCATTTATATTTCTTGTATGTTAGGGTGTGAAGGCTTGAAGCTGGATTATTGGGAATGGAGCAATGCAAGTGTCAGATTGCTCTAATATGGGCTTTATGGCTTCTCTTGGGGTGGGCTGAAATAGTTGTAAAAATGGCTTTTGAAATTTGGTGGACCATAGATTTACTGACGTGGCATGCTGTATTGACCTAGTATTTACTGTACATGTTTTGAATTAATATGTGAGATCTGAAATGGCCTGTGAATGCCTTTTGGGCTTAATTTGATTGTGTTTGGGCCACAATGGATGTTGTATTTATTCTGTGGGTTAAAATTTGATGGGCCTTTTTTGGTGGGCTGAAATGGTTTCAACCGAAGTTATATGGGCTGAAATTTTTGGTCACAATGTGGCCCACTTTTAAAATAGGCCCATTAATAAATAGTCCATGATAAATAAAATTTCATTTCAGCATGCCACGTCAGCATCCTCGTCATTGTCCACGTCATCACGTGATATCCTAGTCAGCAGCTACGTCATGTCCTAGTCAGCAGCCACATCATGTCCTAGTCAGTAGAATCCGTGACGTATAATTTTGTCGCTAGAACTGGGCTATGGGTTGGGCTACATGGGCCTCGGGCTACTCTGTGCCGATTTAATCAATGACGCTCATTCCACCACGAAAATTTAAATCGTCACGAACACTGATTTGCGATGAATTTTCAACGATCTGCGACATAATGATTGCGTCACAGAATAAATAGTTTCTTGTAGTGTGGATGGCCATCTTTCTGTGACATCCACTACCAGAAAAGCTGATATCTGCACCGGATAGGAAAGTCCTTTAGCACCGGGTTTCCCACCCGATGCCAATCATCCGAGGCTAAAGGGAAGCCCTTTAGCACCGGGTGGAATAACCGGTGCTAAAGGGTCCCTTTAGCACCGGTTGCTATCTTCAACCGGTGCTAAAGGCCCCGGATTTCTTTTTTTTTTGCTTTTTTCAGTAGCCATGCATGCACGTTTATATACGTGTATATACGTATTTATTCTAATACTTATATTCTAACGCGTATTCGGCCGACTCTATATTCATATTAGTTGTATATGAAATAGAAGTCATATATATTACAAATATAAGACATATATATTATAAAATATATATCGCACTCGAGTTATTGTTTAAACTGTATTTACAACTTAGGATGTTGCATGACTTTGTAAGCTGTCAGGCACGTCCTCCAATTTTGCGACGTGGTATTCTCCTCGGGGATTGACGACCTCGTCCCAGAGCCATCCGACGAGCTGTTCTGAAATTGCGTTGATTCTTTCTTTCTCTAGACACTCTTCCTTCAGCTTCACCATCTATAATTTACAAATAACTGAAAGATATTGGCACCACCGAATTGGAGACAATAATTGTGCACTTAATAATAATGAAAAATGTGTACATACCATGATATCATGCTGTGTAATCTTTTTATGCCCCCAATTCCACATGTAATCCCAAACATGCATAAATTGTTTCCCGACCGCACACTGTCGACCAAAAGAAATTAAGTAAAATTCATATAATATATTAGCCGAGGTCTATTTGATAACCAATAATATAATAACCAATAATATATATTCCATGGAATTACTATATTTATTTTCTAAAAACAAATATACATTCCATTAAATTAATAAATAACTATTCCAACTTTAAATAAATAACTAATAAAATATATTCCAATGAATTACTATTATTCATTTTCTAAAAACAAATACTAACTAGCTTGCCTTCTCTCTCCATTTCAAACACAACATTGCACTCTCTCTCCACCATAAACTCAAGCTCCCCTCTCTCTCCTCCATGAACATAAGCTCTCTAGCTAGGTTTATTTGATTCACAAATTCCTTTGTTTCTAAAGCATAGAAGGATTACAAGCTAAATAAAACATTAGAGAATGAAAGAGTGTACCTTGTTGTCAGGGACATCCCAAGGGGGTCCCCTAACCACCGGGAATAATCACCCTCAAAAACATTTAACCACTGACGGCCCAGAAATCACCCGAACAACGCGGCCCAAACGGCCGTCCCGGCTTGATTCACCTCAAGGCCCAAGGAGCGGACACCGTGACCGCCTCGCTCGAGGGTCCTCGACCCCCTCGGGCAGGCACGACCGCGTCTCCGCCTCACTCGAGGGTCCTCGACCCCCTCAGGCGGGCACGACCCCGCATCCGCCTCGCTCGAGGTCCGCACGCCTCATCGAACGAGTGGGTCACTCCGCCCCGCTCGAGGTCGCCCCTCTATTCGCTGTGGTAGCGCCCCACCACTCCGCCCCACCGCTGACACGGTCAGGTCCACTGTACCACCTGCTCCCGATGCTGTGCTGACGCTTCAGCACTATGCGGGCAGGCACGGGTCATTCCACCGCACTGTGCCAACTGCTCCCGTCCTTCCCCCACCACGAAGCCCTCAAGCGGGCAGATGGGCACCCTCGAATGGCGTACGGACGGCGACCAGAGGCGAACCCCGGTCAGGTCCGCCACGCCCTGTCACTCCCGCTGACTCCGGCCACAGGACCGCCTGCCCCAGCCATTGAGCAGGCGTGGCAAGCCCTGTGCGAACGTACAGCTGTCATTCGGCGCCACTGTTCCGCCTACTCTCGTCCTCCCCCATACGGCACAGCCCTCGAGCAGGCAGGGGAGACCCTCGAGCGAGAGTACGAGCCAATAAGGGAGCGCTGACTCTAGCCCAGCGTGGCCCTGCGATGACGTATGCCGGGTCAGATCCACCAACTCTCTGCCATTCCCCCGACAGGGCGAGCACGACGCGCACTGTAACCAGCAGAAGCCATCATTCCACCGCACTGTGCCGCCAACTCCCGTCCTCCCTTGACTGGGCGAGCATGGGAGACCCTCGATCAGGCGTACGGGCGACGACCGGGACCCAGCTGGAGGACCTGCTACCCCTCGAAGCCGCTCCAGGACAAGCGCAAGGACGCCCACGACGCGCGAAGAAGCCGGAGCTCGCCATAAATCGCCATTCAGAACCAAGGACGACGGCACGCCCGGCGCCACGCTCTCCTAGTACACCCCCCCTATAGCACGTACTGTGCTTGTACTTGTACCCCCTCAGGGCCGCTATCCTTCCTCCTTGTACTATAAAAGGGGGAAGAAAGCGCCGGCCAAAAGGGGAGGACAACAACGACGGAACCCAGACACACACACACGCCCACGCGTACGATATTGGCACTTCGCCTCAATCACTCACTCGTTCAGGGACTTGGAGGCTTCTCCTCCTCTCCCGCCTTGCTTGTAGCCCCCCACTACGAGCACCCCGGTGCAAGATAGTACAGTGCCAAGAGCACACCTTGCTGGACATACGGCCCCGTGACCGGAACCAGGATAAACCCCTTGTGTCATTGTGCTAGCTCCTGCATCGACCGACAAGGGACGGGACACAGCACATTCTGTTAGGCGCTGAGGTTGGGCGGCCAATCTCGGCACCGACACTTGTAGAGTTGTAGTGCTCCTTAAATGAGTAGAATCTCCACAAATTTTGAAAAAAAATTGGACAGCACCTCCCCTCTTTCTTCTCCTCTTGCCCGAGCCAGCATGAACACAACGCCAAGTGTTCAGCTGGCTCGGGGGGGGGGGGGGAGA
>OAMR01000501.1:948528-970524 GCA_900205405.1 Echinochloa crus-galli
CGACCCGGTGCTAATGTTCACCCATTAGCACCGGGTCTTGCCACGACCCGGTGCTAATGTGTCCGCCCTGACACATCTGCGCGCCGCCCCCGCTCCTAGGCGTTGGACCCGGTGCTGAAGCCCCATCAGCACCGGGTCCAAAAATGGCCGAGGCGGTGGGGGCGGGCGGATGTCGAGTTTTCTGGTAGTGATCTGACGTCATCATTCTAACTCACAAACAAGATTGTATTCCCACCTCTGACAGTCAGATCTCGCCACTGCTAGTGAGCGGAAAAAAGCAACGAAGACTTCCTAGGAGCACATCAGTCACTTTATTTTGTATGTAAAGTGGGAACAAAGTAGCCTCTGGATATGAAAGACAAGATTATGGAGAACAAGCATCGGAGGGTCAACTGTTCTCAGGTTTTATCTAAAAGAAATTAAGCATTCTATGATGTGGCTAGACATGAATATGCAGAATAGTACACTGGTTTGGTCCTTTGGTCGTCTAGAGAAGTTCCACATGCTTTATATCTCACCATCCCAAAGATCCTCCAGAGTTTTGTAACCGCTTTGCGGGTGAACTGCAAATTCAGCTCGCAGCAGCCTAACCTGCATGTTACAAACCAACAGAAATCTCATATGAATATCAAAAAGAAGTAGTGGACGTCATCAATATCCAAGAAAGATTTGTCTCTGACATTCATGTAGTAGTAACTGATCATGACCAGATTTTGGTAAGGGCTAACCACGCTTGCCGCGTGGTAATTTGTCTCTGACATTCTAGATGGCCCTATATACACAATAGCAGTATCAAATATATAGAGAAGAACAAGAAGACAAGGGCAAATTTTGCCAGTGATTCAAGACTTGCCTGCTCGATTTCAGATAACTTCACCATCAAATCTTCAGGAATACACCAATCAAATATGTTGAAGTTCTCTTTGATCCTTGTTTCATTGATGCTTTTCGGAAGTACACTATGGCCCATTTGAAGACCCCAGCGTAGACAGACATGCGCAGCTGTTTTCTGTAACTTCTCAGCAACTGAGGTGACAATGGGATTGCTGAGAACGCTTGGCCCACTGATAACCGCTGACCCAGGTGAACCTAAAGGGGAAAATGCCTGCAATAACAGGAATAGTAGTTTAGGAAAGGAAACTTGGTCAGTATTAAAACTTGATAAGAAAATATTGTAACAGACTAACAGTAGTTATCCTTATCTCCTGTCTTGCTTACCGAAAGATGAACACCCGTTGACTGGCATAGTTTATGGAGTTTGTCTTGCTGCCAGACCGGATGGCACTCAACCTGATTGACTGCCGGAGGCACACGTGTAATAGCAAGCAAGTCCTCCAGTTTCTTGCTAGAAAAGTTACTGACACCAATCGCACGAGCTTTGCCAGAGTCATATAACTTCTCCATCGCTCCCCATGTAGCAGGAATATCAGTTCGGAGAAGGTGTTCAGGGCTCATCGGAGCTCCTTTCTTGCAACGAATAGGACCATGGATCTGTAATAAGGTAATTTCAGCAATCATGGCAGGAAATAAATAGCACATATAAACTATAGAACACGATTGTTCTTGGCAGATTCTTTAGTTATATACGCTATCACTAGCTTGGACAGTAACTTCATTTTCCAATAGTGCTCTGTGGCATGAAAAAGGCATGACCGCTACCCTTGTCACTCCGTCGTAGTATGGCATACAAGAAAGAGATGCTTTGGAGAGGATATACGTAGGGTACGAGGCCATTGTATATAGTTCTTGGCGAGGCGGAACCCTTCGGCCCCCGCGTCGCCCACGGGCGACTCGGGCAGCGACTCAACAGCGCCGTCAACCACCCCACCTCTCTCATCTCGCCGCTGCCTGAGTGGCCTGCCGGAAGCCCGGTCGGCCTCGAGGACGGCGGCGACGGGGTTGTTGCTGCCTGGTCGACTCCTGAAGGAGCAGCGCCCCCCTCTCCTCACGCTTAGTGAAGGATGCGACGAAAATCCACGGCGGCCAGATCCATGTCGGGGACGAGTGGATCCGGTCAGCCGCGTCCGGATCGAGCCCTCCGTAGTTCGGGCGGCGTCCCTGCGTGGATCCAGCAGAGGAGCTCGCCGGGATCCATAGAGGTCCCAAGGCAGTCGGCGGCGGCGATGGCGGCCTCGGGGTAGAGGACGAGCCCCTGGTTTGGACTTTGAACTACATCTGGTGATGATATCTTCAATTTCGTCTTTATTTTCATATAGATCAAGAGACGTGAGTCACATTGGCTTCTTTTGCGGATTCTCTTACTCGAAGACGGATTTCATCTGCAATTTATTCCGGTGGATTATGCACGGGGTACCCAGTGGCTACTTTGCAGCATGATATCTCAGGTTACGATTTCAGATGGTCTGCCGGATTTTGAGTTCGTGGCCGTTTGAAGTGGGTCAGGTCTGGTCTATATGAAAGCATTGGCTTGGTAAGAAGGGGGAAGCAACATGGTGTGACTATGTCGTGGTGGTAATTGTTACTAATTCACTAATTCCGGGAAGGAATTCCTAGGTCTGACATTAATTGGTTGTACCTGGCAGTGACCTTGTTGAAGGCATTGTTTGGATTAAGATGAATTACTCCCTCGAGTGAAAACTTTTGATCTGGTCTTAATTGATTGGGTCACTGCAATGTCGGCACGTGCGCGTGCCGTCTCCTTGTTGGAGGCGTTGTCTCGGGAGCCTACGTCATAGTCCAAGAGCTGCTTTGGTCAATAAAGCTTCCCTTTTCAAAAAAATAAAATAGTGCTCTGTGGCATGCATGTCTTAGAACATATATAAAACAGTAACAGAAAACTATTATCTGGAATCTGGATAGCCTATATCAAGCAAAGTAACTTACGAGGTACAAATCTAAGTAGTCAAGCTGCAGATCTTCGAGGGTTCTACAAATTCCATCTGGTACATCTTCAGGTGCATGATCACCAGACCTGTGTGAATTCTCATTCCACAGCATAAGCTACTTGTCGCCACATTGCTTTAACTGAGGTGAGAAACGAAGACAAACCATAGCTTTGAGGTAACAAACAAATCTTCACGCTTAACGACGCCGTTATCAAATAATTTCTTCAATGCCAAGCCCACCTACAAAAGGGAACTATGACTATAGAAATATGACACTATATATTTCCAGATAAATTCACACGTATAACTCTAGGTTTTCTCCAGTGTTTTTTTTTTATTCATGGGCTCGTTTTTGTGTGCAAGCTGTAAACCGTCTGTGCCATCTTATTACTGGAGACTCATTATGCATACAGAAAAATAGGACCGCCATTTGACTATTTTGTTACTATTATATTAAAGTATGGTTCTTTGACTTCTTTGTTAAAATGTTTTCAGAAAATAGAGCATTAAACGTTATGGCAAGCAGTAGGAATATATGATACATGGTTAGAAGCAAAATTATGATTACGGGTTTAAGATTTAAAGAAATTCTTCTCATATCTTGATATCTAAAATATTAATATTATGTAATATTCATTATCAATATGATCTGAAATGATCATACAAGGTGCAGTTACAAATGCTAAGGCATCGAAGATGTTCTTAAGAGTAGCAGCCCTACTTGATCTGTTACCATCACAAACATAGAAACATGAACACAGAAGCAAAAATAATTGTTTTGAAAGCGTACCGCTTTCTCGTTTCTCCCATATGCTGGAGCACAATCAATATGCCGATACCCAGCCTGGGTAGGAAAAACAGAGAATTTTTACACTCTGATAGAAGGGATGAAATCCTGATTACATTCATGCTTCAACTTCAGAACAGTTCTTGTATTTGAAAACAAGGACAACTCATGCCCTGTTTTTCTGTGTTTAAACCAACGAGGTCTTTTACGGTACCCAATACCACCGGTTAAAAAGGAGTAATATATAAACTTCTGATTAGTTGAGAAAAACTATATACCATTATAACGTGAACCAGTGGTATAGGTAGTATATGGGGAGTGATATAGGTAGTATAAGGGTATTATTAGAAAAAATATAAATGCCATCACTGTAATTAATGTAATTAAGTAATTTTTTCATTCAATCATTCAAATGAGGTCTTATTCATTTCCCTCCGTTCCAAATTTACCATGACGGGTAGTCGCAATTTCTAAATTATCCATGTCTATACCATATACCACCCAAGAGTGGTATTGGGTACTGTAAAAGAGCTCCTATAGGCCAAATAAAGCTGATTGTCTTATATCGGTGCAGTAAACCGACAATAATTCAGGGTCAACACAGGAAAGGGGAAAGGGAAGAGAGTTCGAGCAACAGGAAATGACCTTTACAGCAGCGTAGATGACATGACTGACATCGCCAGGAAGAATTTGGCATGTGCCAAAGCCGACTGATGGGATCCTTGCCCCAGTGTTGAGAACAAATGATTCAGCCATCAAGATCTTTGACCTAATCGGGGAACTGAAACCACAGAGAGGCTGCTAGAGAGGGATGAAGAGAAAAGCTTCCAAATAAGAAGGGTGGTTTCAGACTTTTGGTGGCAGGGTTGGTGCCTCGACGTTGATCGACGCGGAGTCGTACGTGGTGGGTGTGTCTGTTCCAACAACCACTACTAATGTATGTGTGGCTCGGGTCTCAACCACAAGTCTATTGAATACGGAGTATGTGCTAGTGTTAACTGCAGTAGTAGCTAAAGATCGGAATCAGCATAAAGCTAAGGAATCGACTTTATCAATCATTGTGACTATGTGTAGTAAGAGCATAAGTTGTTGCCCACTAAAATTATAGCTTTAATATGCGAGACAACTATACCACCGACATGAACACTTGCATTAGCATCCATGGTCCAATTATAGATACATATTGTTTACAAATTATATTTATTAACACAACTATGTTCGATAAAACATCCACATAAAAATATAGAAATATAAAAGTACTCGTTCCAAATTACTCTTCACTATTGTTTTTTCTTACAACATTTGACTAGATGTTTTAATAAAAATTTTATTCCAAATGTATTAAAAAAATAAGTCTTGCTTGAAGTACATTCACTACTAGCAAAAACCAGTTGTGATACTCCCGGTTTGGTAGTTTTCTTTTTGAGATTACACAGTACAAGTACAACGCAGACGCTCATACACGCATGCACACTCAGCCCTATGAATACACGTACGTAAACCCTACCCTATGAGCACCTTTGAAGGACTGAGCAGAGCACCGGCAGATATGGAGATTCCCGAAGTCACCATTGACGCCTCGTTGTCGACGGGAACGCCGCTTACCACTTAACGCATATTGCCGATAAATCTTGATAAATCCCAGAAAAAGGTGCGAGCACCAGGATTTGAACCCTGGTGGGTAGCGTCCCACTGGCCGTCCTACCATTAGACTACAAGCCAATTCACGCCGGTTTGGTAGTTGGTAGGCTATGTTGCCGTTGTAGCGGGCAGTGAAAATGATTTTCACTTCTGGTTCTGGTTCGTAATATGACCCGGTGGTGAAATTTGACTTAGCGTTGAAAAATTATTTAATAGATAAAATATATAACTTTTTCATTTGAAGTCAGACGAAGACAAACTTTATATCAAAGTTATAGAGCTCGACAAGATCTCAAACTTTATAGTTGACAACTTTTTTATTTAAAATTATTTTAATGCAAAAATATTTGATATAAGTTCTCATACTCAATAACTAACCTCAAATGTAAACAAAAATTTGCTAGTTTAGATTTTTTTAAAAATCCAATAAAAATGTTATCTAAGTACGTATGCCCTAGATTAGGTCATATCTTGAAAAATATATGTAATAATTAAAGGTTTCTTGTGGATAATACACACTTATATTTATATTCGAAAATAAATTAAGTTAAATATTGTGAGAGAAAAATGATAAGGAATAGTAATTTGCAGAGGACTAACATGCCGGGTCCATGGGGAAAGTACATTGAGGAATTTGCCATATTAGACAAAAGTAGCACTTTCTAGAGAGTTTCCACCGTTTGGGGGCTACTTTTTTCACCGATAAAAAAATTTACTCGCTTTGAGTTCCCGCGCCCCTAACTACCCACGCATACAACTAGAATAATAGCTAAATTTGAAATTACAAATAAAAACAGAATAAGATTAATTCCGTTATTAGTTAGGAAGAACACTATACCACAGTCTCGTCGACTACATTTAAATCGGGTATAAGCCTCTATAAGTTGAGATCAGTTTATTGGTAATCTTCAACTTGTAGCAATCCATGTTTAACTGGAAGTTTGGTGTTGAGGTATAATGGAAAACTACCCAAAGAAGTAGTCCATCAAAACTAAAAAATTAATAAACAGCTAATTCATAACAAAAAATAGTAAGTACACTAAAGAACAGAATAAATCTAATATAAATAAAACTAGGTCAGAAAAATAATAAGAGAAAACTATTAATTTGATTTCCTAAAAATTTGGAGAAAATACCTAACTAAACAGTGTAAGTAAAATAAATTAATCAATAACTTAAATTCATAATAATACTTACATTGACATGATGAATTTTGCATATTGAATCAGGCTGTTCTCACCAAGAGACGAAATATACCTCCCATGTACTTCTAATTACGGTAACCAGTGACAGAAAGGCACATGAAGAAGATTGTCGCAGAACAAATGCTATCAAAATTTAAAATAAGATGAAAATTAAGAAACGAACTGTCCAGTAAAATACCGCAGTTGGAAAAATAAATTTCAAATGACAAATATGATTTGTATGATATTTAGTCATTTTAATTAGTAAAGAAAGAGAATACTTATGTCACCGATTTTGAGAATGTGTGTGTCATCATGTTGATAGAAAATTATGCTTCAAGGGATTGGTCACATGATTAAAACAACACACTATCCACTATACCATCCACTTAAATATGCGCCAACGCAAATAGCGCTTAAGTGGCCCGCCAGCACAAAAGCATCAATGCTGGCAGGCCACAAAAGCGGCTTGTCCCCTGACCATTTTCCTCAGTCCCTCGTCTGCTGTCAACTCTCCTACATATTTTCCTCATGCGGGGACGGGGGACATCCTCCGTCGTTCAACACAATAATCCGGAGTCCATGGGCATCATCAGTGCCGCGCATGATTCCTCAGTAAGAGGCCCGACCCCCTCTACTTTCCTCGTTGGTAGGTTTAATTTCATTTACAGAGGAAGTTCCGAATGACCTGAGTAGCGCCTATAAACAGAATCCTATATTTTTTTTAATCTTTTCTTTCTCCTTGCGTTCAAAATTTACCAATGAGATGTGATGAGGACTAGTGCTGATTTTTCATGCATTGAACAGATTCTAGCGATTATACAAACATCTATTTCTGCATTGCATTTTGTTAGTGTTAATCTTTTGCAGGATAATATTGACAAAGATCGTGTGATATTCGATCAAGGAGCATACATATTTACCGATACCTCTGTAGGGGAAGATATTTTGGGAGATTGAAAACATGATCATGTCACTCCTCACAATATTCTCATCAGTTCCCATATTTTCTGTAACCTTGTGTTTCTTCGTGTTGTGCGGGGTCACCTTAGAGCACAATCGACGTCGAGGACGGCTTTTCATAAAGGAGGGGAGGATGATGAGGAGATAATATCCACGCATATGACCATGTTTAGAGGATGGCATGGATATAGAGGAGACCAGTAACGGTATTCATACCAAGGAGGCCCGAAACTTATCCGGTTCGAGACGCCAAGGTGGAGGCCTAAAATAAATAAAGTTTGAGTCCACTTCGCAGTCCAAGAGTAGCATATATACTAAAATTGTCGCCAGGTCGCATACGGGCTTGGTTTTCGATGTTCTACATATGTATGGAAAGCCAAGAAGATAAGCTTTTCAATGGCGCTGTACCATATCAAAATTCCATTTGAATGAACAGAAATCCCGAAAACAATATGACGTCCAGAATCTGTTAGGGTGCTGCCATGAATTGTGTTAAGAGCCCATTAGGGAGCGCCCCGACCAACCCTAGCACACTCCTTTAGATATATAAACTCAGTACCCGCCGCATTTGAGACTTAGGTTTTACTTAGATTAATTTTGTCAAGAACGGTATATGTTCATCGGTTTGTGAGACCCGAACTCGTGTGCTTCATATATATTATTTGCAATATTCAGATTGTGTTCTACCTTGTTCTTGCTTGTGTCCTTCGATTCGCTTGAAGGATTTAGCCTTTTTGGCGAGGTCAACCAGGCGGCGTAAGGTTGATAACATGAGGAGATGTGGTGCTGCAATTGCGGGGTCCGAATCTTATTGATTAGAAGCCAGATTGAGTTGTGTCTCGGCTCCACCAAATCAAGAGTTGAATCTTTCGGAAGATCGAGAACCCTAGTTCATATCAAGATGTACCACAAATAAGACAGGACCATGCTGCTTAAGGAGCCGCAAAAACCAGCATAGACTTTGCCATCTCTCCAACGAAATTGAGAGCGCTAGAGCAAAGAAGATACCATAGCCACTAACGAAATTGGTTGATGGCGATCGGTTTGTTAGTTTTTTTAGACTAGCATGAACGTACGTGCGGCACACACGTTTATTGATGACACATATGTACTAAAACAGTATCACTTAAGTAGACTATGGTAAACCAGATTAGTCATGCGAAGCGCTTTTAAAAATACTTTATATTCGCTCTCTCATGTATAGAGAGTTTTAGATATTCTCAAATGTAGATGCACATCATTTTTGAGATAGTTGATCTTTATTTGTATAGAAAAAACTCTCCATTCTATTGTTTATTAGCAATACGGGATAATTGTGTATAGACGTGGTTACAAATGTGGGTATATCATGAGCAGGTGGGTCCGCGTGGGTATGGGTAGAGGCAAATGTAGATGCACATCATTTTTGAGATAGTTGATCTTTATTTGTATAGAAAAAACTCTCCATTCTATTGTTTATTAGCAATACGGGATAATTGTGTATAGACGTGGTTACAAATGTGGGTATATCATGAACAGGTGGGTCCACGTGGGTATGGGTAGAGTCTTAGGTGAAAAAAGTTTTGCATTTTGCACACGTCCTACAACCCGATAGGTGGGCCCTGTGAGGGGTAGGGACGGATTTTTTGGGTGAGAAGTGTTTTCAATTCTCTAGATCCTTTTAGGGCCTGTTTGGTTCCTAGGGACTAAAACTAAGGGACTAAAATTGCTGTTTGGATCCTTGAACTAAAAGGGACTAAAATTGCTTTAATGGCTTGCGCAAAGACTACTTTACCCATGGACTAGAAGGGAGCAAGTGGGCTGGCGGGTGGGGGGAAGGGCATCCAATGGAAAAGTGGTGGTTTTAGTCCCTATAAGCTCCTCTTGTGGAGCTAAAGAGTTTTAGTCCCTTTTAGAGGTTTTAGTCCCAAGGGTTTGGATTTTTAGTCCGTTTTAGGACTAATTTTAGTTCGTTTTAGTTTTAGTCCGTGGAACCAAACACCCCCTTAGATAGATAGATAGATAGATAGATAGATAGATTAGATCGGTTTGTTAGTGGCAGTTAGGGGTTGGATGTCGAGCCAGCTCGGCTCGTTTTGGCTCGGCTCGTTCGAGCTCGTTAGCCAAACGAGCTAGCTCGGCTCGGCTCGTTAAGGAAACGAGCAAAAATCCTGACTCAGCTCGGCTCATTAAGCTCGCGAGCTGGCTCGTTAAGCTCGCGATCTAAAGGTTTAATTAAAAATTACCATAATACCTCCAAAATCTTCTCTATCATAATATAATAATAGAATATAAACACAAAATCATCTAGAATTACACATATAGTATACATATATAATTATTAATTAATAATTTACTCATTAGTCTATTAGGTCTTCTAGCTTATCTGGCTCGCGAGCAACTGGCTCGAACTAGCTCGTTAATGAAACGAGCAAAAATAGCTGCTCGGCTCGTTACAAAAATGCATCGAGCCGAGCCGAGCTGAGCCGAACCGAGCCAGGACCGAGTCTGTGAGTTTCGAGCTTTTGGTCCGGCCTAGTGGCAGTGCTGGGTTGCCTCGCAACATAAGAGGAGAAAAGCCTCGTGGATTATTGGTGGTCCGCGTGATTGGAAGGCTAGGTTAAGTGGGAAGTGGGCTCGATGGGCCAGCATATGGCATCCCAATATTCATTTTCCATCTTTTTATTTTTTGTCATCTGTCGCAATTATGCAACTTGCCCACGTGCCATATTTAATCCTTTCTGAGCATGTTTGGATCACCTTTAGTCTCATGACTAAAATTAGTCAAGCTAAGAAAATTTAGTCACCCTCCTGTTTGGAAGCAAGAGCTAAAGTGGTATTCAATTGAGAAGAGATAGAGCAAAAGTATTAATGAGGAGAGAGGAAGAGGGGATTTTAGTCTCTTTTAGCTCCTCCACCCCTACTAGTAATTTTTAGCCTCAAGACTAATTTAAGTCACTCTTTAGCCTCACCTGTTTGGAAGTTTAGCTCTTGCAAATTTTAGTCACCCTGATCCAAACACCCTTAGATTGTAACTATTTTTGTCTCTAAAAACCCTCATCATATACTAAAATAAATAGAAGACGGTGGTACAGAAATAATGCTTACTTGGCTGCAAAAGAATTATGGAGAACATGTAGAGAACCATTAAGTACAAATGTACAACGAAGATATAAATAGAAGAATTAGAAAACTTTGGGAGACTCAAAATAAAATAACTCGGTAAGTACCGTAGAAACCCACAGACATTATGCTACCTGGTGTATACTGTATAGTTATATAAAAGATGTTATTTATATGACAATCAACTGATCTTTCAGTTGTATTATTAAATACATCCGGATAGGAGTGTAGAGTGCCAACAAGCTTTGAAAAGCTTTTTGCAAGTTGCTGGGCCGGCCGGTGGCGGTGGGTGAGTGGTCATTCCATTTCCATGGATCCATCTTTCTCCAGACCGCAGAAAGCCTTGAGTGGATTCGGCGACCTTCGCCCTGCCTCCGAGTAACGGAACGCCGTGTACTCCTCGTGGGCGCAGGGGCGGTACATCAACGGGTGGTCCTCGTCCACGAGCTCGTCCATGGCGCGCAGCACGGCGCCCTCGCCGTCGCGGCGCCGGCAGAACAGCACCGAGAAGCGCTCGCGGCCGCCGCCCGGCGTCCTCACGCGGTGGACGCACGCCGGCACCGTCCCGTTCGTCACAACCTGCGCGCGACGGCACACGGCGGCGGCGGCGTGAGTACTGAAATGCCAGCATTATTGGTCGTCTCGATCGATCGATCATACCGTGAACTGGTCGCCGGCGAGGAAGACGAGGGTGCCCGGCTCGGGCGGGACGGCGAGCCACCGGCCGTCGCTGGCCTGCACCTCCAGGCCTCCCACCTCGTGCTGCGCGATCACCGTCGTCATGTGCTCGTCGCGGTGCGGCTGCAGGGAGATGCCGGCGGTCTCCTCCTCGTCTGGAGGCGCCGCCGCGTAGAGCGTGAGCCGGAGGACATGGGACTGCGAGCCGAGCTGCGAGGCGATGCTCTCCGCCCGGGCGCCCAGGCCCTCCAGCGTCATCCTCTCCAGCGTCTGCTCCAGCTCCAGCACGCTCCTGGCGAACGACTCCATCATGTCACTGGAAGATCACAGGTACGGTGATGATGATGATAATGCATACATATATATATAAATATATTTATATACATATGCTGTGCGTCTAGACTCTACAACCAAAGATACATATATATACATACATATATATAAAATGTCTCACCAGAATTCTGGGTTGCCTTGCGGCCAGAGGCGGCCGGCGAAGTCACGGATGGCGGCGGCGTCGTGGACGGCGACGGTCTCCAAGGCCTCGTCGGGGACCTGGCCCACGTAGCCCCTGTGCGGCCCGTTGGAGAAGCCGGCGCCGCTGCGCTGCTTGGCGTCGAACGGGAGCGCGAAGAGCTCCGGCAGGGCGCGGCCGAACAGCGCGCGGCGGAGCTCCGCGCCGAGCGCGTCGTGCGCGGGCACCACGACGACGCAGCCGTGAGCCGCCATGGACGCGGTCACCGCCGCCCTGGCCGCCGCCCACCCCGGCGTGCCAGGCTCCAGCCCGCGGAGGTCCACCTTGGCGATCCCCTCCATGAGCTGCTCCCTTCTTGCGCCGTCGCCGGATTGCATGTTTTGCTTGGATCGCGTTCTATCTAGAAGGCAATCAGCCAATCAAATGAGCTGTGCCAATAAAGTAGCTTTTGGTGTGAGCATGTGACGACGCCGTTGGGTAGTATTAGAGCAACTCCAACTGTTTCTCTTTCCCCTTTTCCTTTATTTTTACTATAGGCAAATTCCTTTTCAAATTTTCAACATATTGGGGAGGGCTACTCCAGTAGTTTCCCTTTCCTATTCCCCTTTCCCCTTTCTTTCTATTTTTTTTCGTGAAACCCACGCGCTACCCTCCCGACGCCTGGCGCCTCGACGCGCCGCCGGCCGGGCGCCCACCGCTCCGCCGCCCGGCCTTCCGGCGCGCCGGCGACCAACCTCCCCCGTTCGTCATCAGCCTCTCCGCGGCGGCGCTGGCTTCGTTGACGGTTGCCGAGGTGGGGCTCCAGTACTGGCTCTTCCTCTCCATCTACAACGGTGTGCCACTAGTCCACACACCCCAATCACAAACGGTTCAAAACGGCCATCACAAACGGTTCTGTGATGTTCCGTTTGTGATGCTCCCATCACAAACGGTTCGTTTTCCCAACCGTTTGTGATTTCCTGTGTCCGAAATAAACCCAAAAAATACAAAAACAATAGGGAAAAAAATTTATTTTCATTTAGGGAGGCCACCGGCCATACAAGCGGTTCGTATTAGAACCGTTTGTGATGCCCCTCATCACAAACGGTTTTGGTAAAACCGTTTGTGATGGGGGTATCACAAACGGTTTTTCAAAACCGTTTGTGATCTGTAGCATTTCGTTTGTATGTGTGAAAAATTGTCCAAAAATTGATTAATTAGGCTCAAAATGTTCGTCTCGCATAGTACAACAAAACTATGCAATTAGTTTTTGATTTCATCTACATTTAGTACTCCATGCATGTTATGATATTTTGATGTGACGGGGAATCTTCTTTTTGGGTAGTGAATTTGGGAGTTCCAAGGCCTGAATGCGTGCTCTGCACCGATCAAACTGAACACACACCGTAACGACAGAGTCGGCAACCACCAAGAACTGAAGAAGCAACCAGAAATAGCTATCTACTGCTGCTGCTGTTTCTGTGTAGTGTGCACTACTGTGTGAGCCGTCAGCAGGGATTGAATCTTGGAGCCAACTGCACGGGTCCCTGAAACATTCGGAGCATGCATCCTTGCAGGTGCACGCGGTGCGGCGCGGGCTTGCAGCTTGCCGGCGAGCGAGCGTGCGGCCGGGCGCAGCCAGCCGGTGCGCGGCCCAGGCGGCGGCTGCGGCGAGGGGCGGCACGTGTCTGGGCGCGGCTCGTTGCCGCGCGGGCGGGCGGCGGCCTGCGGCAAGCGCGGGCAGGCAAGGCCGGGTGGCGGCGCGGCAAGTTCCTAGGCGACAGCTCCGACAGCGGCGCGGTAGGTTCCCGCGCGGCGGCGCGTCGGGGCGCGGTGCGTCGGGGAGCCTGGCGGCACGTGGGTGTTTCACGGGGAGAAGAAGAAAGGGGAGGGGAGTTGTCTCCCTTTCTAAAGCGGATCAGATGTAGAATAAAGGGGATTGACAAAAAATTATAGGGAAAGGGGAATAGAAAGGAGATCTGTTGGAGGTGTGTTTTTTTCCTCAATCCCCTTTAACCAGAAATATAGGGAAAGGGGATTGTTATTGGGGAACTGTTGGAGTTGCTCTTAGGACCTGTTTGGTTTATCCCGACTTTTTTTAGGCGACTTCTAGGGACTAAACTTAAGTCAATTGTCCTGTTTGGTTGCAGGGACATAAAGTGACTAAATGTAACTAGTTAGCCTGAATAAAGACCATACTACCCTTTAACCTTGCCCCTCCCTCTCTCCCACGCCGTGCCTCCCTCTCCTCCCCTCCCCCGCCTCCCACCGTCGCCGCCCCATGGTCTCCTCCTCCCTCTCTCCGGTTTGGATTTGAGGAGGCGCAGCGGCCGGGAGAGCGAGCGTGCGGTGGCCAGGGCGAGCGGGCAGCGGCGGCGGCCGGGAGAGCGAGCGTGCGGTGGCCAGGGCGAGCGGGCAGCGGCGGCGGCCGGGAGAGCGAGCGTGCGGTGGCCAGGGCGAGCGGGCAGCGGCGGCGGCCGGGAGAGCGAGCGTGCGGTGGCCAGGGCGAGCGGGCAGCGGCGGCGGCCGGGAGAGCGAGCGTGCGGTGGCCAGGGCGAGCGGGCAGCGGCGGCGGCCGGGAGAGCGAGCGTGCGGTGGCCAGGGCGAGCGGGCAGCGGCGGCGGCCGGGAGAGCGAGCGTGCGGTGGCCAGGGCGAGCGGGCAGCGGCGGCGGCCGGGAGAGCGAGCGTGCGGTGGCCAGGGCGAGCGGGCAGCGGCGGCGGCCGGGAGAGCGAGCGTGCGGTGGCCAGGGCGAGCGGGCAGCGGCGGCGGCCGGGAGAGCGAGCGTGCGGTGGCCAGGGCGAGCGGGCAGCGGCGGCGGCCGGGAGAGCGAGCGTGCGGTGGCCAGGGCGAGACTTATGGACTTATGGGTTAGGGACTAGAGTTTAGTCCCTTTAGTCACCCTGTTTGACATTTTTGGGACTAAAAGGGACTAAAGTTTAGGTGACTAAAAAAGTCTGGGTAACCAAACAGGGCCTTATATTTGGAAGAGGAACTCGTGTTCTGTTGTTTATTTCAGCCCCTTCTAGATCTTTACCAATTTTGCCCCAATAAATACTCTATATTATCATACTATACTAATTCGATGTTCATCTACTCATTTGGAGTCCAACGCAATTTAATTTTCTATTTTATGATTTTTCTGTGATTTATTATGATTTTTTCAAAATTGCTTTAGGGGTGATTTGTTCGGTTTTAGAAAGTTCGGGGGTAAAAAATCTAATTTTATAGGTTGAGAGTGTTATAGACTTTTCCCTTAGTATAGGCTGGTATACCGTACCGCTTGGTGGTTGGAGCAGCTATCCTTTTGAAAGACGAGTTTTGAAGTTTTCTGATACATAAGGTATGACTAACTTTATTTTGCTGGATTAATCTTCTCTGTCTGTCACACTTGAAAGCAAAATGAGTAGAGCCCTCTCAATGTTCTTCTAGATGATCAAAGGACTACCATATTGACTAAGGGCCTTTATAGCCCTAACTTTTGGTTTATTAGATTAGGTTTTACTAGTTTTTAGTTTTTGATGGTACAATTAAGATGGGCTCAAGAGTTAATAGTTTGACCATGCACAAATTCATAGAATTGATGCATACTATGTCCCAATGTCAATTCAAGCATTTCAATCAAGTCAAGTCAAGTCAAGTCAATCACTACAACAAATTTATTGATCAATAACGCAAAAAGAAAGTGTCACGAATGTAATTTTGGTGTTATAAACCGCGATTTATGACGATGATGTGATAAACACCTTGCGTCACCAATCGACCATCCATTTCGCAATTAGTGAAAATCCTTAATTCTGTTGGTTACTCAATCTACAACATATTGAGATCTGTCGTATATGTCATCATAATATTGTTTTCAACTGGTATATAGTTAGCATGAAGAAACCAGGCTAGGTTTTCACCCAGTTATTGATCAACCACGGGCGCAATAGGGGACGGTCTGACCAACGACTTCAGCAGCGCCTTCAACAAGGTGTTTGTCACAAACACATTACAGCCACCGGTCCGGCACAACATGCCAGACAAGGATTTCCCCCAGATCGCCGCCACTACCGTCACCACAGTCGCCCTCAACTGAAGGACACCAGCATCTTCGCACAACCACAGGACGCCGCCATCGCAAGAAAAGACGCACTCCGGCCACCGTCGACGAACACCGCCACCCGGAGCAAGGTTCCGCCGGCAAATGGACGGCACCAACCCGTGGGAAGGCGGCTGCAGGACAGCTAGCGAAATTCACCCAGATTGCCCCTATGGGGAGCGATGCGAAGCGATGAAGGCGTTGAATCAGATTGCCGCTCCGCCCGCGCCACCTGCAGCCTTCGCCCGTTGGGGGCTGCAAGATGAAGCCGGCGGCGATGGAGGACGTCCATGGGCCCCGGATCCGGCGGGCACGCACGAATCCGGCGGTGGACGACGCGGATCCGGCCGATGGCGACGCGAATCCACCACAACCAGCCCACCGTCGGGTGCCGCAACCGCCCGGACCTCCACCTCCGCATCCCGGCTGCCCCAGGGGCGCTCGCTGCCTCCATCGCAGGCCCGTGAGCGCCTCAACCGAGCCGGCGCCGCCGCCGCAGCACTCCCGCTGGGAAGGGCAAGGATCGACAGATCCAGGCCCGAGACCACCGGATCCACCGCCGGTAGCTCTGGATCCACGCCGGTCCAGCCATGCCGTGCTGTCATGGAGCCACCTCGTCGCCGCCGCCGCAACGGCCATGCAGGGCCGAACTCCGTCCTGCACCGTCGCCTCCCAGATTTCGACGGGGCATGACAAGAAGCCACGAGGAGACCCCGCTGCCGCCGTCCTAGCAGGCTCACGGGCTTCCGGCGCACTGCTCAGGCGGCGGCGAGGCATTGGTGAGGATTGGGAGGGGCGGCGGCGCCTGGCTTTGGGAGCCGCCCATGTCGCCCCTGGGAGGAGCAGTGACGCGAGGACCAGCAATTCTTTACGTCGTTTACTGGCCTCATTTTAGTGTAAAATATGACTAATAACTAGGAGAAATCAATGTCATTTTACTTTTTCATTAATCTGTCCTAAAATTTTGCCAGCTATGAATGAAGATCAGTAGGGTGCAGCTAAGACCGGATGTCCCAGATAACATTGAGTGGAAATTAACGCAGAGCAAGGAATACACCACAAGATCGGCCTACCAGGCACAGTTCGTCGGTTCCACACTAACAAACTTGGAATCCTTAATTTGGAAGGTGTGGGCACCACCTAAATGCAAATTCTTCAGTTGGTTAGCAATTCAGGACAGGATTTGGACCGGGACAGACTACAAAGGAGGGGCTGGCCACATAATGCCCTCTGTGTCATGTGCCGCTCGATGCCAGAGACGGGACTGCACCTTTTTGTTGAATGCTGATTCGCCCGTAAGATCTGGGATGAGATGAGCTTATGGGTCGCCTTAGATCGGCTAAAGCCTAGTGATTGGGAACCTAGAAGATCACTGCACCAGTGGTGGACCTCCTTGGCAGACTCTGGAGCCAGCAAGAGGAAGGGTTGAAGAGCCTAATCATGTTAGTTGCTGGGAGCTCTGGATTGAGAGGATTTTCAACCACGAGGAGTCCAGCAGTCAACAAGTAATCTTGAAGATCAAAAGAGACGCCTCCCTGTGGACGGCGGCAGGGGCAAAGAACCTAGCACAGCTAATTAGCGCTCTTTGAGCTAGCATGCACTTTTTTGTGTCCTTGTTCTAGCACCTAGACTGCTCGTGCCTTTGTACAATTTTTAGCCCCTTCAGGCTTCATCTCCTTTTTAATATTACGGGCAGCTCTCCTGCCAGTTCGTTTCAAAAAAAAAATCTGTCCTAAAATTTCTAGAGTGCCTTCTTTTTTGGGATGGAGGGAGTAGGTCACACGCTGTTTTCGGCTCAACACATCACAGATCACAAAGATGCAATAATTCCACACACCATAACGTATACGACAATATTAGATATATCTATTGAATAAATAGACACGTTGGAGCGCTAGGAAAATTAGAAGACACAAGATCAAATGAGTCCAAACATTGGTCCACAAATTAAAGTTATAAAACAGTAGTCAATTCAATCTATCTATTCTATCTATACTATAAAGACCCAAAACATTCGAAGGTCGACGGACCCGCGAATCATTGAAAGATTACCCCGCCTGTTTGGAAGAGTGTGACTAAACAATACGTGAAAAAAAACACGTGCTCGTGTGGAATCGTCGAGTTTGTTGCCAATACGGTCTCTGACCAATTATCCATTATATAATCTGTTATATAATCTTATTTTCTATTAAACATGATCTTTACATTATAGATTTTTCTATTAAATGTACATGTCGCACATGCATTCTTGCTAGTAAAGTAAATAAATAGTATAATATTATAAACAAAAGTAATCTAACAGAAGTGAGCAAATAAGCTAACATTGAAAACAAATTCCTCTATATAGAAAAATAACATTGTCACGTACGAAGAAATTATTCTACACATCATCAAAACAAATTATTATTATTATTCTCGACCAATTTAGTTCACAAACTTGAACAAATAATTTAACACTGTGAAGCAATTACTCTAAAAACGCGAACAAAATGGCCCTCACTAGGGAACAAATAGTTCTGCAGCATGAAAAAAAATAAAAATTGAAGAACAAGGAGTGAAGTGGAAAATGAATAAAAGGAATAGAAAATAAAATGAAACAAAATAAGTAGAATGGAATATCTATCTATCTATTATACTATAAAGATCTAAAACTTTCACTTTGTCAATCAAACCATCGTAATTTTATGAAAACCTTCTAATATAATCGTTTTGTGTTAAGGAAACATTATATATAATTAATATATAATCACAATCTCTTAGTAGAGTGTTGTTTTTTTCAAAACTGCAATGTAACTAGGTGAAAACACGTAAACATTATGTATAAATTAGTAAAGAAGCATATGTAGAAGGTTCATTTGTTTAGAAAATAATTACATATTCTCAGGTCAGGTTACATTCTACATCGATACAAAATGTCAAGTACATTCTCATTTTATTTGTAGATAAAAAAATAAAAAAGTATTAAAATGTGATATCACTCCAAGAAAAACTTTTGTCCCATCAAACTGTTGGATGTTAAATTTGTCTTCTTTTAATCTAATAAGTATGATCGAGTTTGAACATTAAATTTCTCATGAACTTAGAGAATCTGCAACTAATGATTTTGTAATGACTCTGCATTTTTTCGTATTTATATGATGGCTTTGCCTATTTCCAGGCAAAGTATTTCTATTTCCTATTTTGTGGAGTTTATTATAAAGCAGCACTACTTACATGCGCGCCAATTTTTTGTCAATATTTAGACACGACGCAATGGCTCAATCAAGATGAATGAAAGTACTTGATATGGTATTTTTATAAGCTGGGGGTTTGATCCAACTGATTACAATCAAAACATCACCAGGATTTAATCTAGTTATCATAACGTACATAATAGTTTGCAGGAACTGGAGGGGCAATAAATTACAAATATGTTCATATGATCAGTCCTTTGAGTCCATTGTTCCAACTGATGTAACCTAGAAATCGTGTTATGGGTCAAGGAGAAACAAAAAAATCTAAACAAATTAGTAGCGAAAGCACTGAACACAAATATCACCAAATCAAAAGGATAGCTTCTCCCACCGGAAGTTTTGGGCATGAAAAAATCTTGCAGACACACTTCGTCTTTTCTGTTCTCTCCAGCATCAACCTGATGGTGGCAGCATGCGCAGCACATGGCTGCCTACTTATTTCTTTGGATTGGTTATGAACATACCACCACCTAGATTAACAACATTGGAACACAAAAGGAGTCAGCTCTACCCCTAAAACAACCAAAAGGCAGAGTTTTTCGCGGTCCGTCAACAAGTACAGTAGCGATGGTCGTCCTCCAGCCAATTTGGACCCTTGGATCCACGAACCGACTCCCGCTCGTGACCGCAAGCCGTCCACCCCCACGCCGCACCTCCCCGCGACCCCACCTCCTCCCGCACCCGCACACCGCACCTCCCGCTCCCGCGGCCCTCCTCCTGCACCCGCGCCCGGAGCCGTCCGCCGGAGCAGCCGCCGTCGCCCACACGCCACCACCGCCTCTCGGCACCCAACGCCTCCTCTCCCAAAGCACGTCGCCGTCGCCGTCCCCCTCGCCCCTCCTGCTCCTGCTTGCGGCTCCTCTCCCCGAATGATGGCCCTCCCAAAGCACGTCGTCGTCCCCCTCGCCCCTCCTGCTCCTGCCTGCGGCTCCTCTCCCCGGACGACGGGCCGTGGCGCACTGGCGCCGTCACGCGAGCCCGCCCCTCCTCTTCCTCTGTGTCACCACCCTCCCCTCCCTTCGTCACAGCCGTGGGTGAAGAGGAGCAGGTCGAGGCTTCAACATAGGGGAGGGTTAGCGAGGGTGCCGGCGCGCGTGGGCAGCAAGGGACCTTCTAGCGGCAGCCCCTGGAGATGTGCTGTGAGGTCACCGCCGGGTGGTAGGTCGCCCACCGTGGCATCTGTGCCAACGTTTTTCTTTAGATGCAGTGCTGTTGAGGATGTAGAGGGGGCAGAAGGATCTGAGGGAAGTCTGCATCGCATTCTGCCAGTATGATTCTCTACCCTCGATCTGCGATTTCCTCCAGCATGATTCAGATCTGGATCTCTCCTTCAAGCACGAGTATCCTGAGGTATTACCTGTCTCATTCTATCAATTTACCTGTGGAGTGGTCAAAATATTTTTGATTCATCATGTTGTTGCAACAACTTCACTAATCTGCTGTGGCCAATTCAGGATGACAGTGACGCCATCCACGGGATCCTCCTCTCCCATGTCATTTTCTATTAGCATCCTGAGTTCCTGACACCTTTCCCCTGATTTACGAGGTCAGGTCCTCCTCTGAATGTTTTTTAATCAGCGCAATAATCTGCCAGTTCATAAAAATGTCATTGCCAAGATGTTAAGTTTATTTTAACATGCCCACCACATGTTCGATAGAATGCTTCTAGGAGATACGAAATTTAGTTCCCACTTATATTTTCCTTCTCATACTTTGAAGTCAATCTAAAGTGTCATCTTATTTGGGATCTATGACAATATGCAATCGTGAAGAAAATTGCTTGTTATTCATTTTTTTCTGAACTCTCTGAAAGAATTAGGTTCCATACCTAGAAGTTTTGCTTCAAATTGAACCTATGATGCACTATATTCAGATCATCACAGAATCCCACATGCATGGTGCTTAGCTAGGAGATAACAACTTTGCCACGTGAATGAGGATGTATTATAGAAAAAAAAGGTTTGTACCACACATTTGTTACACGACATGCATGCTGAAATACCTTGGAGACAATTTATTTTTCCCAATCTGCATATGAGAGTGATTAGAATGGAGACCATTATACGGATTTTCCTTTCAGAGGAGTGGAGCACTGACCTGTTGACACTCAGACATTGTGTTCTTCTATTGGTCGAGTATTAGGAACAGCTTTAGTTTTGATAGATTCTGTTTCAGGTGTTTTTAACAGATGAGAGATACAGCTTTAAAACGATGCATCATGTATTTTGAAAACAAGGGCAGTAATCAGGGGATGCATCATTTATGTTTGAATCGGCCCATCAGGGTGGAAATATTATTTACAATTCAAATTTAATGTTTGAGATCGCTTTCTTATATTTCTGTATACAGACATGTACCCTTATGGCTTTTTTCTTACAGGCAATATGCAGACCAAATTTGATGATGATTTGATCAACAAAGTACGCATGGTTCAAATGATAGAGCTGTAGCCTGCAGATGGCTACTCAAAGAAGGGTGTTAGATCTTTTAAAACTAAATACTGGCGGATGAAATCATCCCTTGAAGGTCAGCTATGCTCACACATCTAATTGGACAATCAATAATTTTTGTTTCATATTTGTTTCTAAAGCTTGCCAACAAATTTTGTTTAGCAGTAGTTATCAAGAACTCGGGTGCATTTAGAAAGGTTTATGTCTTAAATAAAACCTTGGGAAGGAAAACGGACAGGAAACAAGCGGAACAAGATAATTACAAACCAATATTTTGGCAATCGCTGATCTGACACTTTCTCAGTGATATTCATTTGGCTCTCTCAAGACACCTTCTCCTAGATTTTTGTTCTGTAGTTTATATTTGAATTTGATGCATGAACAGTAGCGATGGTAGTCCTTGCGATGGATTTGGACCGTCCGATTCACGGACAGACTCCGCCCGCGACTACAGGCCGTCCACCCCCACGCTGCACGCCTGCACCTCCCCGCCTCCTCCCGCAGTCCCGCACCCGCACGCCGCACCTCCCGCGGCCCTCCTCCCGCCCCCGCGGCCGGCGCCGTCCGCCGGAGCAGCC
>OAMR01000501.1:970588-980988 GCA_900205405.1 Echinochloa crus-galli
GCCGTAGCGTCGAGTTCACCACCGACCGAAGCTCCGCCGCCGCGCATGGCGCCGCCGCCATATCAGCTTTAGGTTTAGCCAAATATCAACTCTGTACATCCGAAGCTTTGGTTGCAAGCATTTTATTTTAGAAATTAACCTGTAGGTGGAGTTTTATCTTTCTAATATTTGAGCTTGCATATTCAAAATAGCCCAGTAGTCTTGTTATGGCAGGAGTATTGAACTAACATCAGGTATGAAGTTATTTCTCTTGATTTATTCCTCGTGATCTCATTTGCCATATAACATTCATTTAGAATTGTTTGATTGTTTCCAATCCCAGCGTTCCAATTTTACATAGGCATGTAAGATCATCTCTCCCTCCTTCTAATCTGAGCATTGATCTGCTATTTTCTATAAGGTAGAAGGTAAACAGAATTGAGCATTCCATTCCATATGATTAAGAATTTATTTGGGAAATGCAAACTGCAATCATGGCATGCATATTACAGAGATGATTTATCTTTTGTGGTTGTTGTTTCTGAAATTTTGAGCTAGCCTTCACGTGTCAGCAATGTGTGCTTTCACTAATAAATGGGAGACTATCCGTCAATATGAGATGCAGGTCAGTTGATTGATCAAATTTTATGTTAGTGCCTGCTTTTACATTTTCCTTAAAAAATCTTTTAATTACCGTCATGTGTAGTTGTCAGTAGCTGCAATTAATTTGTTAAGCCCGTACTCTAGGTGCCTTCGGTGCTAAAATGTTATGACAAGCAGTGGGCTCTTTACTGTCTCATGAAGAATCGATGCCAGGGTCACAGTCATGATATGTTTGTTGAAATGGCTCAGATGAATTTGTATCCTTTTCCAGATTAGTTTGACTTTTGAAATCCGTATAGCTCAGTGCCTTGTAGATGCTGGATTTCCATAATTGACAAGGTCAGAGGGTCTCCAAGGCTCGCATATATGTTCTGGAGGGATGGCCTATTTTATATTGGATTCAAGCAAAGGTTTGTTGAGGAGCCCGTCCTTTGCATACTTTGCAGCTGAGCATGCCTCCAACACTGTTTTGCTAATGGAGCAAGCAAACATGTAATTCGTCAGGGCAATAATAGATGTAACTTGTAAGCATTGCTGCACAATTCCTCCTAATTAAAATTTGTCTGTTCACACTATTAAGATACAACTTAGTAAGTTTCTGCAGTCACTACTAGAGATTCATCCAGAAAGAGTTGTGAATATTCAAATATTTTTTAAAAACATGCAGAAATTAGAGGATAGTTAGTTGCTGTGTGGAAAGTTTCTGCAGCACAACAATAAGCTGTTACAGATGTATATGCTCTCCACTTATTGGCTTCTTACTCATGAAAGTTTATGACTGGTGAACTCGTAATGATATATTTCCTGAATACATGAATGACTGTCATAGTAGACGATGAGGTGCTGCTTACCTATTTTTATTTGGCTGGTGTGGTTCTAAAACAACTACAATGACTGAACGAATGAGTCCAAGATTATTACAATCATTTAATGAGTATTACTGGCTTGCGTTGCATTTTTCAGGAAAATATTGTGGTTAGAAATTTAATTATTTTGTGATGGTTATGAATGTACTATTTTAACTTTAGGAGTAATGGCGTGCATGTGCTTAGCCATTTTGTTTAGAAAAATAATGGATGCAATCACATGTGCTCAATCTTTGCTTTATATTCTGGCCTTCTCATAAGCTTTTAGTTTTAGTGAGGCGTGTTACAATGCTACGAAGAACAATGTACGTAGGCGCTGATTGTTTTTTATACAACTATCTATATAATGTAGGTGCAGGATGCCTGTGAACTGAGAAAGCGCTTTTCAATACACCTATTAACATACAAGCAGAAACGGTATGCTAACATACTCGAAGTTCTACGAGATTATCTTAGACGCTATATTAGCCTTAGAAATGGAAAAGCATAAATTATTGTAGCATTATCAGAAGTTTAAAACATTTGACATGTTGGTCACACTTTCTTTCCGTCATTTTTAACATTTTACTACTGAAATTTATTGTTTAGACATTGATATAAGTGTTTATAAAATAATATTTATAAAATAATTTTATTTTATTTTAAAATTATGTGCCCGTAGCATCGTACGGGCCTTTACCTAGTAATCTAAAATTCCAATCAATAAACTCCTATAATAGATATAGGGCTAAATAGGAAACCTTACCTTGGTGGTGATGCACTCAGCAATCTTGGTAAGGTGGGATAAAATCTTTGCTAACTTCAGCTGTAATTTCATAGCAGATACCCATAAGCAAGAAGATAAAATGGCACCTTCAACTTTTTTACAATAGCCTTGAAATGAACAAACGAGAATGTTGGATGCTATGCAAGTTCACCATGGCCACGAAATCAATATGGAACAGTGTAACCACAGAATCCACAATTACTTTAGAAGACAAACTATATGAGGATAATTGAGATCAGACAACACAAACTGGAAGGCTGTACACTGATTAGTAGCTTGAAAATATTGCTTACCTTACAATGATATCAGAGGCACGCCATTTTTTTTGTCAGATGAGAAATTAGGCTACTATGCAAAATGGGACAACAAAGTTTTAACAGTCCTGACTGACATTTGCTATTTTGTAAATATTTTGATGGTAAGGACTATGGTGGCAACCAACAAATTGATATAGTCACTTGTTACATTGTTGTATCAGACAACAGCTTTGATGACCAAAAAATGAAATAGATGGGGGCCTAATACAAAGGCTTGTAATCACTATCGCAAGCCCTTTATAAGGTGGACAAACTGCTCAGAGAATAACATCTCAAGGTTGCTTCGCAGAAGGTTTCTTCTAGTGTATATACATTTAAGGCATCAATGTGACTTGTAGCAAGTCAAATTGCAAGAGAGAGGGCGTTGTTGCAATCAGCACAGGTGTCCACTATTTCGTACATGAGATCACCATCTTTTTTATGAATTTATATGAAAATCCATAAGGTTCATCAGGGTGTATTGTTGTGACTTTAAATTACCACATAAAAAGGCTGTAATACGGAAGTGACAGAAAAAGATAATTAATCCATGCATAAATAAAAGGCTAAGTGATACTTATGTTCGGTATCTTTTTCCATATCATTCTATATATACAAATCCAACTACCTCAGTGGCCAGGTTTTCCTTTTTATATTAAAGATAAAAATAACTGCAATCTGAAACATGGCCGATTGACATGCCAGTTTTTCAAATATTGACAAGAGGAAATTAATTGAAAGAGGGTAAAAGGCTAAGTTTTGCTAATAAGTCATATTCAACATATAGGACCGTTGCTGTTAAAAATACAAGAAAATGGGGAGGGTTCAACCAAAATTGATAGAACCTGCCAACGGAACAAAACAGACAGGTGATCAACGAGAAACCAAAGAGATGGTACGGTTTTGCATGCGAAAACACCAAACTAAATCTGCAGCCAGCATAAAGTTTTTTTGGGTAGCAAGATGTATTTGTTAAATAAATCAAATCTACCAAGTGACCATTTGTATGACACAGCAGTGTGCAGTGACAGGCCATCCTAAATTATGATATTGGGTCAAAGGCAGTGGAATAACACAATATCTCAAACACTAAAGTAATTGAGAAAGAAATATAGACAGGCAATAAAAAAATGTTTATGTTTTATGCATGAAGAGGGCTTATATCTTTCAGTAGTTCCATATGTCAACATGATGTTAAAAATTAATTAAAACAGGCTCTAAAGTGGCATGCATAAGGAAAAGATAGAACATAAGCATGCATTACATATTTCTATTCTCTACCAAAAAAAAATGGTGAAGAATGGATAATAGAAGCTTGACAGCTCTTCAAGGACACAAGCACAGAAGTTCTCCGCTTTTGTGTTACCAACATTAATTTAGCAATTGACTGAAAGATAACTGGCTATTCTTAAATGAGCGATGGACTCAGTCAAGAGGAACTTTGCTAGCTGTAGTAAACATATTACAATACCAATTTTTAACCGGAACAGGTTGTCAATGAATGGTCAGAAAGGGCCTACCAAGTTGAAATTTAAAACTGCCAAATTTTGGCCTGATGGTCATCAGATTGAAGAACGCTTTCTCTTAAGTTTTCGTCGATTGACCAATGATTGTTGGAAAAAACAGTGAATTAGTGAGCTCAAATTACCTTCCTCATCTGCCTATCACCCTTTCTCTTACAGTGTTCACCACACTTGTGCTTGTGGTACGGGTTGGATGCGTTGGCACAATAAGGATTGATTTCTCCTCTTTCCACTTCTTTCTACAATGAAGTGGCAATACAGAAAATTAATAGTTCATAAATTATTGGATGAGAACAACTATAATTGTCAAACAGTCGGCAGGAGGCCGGATCAATATCACAATCCACCACAAAATTGCAATGCCATGAAGGCATGAACTAATTCAGTGCATGAATTCGATATCAATAGAGTAAGCACCATCAATAACCGATGCTCTACCTTTCTTTCGGGGGGACTGCATTTTGGTCCCCTTCATCTGCTGCTCCACCTGCTGCATCTTGGCAGCACAATGCTCACCACATTCATGGAAGGGATTGCCGGCATTGGGACACTTTGGATCCAGCTTCCTACTTCCAGCCGACTTCACGCTACCCTTTGATGCAGCCAACAACCAATGACACGGGAATTTATTATTGCAATTGCCAATAATAATAAGCTGCTCCGCCAAGATGTCAGCTTGTAGGAGACAGGCTAACATGACAGGTGATGAAACAACAACCTTCGGAGGACGATGAGGAGTGGCGGGAGTGGCGAGAGAAAAGGGATAATGGCGACTTGGCGCCCTCCGACAAGCGGCTGGCCTCAGCCATCTTGGCGAGGCAATGGTCGTCGGTGCACACGCCGGGTGCGGCGGAGGCGGGGATAGCTTGGTGGCGCCTCGGGGAATTGGGCTCGCCGCCCGCTGAGGGGCACTGCAGGCCTTCGCCACCCGCATCTGCACCACGAGTTTTATTTTCTTTTCGAGGTGCTATCTAACAAGCCTTATTTTAAAAAATAAAATTATTGTTAGCTTTGAGTTTCATAGACTCAAATCTTTTTTTTCCGTGTGCTCTCTATGAAAATAAACCTTCTTTTAAAACAAAATATTGTTAGAATTGAGTTTTATAACTTCAACCTGGCATGACATTGCTTAATAAAATTATTGTAAATCTATGGCCAAATAAATAGTAAATCTCGTGCTTTATTTTATTTGTTGTGGTAGTATCAATACCTCTGCATGATCAATGAGCAAGCAAGGCAGTAGGCGTAATTGCAAAGAAATCCAACACCAAGCATCATCCAGGTATTAGTCATTGCAACATATTATTCAGTTACATTCACACAACAATGGTAGTAATTGCAAACACTTAGAATATTTTAGGAATTAAAATGAGGTTACATTCACACAACAGTGATAGTAATTCCAAATACTTGAAGTTTTTAGGATTGAAAATGAAGTGAAACTATCCCAAAATCATGAAAGCCATGTGGTATGACCACATAACCACCATTGCAATTTGCAAGTGTGCACCCCTTGGCCCTATGATACTTTCATACCGTTCTTAACTTCTTGTTATGCGTACCACACAGGCAATTTTCTCGCCCTATATCTTTTGCTATGCATGGAACGAGCACACTCTCATCTCCGTACCAATTAGCCCGATTGGTAGCAAGATCCTCAACAAAGCTGGTGATCTTTTCAATAGTGACATTAGGCATCACCACCACATGTGCGATATTTCCCTCGCAAGCAAGCTGCCACTTATGCACGAATGCCTCATCTCTTGGTCTCTCAAACACTACAGTGTTGCTCAATGGGTTCAGAGATGCACTCACTCCAACTTCTTTCAGATGATGAACAAGGTAATGTGCATTCCTTAGACACTTCTGAACTTCTTTGCGAATGCCCCTATAGCCCTTTTTGTTCAGTGTGTACCACAAGAAAATTGGAGCATGTCCATTGCGGCTCCCCATGATGGTTGCATCCCTCGACGACAGGTACTCGATATCAGTAGACAACACATTGACATGCTCTCGCCTGGTGATCACAACACCGCATGGTACAGGGCATCCCATGAACTTGTGGCCGGAAACACTGACGCTTCCGATAGGTTTTCTGAATGTCACCTTTGGTGCCTACAGAAGCAAAGTAAAGAATTTCAGTTAGTTCATCTGTCCACGTTCAGCTTTTGCCAAAACTGGAGTGAGTGTGTGAGAAATATAGTAGTGAAAATGTGTGTCGATGAAGCTCGCGTAAGTCAAAAAAAAGAGAGTCAAAAGCACCCCACTTGTTTGATAAACGGCATCATAAGACCAGCCAGGGCACCATCACAGTGGATGTAAAATCGACCACCAAATCCACATTTTTCAAGTGTTGCTATGATCCTGTCAAGATCATCAATTGCTCCCTTCACGGTTGTTCCTGCGAGCATCAGGAGGAATGAAGCAAAAGTATGAATATATAGGAGCCTGCATGAATTAGTTTGGATGGATCGGAAGTAAAATACTAACCAATATTTACATTGACGATGGCAGGGCTCCCGGGGTTCTGCAGTAGCTTGGACTTGAAATCAGTACAGTTCATCTCCCCAGAAACCAGAGCATCGACCTTGACGCACTTGACCCTGTACATTCTTGCGGCCTTGAAGACAGAGTAATGCGACTCGGTGGAGGCATATATGATGCCATCAGGGAAAAGCTCTCTCCTGTGCATAGTATACAGGTTCCGTTAGTGATAATGGATTTCAGAGCTTTTTTTTTTGAAGGATAATGGATTTCAGAGCTAGTACACTCTATATCAACTTAGAGAGAGAAAAAAAACTTTTTTGTGGAATATTAAAGAGTAGACACGTACTGACCCGAGGAGTAAGCCGTGCAAGTTCCCTTCGGTTCCGCAGTTGGTGATGTATCCCCAGTAGTTGTCCTTTTGGAGGTCCCAGAGGCGAGCAAACCAATCAAGCACAGCCACCTCCAATGGCCTCGAGTGCACGCCGTAGTTGCTCTCGATGAAGGGATCGCCAAGGTTGTTGATGCAGAAGCTCTGAAACTGAGCCAGCACGCTGAAATCGAAGTCCAGATTGTACGGGTAACCTAAGTGGTGAATTGTCCTGTCGTCGAGATGGCGCCGGAACCCGGCGAGGAGACGGGCAACGTCGGCCTGCCGCTCCGCCGCGGCCTCCTCGTCCACAGGTGGCTCCTCCACCGCGAACGCCGAAGCCGCCAGCGCTGCGCCGTCGACCGCCTCCTCCTGCAGCTGCACCAGCAGCTTGTTCGTCGTCTCCCCCACGGCCTGCACGCGTGCATGATCATCCGTCGACGTTGGCCTGCTACGATCTGCAGCCGCATCGGCGGCGATGAGCTCATGATCATCCGTTGAGGTTGGGACTACTACTGCCATTGCTGCTCCTGCAGCATCAGTAGTGTTACTCCCTACCATCTTCATCTTGGAATTCAATTCAGTCGTCCAAGGTGCTGTAGCTTATATGGACTATGGTTGCTGTCTAGGAGATAGAGATAACACGGCTTCGTCAGCGATCGCCATGTATTTATAGGCGCGCTGGCAGGGATCGATAGCTTATTAGCAAGGGGAAGGTGGATGAAAAAAAATATTAAAATGGTGGAGAGAGACGTGAAGCTAGCATCTCCAAGACTGCAATAGACGATAGCATGTTACAAGAGAAACATTTTGCACTGCCTCTATTCCAAGGTACAATATTTAGAGTACGTTTGGTTGGGCTGTGGCTTTTAAAAAAGTTGTGAGCTATGAAATGTTAAAAAACAACTGTAAAAAACAAACAGTTATAAAAAAATAGAAGACCGTTGGGTTAGATGTGCTATCAAACTGTAAGCAGAACAGCATGAAGCAGTCGGCTATTTGTGTCAGCGTGGTAGCCGATAGACGGTAGCAGTTTACCATTGAAACCGGAAGCCTGCTAATTAATTATTTGATGGGACAGAATGGAAATTAGAGATTTACATACATGGTCAAAGAGTCTCCAAGTGCATCACGCGTTTGCTAGCTGGTACATGCGCGAATATCATGCATGGGAGTTGTGGCTGGAAGAGTTGGGTTATTGCTTGCCTTAAGGATGCATGCATGTTCAGAGATGCACTCACTCCAACTTCTTTCAGATGATGAACAAGGTAATGTGCATTCCTTAGACACTTCTGAACTTCTTTGCGAATGCCCCTATAGCCCTTTTTGTTCAGTGTGTACCACAAGAAAATTGGAGCATGTCCATTGCGGCTCCCCATGATGGTTGCATCCCTCGACGACAGGTACTCGATTAGTCTACAACAGCATAACCTCTCCCAGCGACACCATTAGGACTCTGGCAACTAGAGCGTCGCAACTATAACAGTCTAACACACACATAAGCTCAGGCAGTCACATCACAGCCACCACCCTAGGTACCTAGCCCGCGCACCCTCCCATGGCCGTCCTACAGCAAACACATGAGCGCACACGAAACAAATACGCACACATAAGGCGCATCGACACGCAGAAACAGTGCAGATCAGGAATCAGCCCGCAACGAGCTCACCAAGCACTCGCATCAGACGAACTCCCAGCGCCACTCCACCACGAAGCGCACTAAGCGCGATCCGGTGGCGGATCCCACGGCATCCGTCCCGGATCCGGTAGAGCAGCGGGCAGAAGCGACCAGAACGCAAGAGTAGACCGCAGATCTCGAGCCAGGTCGCTCAGATCTGACCGCCAACAGACACTGGAATGCTGGAGCGAGAGCTAGCGCATGGAGAGATCGCGGGTAGAGCGGGAGGAGGAGGGAAGAGGGATTGATTACCGGGGGCGGAGCCGAATCGAGGAGGAGGAGCGGCGACGGCGAGCGGCGAGGGGCTTGAAGCACTACAGTGTTCGATGTGACTTTTCGTCCACATTTTCGCGGGAACTAAACACACCCAAAATTAGAGATTCACGTACATGGTCGCACAGTCTCTGAGGGGCTGATTGGTTGGGTGCATAAAGGGCCACCCATGGGCTGTACGGCCTGCATAGCCTGGGAACACGTGGGACTTGCGTTTTCAGCTTGTGCAGCCTGCACATGGCCCATGTGCGGGTTATAGTCACCTTCCACCTCCCACGATTCCACGCTCCACCTCCCCAGATCCCGCTCCGCCGCCGCTAGGCCTTGCCGCGAGGCCTCGCCGTCGTCTTCCTCCTCCGCCTCGGCCATGGGAGGAGGCACTCGCCACGACCTGTGCGGCGAGCGCGCCGCGGCAGTAAGGGAGCGGGGTGGAGTAGGCGCTGCTCGGGCCGGAGGGGAAGGCGACCCTGAACCGGCCCCAGGACTTCTTCGTCGCTATCCCCATGTTCCCAGCGACGGCAAGGGTGATGCTCCGCAGCGGCAAGCTCCGGCAGTATGCCCCGCCGCGGCAATGGTGCTGGAGAAGGCCAGCGGCCAGAGATCGTGGTTCCTCTGCGATGCTGATGGGATGGTGTTCGAGGGCCCTCGTCATCGCGGCGGTGGCCCCCGGCAAGGAGCTCCATTTGGGGCATATCTACTTCGTGCTCCCTGCCGGGATGCAGCGCCGCCAGGTCGCCAAGCTCGCGCTCAAGGCAAGATCCGCGCTTGTCATGGCCGCTATCGAAGCCACGGCCGCCCAGCCGTCCTTCCCTGCTGCTGCCGTCACCGCGGCGCGGTGGCGTCGCTCGTGTTCGCCACCTCACCCGCGATGAGGTCGCCAAGCTCATGGTCAATACAAGCTCCGCGCTCATCAAGGCCGCTGCTGAAGCCACGGCCGCCCAGCCATCCTTCCCCTGCCACTGTCGCCGCCGCGTCAAGGCCACCGCCGAAGCCTCGGCCGCCCAGCCATCTTGTTTTGTGCAGGGGTAGAGGAGGGAGAGAAATTGGAGAGAGAGGGAGGGCGAGCGGCGGAGCTGAGTGGATTGGCAAGCTCAGTTGGCGATGGAGTCTGGGAGGAGCGACAAGGGTCATCAATGGTGAGCTCGAGTGGCGATAGAGTCTGGCGATGGAGTCTGGGAGGAGCTGGTGGGCAGTTCGCGCGTAAAGAAGAAGATAGGATGGAAGGGAGGTGAGAAGCTAAAACTCACCCCTCCAAATAAAGAATACTTGATACTATCTGTCGGTGCTGAGATTGGCCGACCAACCTCAGCGCCTAACAGAATGCGCTGTGTCTCGTTCCTCACCGGTTGATGCAAGAGCTAGCACAATGACGCAAGGGGTTTATCCTGGTTCCGGCCTCGGGGCCGTACGTCCAGCAAGGTGTGCTCTTGGCACTATACTATCTTCCACCGGGGTGCTCGTAGTGGGGGGCTACAAGCTTAGCGGGAGAGGAGATGAGGTCTCCAAGTCCCTGAGCCAACGGATGATTGAGGTGAAGTGCCAATATCGCGGCGTGTGTGTGT
>OAMR01001265.1:0-46971 GCA_900205405.1 Echinochloa crus-galli
ATACACGTATTAGAATATATACGTATATACACGTATATAGACGTGCATGCATGGCTACTGAAAAAAGCAAAAAAACAAATCCGGGGCCTTTAGCACCGATTGCAGACAGCAACCGGTGCTAAAGGCCCTGCTAAAGGCGCTGCGGGGCAGGCCCTTTAGCACCGGGTTGTGTCTGGAACCGGTGCTAAATGAACCCTTTAGCACCGGTTATTCAACCCGGTGCTAAAGGGGTACCCCTTTAGCCTCGGAAGATCTGCACCGGTTGGGATACCCGGTGCTAAAGCCGTTTCCCAACCGGTGCAGATGTTGATCATTCTGGTAGTGGACGCATGACCGCAATGACGAGTATGCAACTTTTCACGCTTGCTTTCTTCCAGTAGGAGTACGTGCTCGTTTGTTTGTTCCTCATGTGTGCTTGTTCGCTTGTTTTCCATCCCATGCTTGCTTGATTGATTTAGAATTTTGGTGGCCATTCGCGAGTGAAGATGGGGATTGGGAAGAACAGACCATAAACTTCGGTGTACTTCGGTAGAAAACAAACACCGAACCGAGAAAATCAACACTGAAGATGTTGATTTTTTATTTTTTTTCCTCCACTGATCGGTTCCTGGTTCCTAGAAACCGAAGTTTTTCAACACCGAAAATACCAAACCGAACTGTCGGTTAAAACCAAATGCCCAGGCCTCATCACCGGGGCCGGTTCTGGTGCGTGATGGCCGATTCGCGGTGGCCGCCGGCACCATGGCGGTCTCCATGTTGCCGCCTGTCGCAATGGAGACAGGGCTAGCTGGGGGAGGAGGTGATGCGGTCTTGCCGGGAAAGGCCCGGTTCTCGCGGGATTTGTTGGGTCCACGGCAGTGCGCTACGCGGAGCTCTGCAGGCAATTGCCTCGCCAGTGCCCCACTTTACGCTGGTCGCGGCACCATGGTCGCCGAGGAGGTGGATTCCGGCCTCTCCCACCTCTTCTGTAATAAAGGATTGCTTGCACACAAAGAAACAGCAGGGGTGGACAACAGCTATCGTTACTCATGTGTTCCAATTTAAAAAATATATTATGTTAATACTAATTTTGATAACATATATACTTTACTTACAAAATTGCCTTTACTAACTCACCAAGGGCTCTAGGATTAGTTTTGTGGTGTGGTTTGAGTAATCAGCAAGCGGATGAACAAGTCCCTGCTAGAGACGAGGTTGTGATCTTTCATTTTCACTACAAAGATTAGAGATTAGAATTAGAGACGGATCACGGTTGTTGCTTTTACTAACAAAGAGGACAAATTAACCATTATGATTTGTCAACGAACTCTCTCTTTTAGCTTATAGCAGTGTATGGACAATTAGAATTTTTTGTTAATAGGGTAAAACATTGATTTTATATAAAATTATTTTTACTAACTAAATAATTTATCAGCAAACTATCTATATTAGTCCGTAGCAACGTACGAGCATGTTTGCTGGTATATATATAGATAAAGACTTATATATATATAAAGGATGTTTAAGAATTGAGAACACTTTCTAAAAAAATTTCACACCCATTTCTCACAGAGGATCCAACTGTCGGGTGTTGAGAGAAATTAGGTGTTCCAGCCACTTTTCTGTTTCCCACTTCTTTTTTCACCGACGATTTTGTTTACCCGCCGGCGTACCCACCTGCGGTAGAGGGTTGGGAAGCAGTGTTGGGAAGCCCCGCGTCACATTGATTGGAAAAGCAGGGGGCTAAGGGTAACTCCAACCGAACTCTATTCTGAATCCCTACCTCATCTATGAGGGCTAAAACACAAAAAAAACTCTGCTCCAACCAGTCTCACAATAGAGCGATGAGGCCACCTCATTTTCTGCCCCTTGACTATCACTTGTAGGAGCTCCTCTCCTCGTCTCTCGTCTGGCAACGGCGCCAACGGCCGACCTTCCCGCGCCTCCACGGAGCTTTCCCCGTGCCATCCAGGGAGCTTCCCCTTTGCTAGGTATGTCAATTTCTCATCTATGGCGGCCGTGCAGTGTCGGGTAGAGAGAGGAAATTGTACCTGTGGATCTGGGGGTGACGGCGGCGCCATGGGGACCGCCGATTGAGGGCGAGGGGAGCGGAGGTGACTCAGCCCGCGCCGGCGTTCGAGGGGGGCAACGGTGACCCCATGCCTGCACCCCAGGCTGCCACGGCGCTCCCCACGCCCATGCCCGAGGGGGGCGGTGGCGACCCGCCTCACGTCCACGCATCAGGAGGGTGGGGCGGCGCTGTGGGCCGCGTCGGGGGGGTTGCGCGTTGGGGGGTTGCGCGTCAGGGGGGACACTCGTGGAGGGCTAGAGAGGAGAACTGGAGAGGAATGGAAATGGAGGAAGGTCTGTGGAGGAATAGGAGAGCAGAGAAGAGAGCGGAAACAAATGGAGAGCGTGCAGGCAGAGGGAGAGAACTGCCGGTAGAGAGCGATTTTGATGTTGTTTAATCTACCTTTGTTCATGCTCAACCGTAGGAAGTCGAAATGCAAAGCTGGGTGGATCTGGTGGAGAACAATGTTGCAAGCAGCGAGCTTGATACAGATGAGATCAATTTTAGAGTACTGCCTGAAGAACAAGCACCTTCATAGGCTTCTCCCCTATGACGACAGTAAACAAGAACAAGAAGAGAACATTATCATTAGAAATATACCGTTTATTTATGTATAATATGGTTTGTTTGGTAGTTACACCATATCGATAAAAAAATAGATGGATAAAATATAGGAGACAATATGAGAGTTCGGTTGGAGTGTATGAACAGGTAGGACGCTCGTATGAGGATGAGAGGTCCTCATGTGGGGATACGAGGGCTTAAATTTAGGAGGTTGGTTGGAGTTGTCCTAACTACTCCCCCTCCCCCTCGCATCGCCCCTCCCAGGCGGCTCGAGGGACGACAGCGCCACTGCCCCGGACAGTCCCCCACGAGCTGCGCCGGCCGTCGCCGTCGCCCCACGAGCTGGCGGCGGCGGCGACCCCTCCCCTCCTCCCCTCTTTCTCCCCATTCTATTCCTCTTCCCCGTCCCTTCACCACGGTTGCCGCCGGCAGGTGCTTCTACTGCCGGCGCTAAAGGTCCTTGTTTGGTTTTGGTAATTGAGTGACAACTTAGGTGGACTAATATGTGTTTAAGTGAAATACACAGGTGATAGTCCACATGTGATTATGTGATGAAGGAGCTCATTGCATATATTGCTTCTTTTATCCCCTCTCCAAAATTTGAACAGTGTGCATAGGAATTCATACTGTGTTACCTTAGCATCTTTCTATGTTTGATGAAAAGAACCTGCAATTAGTTGGGGTGCTTGAGCAATGACTTGGCGCCGATGGACCGATGCAACGGTGAAGAGCAAGTGAAGTCAAGATCGATGAACCAATACGTCGCATGATGATATGAAGTGGATCATATCATTTGTGATGACGTTGGTGCATGTGTTGCATCAACGTTGGAGAAGATGAAATGGAATGCACAAGGCAAAGGTATAACCAATATGCATTTCATTTAACCGGTCATAGGTGAGTAGAGAAGTTTATGACCGGGTTTAGGATAGATGGCCGTACTATCAAGAGGGGCAAACTTGTTTGCATATCGGTCATCTAGTGCCACTTGATCAATAACTTGCATGGTTTGCATTTAGATGAGTGGCGACTAACCTTGGGAAAGGGCGTTGTTGAAAATCTCGAGGAACTATGTTCTGATAGAAAGATCGGACAGTCCGTGGTGGTGGTCGGGCAGTCTGTGACCCATAATCTGTGAGAGGACCCACTCTGTCGATCTCTTGAGCGATCTAACATTGCGATGTCGCTAAAATCGAGCGGCGTGGTAAAGAGAGCAGAAAACCCTTTGAGAAATGTTTGTGAAAATGCTAACTCATTCACACATAAGGTGGTACGCTTATGGGGTTGGCACATTTGCAAATGGTTGAAGGTTTGGATGATGGTTATGGCTTGGTGTGATCTTGGTTTGCAATTCTGCTTTGATCCAAAGTGTTTTGGATCAATATTTCAGTTAGGTTGGATAGCCCTCTGAATGAGCTTTCCATAGAGTCCAAGATCACCTAATTTAGACATTGAAGCTAAAAGTTATGGCCGTTTTACCAAGCTTCGGTTGTGCTGAAAAGGGTCCGCCTCTCTGGTGGTGGACTATCCGGGTGGTCCAGACTGTCCGTGACCAGACGGGCGGATAGTCCGTAGTTGTTTTTCAACACGGAGAAGTTTGTGAGGCAGACTTTCCGGCCCCTTGGGGTGGACGGTCCACATGCAATTTTTGTGAGGTGGATCGTTTTCGCGGACCGTTCACACAGAGACGTTTCCGGGCGTTTGAGCCAACTTTTGTGAGGCGGACGGTCCGTGGGCAAAAGTTCGAGTTTTGGCCGGTTGATTTTAGTGTGGGGTGGACGGTCCGCGCCTGATGGGCAAATGGTCCGCCAGAGCTCTAACGGTCATCTTTGACACGTTTTATAGCCGTTGAGATCTGAGGCGGACGGTCCGCCAGTTGTATTGCGGATGGTCCGCCAGTTGCATTGTTTGAGTGTAACGGCTAGTTTTTCCCCTCCCTCTATAAATAGAAGGGTGGCCGGGGCTTGGGAGGGGTTGAGCACCTTGGGAATGTGTTTCTCATGGTTGTGCTTGCCTTGGGAGTCCACTAACTCACTTGTTCATGCTAGATTGCGAATCTATTGCGAGTGAGTGCGAGTCTAGTGCATTGCTTTGAGAGATTACATCGAGTGCACTAGGTGTTCGTGTTGCAAGTCAGTTTTCTTGTTACTCTTGGAGGTTGCCACCTCCTAGACGGCTTGGTGGATTGAGGCTCCGTTGAAGCACGCAAGGAGATTGTGCGGTGCTCCGGAGAAGGATTTGTGAGGGGGATTGTGCTCACCCCGCGGGGATCGCGAAGAGCAACTCTAGTGGAGCGTGTCATTGAGTTATCTCACTTGCGAGTGGTGTCTTGGAGTGCCCGGAGTGGCTAGCGGCTTGAGAGCTTTTGCCCAAGAACCATCGAGGTGTTGGTCGACACAACGAGGATCACCGTGTCAACATTGTCTACTCTTCTCGGTGGTTTGCAATTCTTGATCACAAGCATTGTATTTACTCCCTTATATATATATCTTGTGATTGTGAGGTTGCTCTCATAATTAGTTGGCTTGTGTAGCTTGCTAGTTGTCTTCTTGCTTGTATAGCTAGAAGTAGTGATCTTGTGACTAATTAGCTTGTGTAGCTTAATTAGTCTCTTTGCTTAGTTTGTGTAGCTAAGTAAATTGAGCCTTTGGATTAGACTTGTGTAGTCTTGTCCATTGAGCATTGCTAGTGGGTTTAGGGGATTTGTGCTTTTGCTTACTGGTTGTGTAGGAGCTTCCCGGTGTGTGAAGTATTAGTGGCATATGTTTGTGTGACCTTTGTCCTAGAATTATTTAGGTGAGCTCGTGCTAGCCCGGCACCTTAGTTGCTTGTTTAGGATCTTTTATAAGGTGCTATTGAACACAGATAGAGGAGTGAAGTCTTGGCTAGATCGATAGTTTTAATTCTACAAACTTTCCGGGGCAAGCTCACACGAGTTGAGCGCTCGCCGGAGACGCCTAGCCGTCTAGGAGCAAAAGCTCCAAGAGTAACAAATGCGAGTCGATGGCCGAGGATGCTTCAAATGCTCAAGAGTTGGAGTAGTTGATGCTCACCCACACTCAAATCCACTAACTCACTCAATCCCCTTCTCAAATCTCACAAGGATTAGCTCTAGGGAGTTGAGGTAGTGAAAGAGAGGCTCAAGAGAGTGTTCTTTGTGTGTGTGGTCGGCAGCCAAGTGAGGAGGGGCGAAGGGGTACTTATACTCGAGCCCCCAAAACTAGTTGTTGTGCAGTCTGCGAGATCTGGACTGGATAGCTCTCTCATTCCACTTGTTCTAGTAGAGTTAGGATAGTTTAGTTGGGAGTTAGAGTTGAGTCGAGCTTTGCCTCGGAGGTTCCGGAGTCGTCTTCAGAAGCTCTGGTATAAGCTCTTGTATCTTTTACCTTTTCCTTTTGCAAGACTTTGAGTTATCAATATAGTTATCTTTATCACTTTGCCTTTGTCATTTATATCTTGCTTCTACTTTATCCTAGTTGCAGCATATATCTTGTTTAGACTATAGTCAGTTATAGTTCTAGTGCTTGTAGTCTTGTTTAAGTCTTTGTCTTGGCTGGTTCTTCGATCTTGCTTGATACTGGAGGTGAATTGTCACCAAGAGTATTGACAAGGTTGCTTGCTCTTGCTAGCAGAGTAAGTAGTCGTTGCCTAGTGTAGGAGTGGTTCCTAGACTAGTCGGTGGCCTTAGTTTATTCCCGTCGCAACGGAGGTGGTAGCCGGGAGGTGGTGACAGCCCTTTCGGTCTTCGTAGCCCATCACGTTAGTTCCGGTCCGTAGGATTCCCCAGTTGGGAAATAGTGGCACCCCTTCTCATCCCTTTCTGTGTGTTCACCGGTTCCCTTGTCCCGAAGCTAAGACATTAGAGTTATCCCAGATCTCCTAGTGCTGGCTCTGTAGCCGTTGTATCTCTAAGCTAGAGTGACATAGGTAGATAAAGTATCCAGGAGTCCTCTATCTCTTCTTGTTGTCCTCCCAGCTATCTATCTCTTCTCTCCCTTACCTGAGTATCCCTTGAGCTGTGTGTCCGGTATATCCACTCCTATCCAATACCGTTATCCCCTGTCTTGTCTAGTTGTGTACCCTTCTCTGATTGTCTTGAATATTTGTTCACTAGTATTCTTGCCAAAGCTTCCCTGCGGAAATATAAATTATGATACCTCGGGATACTCCCAGGTGAAGTGCTACATCGGTGATTCTGTGCGCTTGCAGAATATTTCTATATTTTACTAAGCCATAAGGAAAACCACTGAAACACTCCTTACCCCAGTACCAGGATTCTCAATTATGATATTGGATCGTAAGAAGTGCCAACACCCGGCACCTTAGTTGCTTGTTTAGGATCTTTTACAAGGTGCTATTGAACATAGATAGAAGGGTGAAGTCTTGGCTAGACCGATAGTTTTAATTCCGCATTTGTTTCGGTTAGCCGGTGCATTAAGTTTTAGAAAGGACTATTCACCCCCCTCTAGTCCGCCATCTCGACCCTACAAGCGTCCCCTCCTCCCTTCGCCGCCATCCCCAGTCGTCACCTCCCCACCATTGCCACGGGCTGGCAAATCTGCCACAGTGCGCACCCCTCACGTCGGATCAGGATCCAGAGGACCCACCGGCGGAGGCCACCCCTTAGCGTCGGATCTACTGGCGCGGCCCACGTCGAGGCCGCCATTGGTGGGCCTGGGCCTCCGCTGGCAGTCAGCACATGCGGTCCCCCCCACGTGCCAGATCTGGATCCAGAGGGGCCATCGGCGGAGGCCACACCTAGCGCCGGTCCCACCGTCGTGGCCAGCGCCGAGGCCGACGCAAACGACGGTCCTACTTGGACCTCTGCTGGCAGCCTTTACGTCTGTGCCCGCGCAGCCACCGCCGCTCGCACACCCGGTCGTTACCTTCCTTCGCCGCCGCTGGCCCGAGCCCGTGGATCTGCCGACTGCGGCCTCCTCCCATGTCCGGGGCCCGCGCCGCAGCCGCTACCACCCCACCGCCGGGTCTCCACTGGCGGCCACCTTCGCGCCCGTGTCGCTCGACGTCATCACACCGATGCCTGCCATGGACGCAAGGCGGCGCCTTTGGGTCGTCGGGGGTTGGATCCAGGCTGTTGCGGGCCGCCCCCGCCCGTCCCTATGCTCCTCGCGCACGGGTTGGGCCTGGGCGGCCGCCGGCTCAGCTGTAGGTTGTTTCTCGGTCGCTTACCCCTGGTGTATACTTGTCATCTTTGTGGTCATCCTGTCGTCGTTGCTCTGCCGTTGTCGTCTTCTTTTGTGGGTGTATGAGGTTGGAGCCGAATGTCATGAGCGAAAGCTCTGTCTGGCAATGATGGATGCAAGTGCCGACAGCGGCTACGTCCATGGACGCAACTCTCCTTGGTGAAGGTGTTGTCATTGACATCCCTGGCTCTGTGGATACGCCGAGTGAAAGCTCAGTCCTGCGATGGATGGATGACGATGGTGTTGTTAACGCTGTGTTCTCCCTGGCGGCATCATCCGGCAGTTTCCTTCGTACCCCCTACGCTTCATTGCTTCGGTTGGCTTAGCGACTCATAGTGGTGTTCCTCGGTTGACTTTGCAGGGATGCCATGTTGTCATGTATTGTGGTTGGTGGTGAGGTGTAGGGTCTCTTTCTTGTTTTCTGTTCTAGGTCGCGCTTCACTGTTTTGCGGTTGTCGTTGTTTTGCGTCTCAAGGGTTCTCTTGAGTCCGCGTCACTGTAATTCTTTCCTTCTTAATAAAATTAGTGCCAGGCCTTATTTAGTTTTCAACTTTGGCATGCCAAAATTGGCATTTTACCATTAATGCGCCAATGTAGCATTTCGTTTCTATTTATGAATGATTGTCCAAACATTCATTAATTAGGCTCAAAATGTTCGTCTCGCAAAGTACAATAAAACTGTGCAATTAATTTTTGATTTCATCTACATTTAGTACTTCATGCATGTGTCGGTATTTTCATGTGATAAGAATCTTATTTTTGCATAATTGCATAGTGGAATTTGGGGGTAAAGTTGGGTAACTGAACTAAGGCCCTATGCACGTTCTCAAAAGGAAAAAGTCCATTTTTGACCATCAACCTTTTGGCTCAGTTTGGTTTTGATCATCGAACTCTAAAACCGAGTATCTTTGGCCATCCAACTATCAAAACCATTCAAACTTGGCCATCGGGGCGGTTTTGATGGGTGATTTTAACTTTTTATTTACAATTTAGTCCTTAGAACTTAAAATGATTATTACTTTTTGCTCGTACCTCCGATTTAGATGATTTTTATGGTCACACGTTCATAACAGTGAGCTTTATCTTTTAAAATAGTCTTTATACTGTTTTATCACTATTTAATATATTATTTTTATGTTATTGTATAAAAACACCAATATAAGAAAAGTAAAACAAACAGTTAGAAAATATTATGTCAATGACTTTAAAAGATAAAGTTCATCATTACGAACGCATGACGACAAGAATCACTTAAATCGGATATAAGAGAAAAAAATAGTTCTTGGATCTTAAAATGATTACTATTTTTTCTCGTATATCCGATTTAAGTGACTCTTATGGTCATATGTTTGTAACGATGAGCTTGGATATATTATTTTCTAATCGTTTGTTTACTTTTGTTATATTAGTGTTTTTACACAAAATATAAAAATAATATAATAGATAGTGATAAAATAGTATAAAGTCTATTTTAAAAGATAAAGCTCACCGTTATGAACGCGTGAGCGTAAGAATCAACTAAATCGGAGGTACATACAAAAAGTAATAATGATTTCAAGATTTAAGGACTAAACTGTAAATAAAAAATTAAAACCACCCATAAAACCGCTCTGATGGCTATATTTGAACGGTTTTGATAATTGAATGGCCAAAGATATCCGGTTTTGAAATTTTATGGCCAAAACCAACCTGAAGCCAGAGTTGAATGATACTTTATTGTTAGCCCCGCGTTGCCGAGTCGCCTTCCACCGCCGTCCCCTCCTGCGAGGCCCTCCTGCCACACCCCTTCAGCCCCACGCCGCCGCCTCGCCCTAGATTGATCTCTCCACCCTAATGCCCACGCACTGGCCGCCGCCGCCCCGCACGTCCACCCGCCCGCGCCGCCACTGCCACGTCACTCTGCTAATTGGTTTGGGGTTAATGGATTTAATGGTCTGGTGTCCATGTTGGATTTGTTTTGTTTGGTCTTTAGTGAGCTGGCTCAACATATGGTTCGGTTTGATTTGGATTTTTAGAGCAAGTAGTGTGGAGGATGATTGGAGTGTGCCATATTAATTTGGATCCAAATGCCTCTGAGCCCATGGGTTACAAACTGTTACGACTATTGGGAGGGCACAGCCCACATGCAAGTCGTACGCAAGGGGAGGTCAATCTGTTCACCGGCGGGTTTCGTCGGGCTCGTCTGGTTTTGCGAACCAGACTGTAGCATGCGGTTTACACTGGGTTGGTCTGGTTCACCGTCCGCTTGGAACCAAGTATCGATGGGTTGGGCTGGGCTGGTTCCATGGGTCAGACTGTTTAAACTGTTTTTCGCATGTCTGTTACAGAATTGTCTTCCTTCACATGGTAAGATGGGTGGATCTGGTCAATCGAATCTAATCACATCACAGACACTAATCGAACAATGCTTCGTTCAGAACGTGCATGCAACATTATAATAAATAAATTAAGATAAGATCTGCTGCCAGTTTCGCAAAAGAAAAGAAAAGAAACAGCAAACACATTACGCTGTAAACATCAGGATACATGTTACGCAACATGCCTGTCTCCAAAACTTGTCCAGTCCATGTCGCATCCCTGCAATCCGTCATTGACGCATATGTACAGCAGCAACGACAAGTACTGAGCTCTCCTGTCCTCTATCTTATCTCGTGCTCTGCAGTATTCTCCGAACCCTGCTCCTCTGCATTGTGCTTGCCATTCTCCTCCAAGCCCTGCTCCTCCTCCGCATTCACATGCTTGCTGATGACTGCTAAAAGGAACAAGAGTAAGCAACCTATAAGATGATAATAATACAAAAAAGCATGTTAGATTGACAAAAGAAGCTAGGCAATTGTGAGAATATATATTTGCATCCAAAGCAGTGTATTTGGTACATTCTGCATCTGCTGTCTATTTTAGAAACACATATGCTGAAAGTAGTCTGCAATAGTGACAGATTCCCATAAAAAATGGTACGGCAAGAAGTAAATAAAATGATAGTATCCCAAGTCATTTTAAAATAGAAAAAATACTACTGAAACTCATCTCCAAATGAAACAGATCATATCAGTCAGGCTGCAGTACAATGCCATAGACTACATGTTATTTCAGAGTGCAAAGTCATCTCCAAATGAAACAGAGCATATCAGTTAGTTGTATAGTAGCCTACCTTTTGTGGAGGAAGTCTGATCTCCACAGTTCAACTCTACAAACTCTATATTTAGATGATTAATGTAAGCCAACTTATTATAATCAGAAACCAAAAATGGATTGACAAACAAAAATGATTGTTACCTTCTTCAAGTGCTTCACGATTTTTTAAATCTCTTATGATTTCTTCTAGATCTACATTATTGGGAGATGAACGCAGCCAGCTTTGTGCACATATCAGTGCCTCAACCATCTTTGGTGACAAAGAGCTTCTGAAGGAAGAGATCACTCGACCACCGGTGCTGAAAGCAGACTCCGAAGCTACTGTAGACACCGGGACTGCTAAAACATCTTTAGCTAGTTTTGATAATACAGGATATTTATTGGAGTTCACTTTCCACCAGCTCAAGATGTCAAACATATCAGTTTTCTGCTCACAATTCTCTTTTAGAAATCTTGATAACTCTGAATTAATTTCCTTAGTTTCGATCTCTTTGAGGTGAAGTGCAAACTGTGACACCAAGATCTGAGAAATGTCATCTGCATTCTCTTCGGTGTTGATTGGAGATAGATGACTATTGTTTCTAACACCAGACGATGAAGTACCGGTAGCAGCCTCGACATAAAAATCATACAGCCGAGTTAGGCCTCCTTCAATTGCACGTGTAAACTCCTTTGCCTTCACTCTATCATACATAATTTTGGAAGAAAAGTCTACGAATTTCATCTTGAACCTTGGATCCAAAGCAACAGCCATAAATAACAATGGATTCATAGCAGCAATATTGCCCCAGTATTTATCAAATTTTTTCTTCATCTGTAAAGCCATCAAACTCCAACTACGATCATCTCTACCAGAAAGTTTCTCTAGCTTATCATGGATTGAAATAAAATCATGGAAAAATATGCTTGAAGAGGTCGTGCACATGCTGAGACGCTGACACGTCTATCTCACCTACCTACAGGTGCCGCCCGGCCCCATCGACTCCGCAAGTCAGCGACGTCCCCGACACCCCCCGATCCCGTCGGGCACGCTTCCGGCTTGCCCGTTGCCCCACGGCGCCCGCACGTGCGTCCAACCCTACTCTCACTGGCCAACAGGGCCCACTCTTTTTGGCCCACATGTCAGTCGGACAACCAGGCCTCTCGCCCCACGTGCCAGCTTGCCAGCTGACGGCATCACACTCTGTTCACTCACGGGTTACCGCAGAAACCAACTGGTTTTTCGACCCAGCCCATCGGTGAACAGTTCGACCGGGCTGGTGCGGGTTATATGATTCGCGCAGGGGTGGCTGAGTGGGTTGGGCTGGGCTGGTTCTACGGTCTAGTTGGTTTGAAACCAGTTCACAGGTTGCTGCGTCCGACGGTACGCTTTGGCCGGAGGATCGTGCCGGATTGTCTAAATCTAAATGACACCGTCAGTTAGCGTCATCATCTTCAGTAGATAATCGGCAGCTTCAGTTAAAATTCATTGATTTCATTCAAAACCATCCACATCAAATCTGACAGCCTACCCATCAAACAAGATCAGCTATTCAACTTAGCGCCTTACTGTTATTTCCTTCATTTTTCCAGAGACTAAACAATGTTTACTTAAGTTAATATCTTTCCAATCGTAAAGACCAGGCCATTAGCTTCAGGTCTTGGTCCAAGTCTATATAAATGGCTATTGAACGGCATGAAAAACTCATAATCTTAGGTCTAACAATAACATTCATGTACTATAAATAAAATTATTACAGTAAACAACCACTCGGTTCATCTGTAGTCGTCGTCATGCTAAATGAGAGGCTTTGCTAGATGAGAGACTTACACTGTTGGCCTATTCACATGCTTGGTGATGACTGCTGAAAGGAACAAGAGTGTGCCTTCAAGCAACCTATAAGATGATAAAAATACAAAACAAGCATGTTAGATTGACAAAGAAAATAGGTAACTGTGAGAGTGTATATCTGCACCCAAAGCCAAGTGTATTTGGCACATTCTACAACTGTTGTCTATTTCAGAAACACAAATCTAAAAGTAGTCTGTAATAGTGACAGATTTCCATGAACAATGGTACAATCGGCAAGAAGTAAATAAAATGATACTATGACAAGTCATTTAAAAATAGAAAAATTACTACTGAAACTCATCTCCAAATGAAATAGAGCATATCAGTCAGGCTACTGTAGAATGCCATAGACTACATGTTATTTCAGAGTGCAAAGTCATCTCCAAATGAAATAGAGCATATCAGTCAGGCTACTGTAGAATGCCATAGACTACATGTTATTTCAGAGTGCAAAGTCATCTCCAAATGAAACAGAGCATATCAGTCAGTTGTATAGTAGTCTACCTTCTATTTGAAATGACAAGGAGGAAGTCTAATCTCCACAGTTCAACTCTACAAACTCTACATTTAGATGATTAATGTTAGCCAACTTATTATAATCAGAAACCAAAAATGGGTTGACAAACAAAAATGATTGTTACCTTCTTCAAGTGCTTCACCGTTTTTTAAATCTCTTATGATTTCTTCTAGATCTACATTATTGGGAGATGAACGCAGCCAGCTTTGTGCACATATCAGTGCCTCAACCATCTTTGGTGACAAAGAGCTTCTGAAGGAAGAGATCACTCGACCACCGGTGCTGAAAGCAGACTCCGAAGCTACTGTAGACACCGGGACTGCTAAAACATCTTTAGCTAGTTTTGATAATACAGGATATTTATTGGAGTTCACTTTCCACTAGCTCAAGATGTCAAATATATCAGTGTTCTGCTCACAATTCTCTTTTAGAAATCTTGATAACTCTGAATTAATTTCCTTAGTTTCGATCTCTTTGAGGTGAAGTGCAAACTGTGACACCAAGATCTGAGAAATGTCATCTGCATTCTCTTCGGTGTTGATTGGAGATAGATGACTATTGTTTCTAACACCAGACGATGAAGTACCGGTAGCAGCCTCGACATAAAAATCATACATCTAGCATTTTATATTGATTTTCTAGTAATTTATAAGATTTTCTAGCATTTTATATTGATTTTCTAGCATTTTATATTGATTTTCTAGCATTTTATATTGATTTTCTAGCATTTTATATTGATTTTCTAGCATTTTATATTGATTTTCTAGCATTTTATATTGATTTTCTAGCATTTTATATTGATTTTCTAGCATTTTATATTGATTTTCTAGCATTTTATATTGATTTTCTAGCATTTTATATTGATTTTCTAGCATTTTATATTGATTTTCTAGCATTTTATATTGATTTTCTAGCATTTTATATTGATTTTCTAGCATTTTATATTGATTTTCTAGTAATTTATAAGATTTTCTAGCATTTTATATTGATTTTCTAGCATTTTATATTGATTTTCTAGCATTTTATATTGATTTTCTAGCATTTTATATTGATTTTCTAGCATTTTATATTGATTTTCTAGCATTTTATATTGATTTTCTAGCATTTTATATTGATTTTCTAGCATTTTATATTGATTTTCTAGCATTTTATATTGATTTTCTAGCATTTTATATTGATTTTCTAGCATTTTATATTGATTTTCTAGCATTTTATATTGATTTTCTAGCATTTTATATTGATTTTCTAGCATTTTATATTGATTTTCTAGTAATTTATAAGATTTTCTAGCATTTTATATTGATTTTCTAGCATTTTATATTGATTTTCTAGCATTTTATATTGATTTTCTAGCATTTTATATTGATTTTCTAGCATTTTATATTGATTTTCTAGCATTTTATATTGATTTTCTAGCATTTTATATTGATTTTCTAGCATTTTATATTGATTTTCTAGCATTTTATATTGATTTTCTAGCATTTTATATTGATTTTCTAGCATTTTATATTGATTTTCTAGCATTTTATATTGATTTTCTAGCATTTTATATTGATTTTCTAGCATTTTATATTGATTTTCTAGTAATTTATAAGATTTTCTAGCATTTTATATTGATTTTCTAGCATTTTATATTGATTTTCTAGCATTTTATATTGATTTTCTAGCATTTTATATTGATTTTCTAGCATTTTATATTGATTTTCTAGCATTTTATATTGATTTTCTAGCATTTTATATTGATTTTCTAGCATTTTATATTGATTTTCTAGCATTTTATATTGATTTTCTAGCATTTTATATTGATTTTCTAGCATTTTATATTGATTTTCTAGCATTTTATATTGATTTTCTAGCATTTTATATTGATTTTCTAGCATTTTATATTGATTTTCTAGTAATTTATAAGATTTTCTAGCATTTTATATTGATTTTCTAGCATTTTATATTGATTTTCTAGCATTTTATATTGATTTTCTAGCATTTTATATTGATTTTCTAGCATTTTATATTGATTTTCTAGCATTTTATATTGATTTTCTAGCATTTTATATTGATTTTCTAGCATTTTATATTGATTTTCTAGCATTTTATATTGATTTTCTAGCATTTTATATTGATTTTCTAGCATTTTATATTGATTTTCTAGCATTTTATATTGATTTTCTAGCATTTTATATTGATTTTCTAGCATTTTATATTGATTTTCTAGTAATTTATAAGATTTTCTAGCATTTTATATTGATTTTCTAGCATTTTATATTGATTTTCTAGCATTTTATATTGATTTTCTAGCATTTTATATTGATTTTCTAGCATTTTATATTGATTTTCTAGCATTTTATATTGATTTTCTAGCATTTTATATTGATTTTCTAGCATTTTATATTGATTTTCTAGCATTTTATATTGATTTTCTAGCATTTTATATTGATTTTCTAGCATTTTATATTGATTTTCTAGCATTTTATATTGATTTTCTAGCATTTTATATTGATTTTCTAGCATTTTATATTGATTTTCTAGTAATTTATAAGATTTTCTAGCATTTTATATTGATTTTCTAGCATTTTATATTGATTTTCTAGCATTTTATATTGATTTTCTAGCATTTTATATTGATTTTCTAGCATTTTATATTGATTTTCTAGCATTTTATATTGATTTTCTAGCATTTTATATTGATTTTCTAGCATTTTATATTGATTTTCTAGCATTTTATATTGATTTTCTAGCATTTTATATTGATTTTCTAGCATTTTATATTGATTTTCTAGCATTTTATATTGATTTTCTAGCATTTTATATTGATTTTCTAGCATTTTATATTGATTTTCTAGTAATTTATAAGATTTTCTAGCATTTTATATTGATTTTCTAGCATTTTATATTGATTTTCTAGCATTTTATATTGATTTTCTAGCATTTTATATTGATTTTCTAGCATTTTATATTGATTTTCTAGCATTTTATATTGATTTTCTAGCATTTTATATTGATTTTCTAGCATTTTATATTGATTTTCTAGCATTTTATATTGATTTTCTAGCATTTTATATTGATTTTCTAGCATTTTATATTGATTTTCTAGCATTTTATATTGATTTTCTAGCATTTTATATTGATTTTCTAGCATTTTATATTGATTTTCTAGTAATTTATAAGATTTTCTAGCATTTTATATTGATTTTCTAGCATTTTATATTGATTTTCTAGCATTTTATATTGATTTTCTAGCATTTTATATTGATTTTCTAGCATTTTATATTGATTTTCTAGCATTTTATATTGATTTTCTAGCATTTTATATTGATTTTCTAGCATTTTATATTGATTTTCTAGCATTTTATATTGATTTTCTAGCATTTTATATTGATTTTCTAGCATTTTATATTGATTTTCTAGCATTTTATATTGATTTTCTAGCATTTTATATTGATTTTCTAGCATTTTATATTGATTTTCTAGTAATTTATAAGATTTTCTAGCATTTTATATTGATTTTCTAGCATTTTATATTGATTTTCTAGCATTTTATATTGATTTTCTAGCATTTTATATTGATTTTCTAGCATTTTATATTGATTTTCTAGCATTTTATATTGATTTTCTAGCATTTTATATTGATTTTCTAGCATTTTATATTGATTTTCTAGCATTTTATATTGATTTTCTAGCATTTTATATTGATTTTCTAGCATTTTATATTGATTTTCTAGCATTTTATATTGATTTTCTAGCATTTTATATTGATTTTCTAGCATTTTATATTGATTTTCTAGTAATTTATAAGATTTTCTAGCATTTTATATTGATTTTCTAGCATTTTATATTGATTTTCTAGCATTTTATATTGATTTTCTAGCATTTTATATTGATTTTCTAGCATTTTATATTGATTTTCTAGCATTTTATATTGATTTTCTAGCATTTTATATTGATTTTCTAGCATTTTATATTGATTTTCTAGCATTTTATATTGATTTTCTAGCATTTTATATTGATTTTCTAGCATTTTATATTGATTTTCTAGCATTTTATATTGATTTTCTAGCATTTTATATTGATTTTCTAGCATTTTATATTGATTTTCTAGTAATTTATAAGATTTTCTAGCATTTTATATTGATTTTCTAGCATTTTATATTGATTTTCTAGCATTTTATATTGATTTTCTAGCATTTTATATTGATTTTCTAGCATTTTATATTGATTTTCTAGCATTTTATATTGATTTTCTAGCATTTTATATTGATTTTCTAGCATTTTATATTGATTTTCTAGCATTTTATATTGATTTTCTAGCATTTTATATTGATTTTCTAGCATTTTATATTGATTTTCTAGCATTTTATATTGATTTTCTAGCATTTTATATTGATTTTCTAGCATTTTATATTGATTTTCTAGTAATTTATAAGATTTTCTAGCATTTTATATTGATTTTCTAGCATTTTATATTGATTTTCTAGCATTTTATATTGATTTTCTAGCATTTTATATTGATTTTCTAGCATTTTATATTGATTTTCTAGCATTTTATATTGATTTTCTAGCATTTTATATTGATTTTCTAGCATTTTATATTGATTTTCTAGCATTTTATATTGATTTTCTAGCATTTTATATTGATTTTCTAGCATTTTATATTGATTTTCTAGCATTTTATATTGATTTTCTAGCATTTTATATTGATTTTCTAGCATTTTATATTGATTTTCTAGTAATTTATAAGATTTTCTAGCATTTTATATTGATTTTCTAGCATTTTATATTGATTTTCTAGCATTTTATATTGATTTTCTAGCATTTTATATTGATTTTCTAGCATTTTATATTGATTTTCTAGCATTTTATATTGATTTTCTAGCATTTTATATTGATTTTCTAGCATTTTATATTGATTTTCTAGCATTTTATATTGATTTTCTAGCATTTTATATTGATTTTCTAGCATTTTATATTGATTTTCTAGCATTTTATATTGATTTTCTAGCATTTTATATTGATTTTCTAGCATTTTATATTGATTTTCTAGTAATTTATAAGATTTTCTAGCATTTTATATTGATTTTCTAGCATTTTATATTGATTTTCTAGCATTTTATATTGATTTTCTAGCATTTTATATTGATTTTCTAGCATTTTATATTGATTTTCTAGCATTTTATATTGATTTTCTAGCATTTTATATTGATTTTCTAGCATTTTATATTGATTTTCTAGCATTTTATATTGATTTTCTAGCATTTTATATTGATTTTCTAGCATTTTATATTGATTTTCTAGCATTTTATATTGATTTTCTAGCATTTTATATTGATTTTCTAGCATTTTATATTGATTTTCTAGTAATTTATAAGATTTTCTAGCATTTTATATTGATTTTCTAGCATTTTATATTGATTTTCTAGCATTTTATATTGATTTTCTAGCATTTTATATTGATTTTCTAGCATTTTATATTGATTTTCTAGCATTTTATATTGATTTTCTAGCATTTTATATTGATTTTCTAGCATTTTATATTGATTTTCTAGCATTTTATATTGATTTTCTAGCATTTTATATTGATTTTCTAGCATTTTATATTGATTTTCTAGCATTTTATATTGATTTTCTAGCATTTTATATTGATTTTCTAGCATTTTATATTGATTTTCTAGTAATTTATAAGATTTTCTAGCATTTTATATTGATTTTCTAGCATTTTATATTGATTTTCTAGCATTTTATATTGATTTTCTAGCATTTTATATTGATTTTCTAGCATTTTATATTGATTTTCTAGCATTTTATATTGATTTTCTAGCATTTTATATTGATTTTCTAGCATTTTATATTGATTTTCTAGCATTTTATATTGATTTTCTAGCATTTTATATTGATTTTCTAGCATTTTATATTGATTTTCTAGCATTTTATATTGATTTTCTAGCATTTTATATTGATTTTCTAGCATTTTATATTGATTTTCTAGTAATTTATAAGATTTTCTAGCATTTTATATTGATTTTCTAGCATTTTATATTGATTTTCTAGCATTTTATATTGATTTTCTAGCATTTTATATTGATTTTCTAGCATTTTATATTGATTTTCTAGCATTTTATATTGATTTTCTAGCATTTTATATTGATTTTCTAGCATTTTATATTGATTTTCTAGCATTTTATATTGATTTTCTAGCATTTTATATTGATTTTCTAGCATTTTATATTGATTTTCTAGCATTTTATATTGATTTTCTAGCATTTTATATTGATTTTCTAGCATTTTATATTGATTTTCTAGTAATTTATAAGATTTTCTAGCATTTTATATTGATTTTCTAGCATTTTATATTGATTTTCTAGCATTTTATATTGATTTTCTAGCATTTTATATTGATTTTCTAGCATTTTATATTGATTTTCTAGCATTTTATATTGATTTTCTAGCATTTTATATTGATTTTCTAGCATTTTATATTGATTTTCTAGCATTTTATATTGATTTTCTAGCATTTTATATTGATTTTCTAGCATTTTATATTGATTTTCTAGCATTTTATATTGATTTTCTAGCATTTTATATTGATTTTCTAGCATTTTATATTGATTTTCTAGTAATTTATAAGATTTTCTAGCATTTTATATTGATTTTCTAGCATTTTATATTGATTTTCTAGCATTTTATATTGATTTTCTAGCATTTTATATTGATTTTCTAGCATTTTATATTGATTTTCTAGCATTTTATATTGATTTTCTAGCATTTTATATTGATTTTCTAGCATTTTATATTGATTTTCTAGCATTTTATATTGATTTTCTAGCATTTTATATTGATTTTCTAGCATTTTATATTGATTTTCTAGCATTTTATATTGATTTTCTAGCATTTTATATTGATTTTCTAGCATTTTATATTGATTTTCTAGTAATTTATAAGATTTTCTAGCATTTTATATTGATTTTCTAGCATTTTATATTGATTTTCTAGCATTTTATATTGATTTTCTAGCATTTTATATTGATTTTCTAGCATTTTATATTGATTTTCTAGCATTTTATATTGATTTTCTAGCATTTTATATTGATTTTCTAGCATTTTATATTGATTTTCTAGCATTTTATATTGATTTTCTAGCATTTTATATTGATTTTCTAGCATTTTATATTGATTTTCTAGCATTTTATATTGATTTTCTAGCATTTTATATTGATTTTCTAGCATTTTATATTGATTTTCTAGTAATTTATAAGATTTTCTAGCATTTTATATTGATTTTCTAGCATTTTATATTGATTTTCTAGCATTTTATATTGATTTTCTAGCATTTTATATTGATTTTCTAGCATTTTATATTGATTTTCTAGCATTTTATATTGATTTTCTAGCATTTTATATTGATTTTCTAGCATTTTATATTGATTTTCTAGCATTTTATATTGATTTTCTAGCATTTTATATTGATTTTCTAGCATTTTATATTGATTTTCTAGCATTTTATATTGATTTTCTAGCATTTTATATTGATTTTCTAGCATTTTATATTGATTTTCTAGTAATTTATAAGATTTTCTAGCATTTTATATTGATTTTCTAGCATTTTATATTGATTTTCTAGCATTTTATATTGATTTTCTAGCATTTTATATTGATTTTCTAGCATTTTATATTGATTTTCTAGCATTTTATATTGATTTTCTAGCATTTTATATTGATTTTCTAGCATTTTATATTGATTTTCTAGCATTTTATATTGATTTTCTAGCATTTTATATTGATTTTCTAGCATTTTATATTGATTTTCTAGCATTTTATATTGATTTTCTAGCATTTTATATTGATTTTCTAGCATTTTATATTGATTTTCTAGTAATTTATAAGATTTTCTAGCATTTTATATTGATTTTCTAGCATTTTATATTGATTTTCTAGCATTTTATATTGATTTTCTAGCATTTTATATTGATTTTCTAGCATTTTATATTGATTTTCTAGCATTTTATATTGATTTTCTAGCATTTTATATTGATTTTCTAGCATTTTATATTGATTTTCTAGCATTTTATATTGATTTTCTAGCATTTTATATTGATTTTCTAGCATTTTATATTGATTTTCTAGCATTTTATATTGATTTTCTAGCATTTTATATTGATTTTCTAGCATTTTATATTGATTTTCTAGTAATTTATAAGATTTTCTAGCATTTTATATTGATTTTCTAGCATTTTATATTGATTTTCTAGCATTTTATATTGATTTTCTAGCATTTTATATTGATTTTCTAGCATTTTATATTGATTTTCTAGCATTTTATATTGATTTTCTAGCATTTTATATTGATTTTCTAGCATTTTATATTGATTTTCTAGCATTTTATATTGATTTTCTAGCATTTTATATTGATTTTCTAGCATTTTATATTGATTTTCTAGCATTTTATATTGATTTTCTAGCATTTTATATTGATTTTCTAGCATTTTATATTGATTTTCTAGTAATTTATAAGATTTTCTAGCATTTTATATTGATTTTCTAGCATTTTATATTGATTTTCTAGCATTTTATATTGATTTTCTAGCATTTTATATTGATTTTCTAGCATTTTATATTGATTTTCTAGCATTTTATATTGATTTTCTAGCATTTTATATTGATTTTCTAGCATTTTATATTGATTTTCTAGCATTTTATATTGATTTTCTAGCATTTTATATTGATTTTCTAGCATTTTATATTGATTTTCTAGCATTTTATATTGATTTTCTAGCATTTTATATTGATTTTCTAGCATTTTATATTGATTTTCTAGTAATTTATAAGATTTTCTAGCATTTTATATTGATTTTCTAGCATTTTATATTGATTTTCTAGCATTTTATATTGATTTTCTAGCATTTTATATTGATTTTCTAGCATTTTATATTGATTTTCTAGCATTTTATATTGATTTTCTAGCATTTTATATTGATTTTCTAGCATTTTATATTGATTTTCTAGCATTTTATATTGATTTTCTAGCATTTTATATTGATTTTCTAGCATTTTATATTGATTTTCTAGCATTTTATATTGATTTTCTAGCATTTTATATTGATTTTCTAGCATTTTATATTGATTTTCTAGTAATTTATAAGATTTTCTAGCATTTTATATTGATTTTCTAGCATTTTATATTGATTTTCTAGCATTTTATATTGATTTTCTAGCATTTTATATTGATTTTCTAGCATTTTATATTGATTTTCTAGCATTTTATATTGATTTTCTAGCATTTTATATTGATTTTCTAGCATTTTATATTGATTTTCTAGCATTTTATATTGATTTTCTAGCATTTTATATTGATTTTCTAGCATTTTATATTGATTTTCTAGCATTTTATATTGATTTTCTAGCATTTTATATTGATTTTCTAGCATTTTATATTGATTTTCTAGCATTTTATATTGATTTTCTAGCATTTTATATTGATTTTCTAGCATTTTATATTGATTTTCTAGCATTTTATATTGATTTTCTAGCATTTTATATTGATTTTCTAGCATTTTATATTGATTTTCTAGCATTTTATATTGATTTTCTAGCATTTTATATTGATTTTCTAGCATTTTATATTGATTTTCTAGCATTTTATATTGATTTTCTAGCATTTTATATTGATTTTCTAGCATTTTATATTGATTTTCTAGCATTTTATATTGATTTTCTAGCATTTTATATTGATTTTCTAGCATTTTATATTGATTTTCTAGCATTTTATATTGATTTTCTAGCATTTTATATTGATTTTCTAGCATTTTATATTGATTTTCTAGCATTTTATATTGATTTTCTAGCATTTTATATTGATTTTCTAGCATTTTATATTGATTTTCTAGCATTTTATATTGATTTTCTAGCATTTTATATTGATTTTCTAGCATTTTATATTGATTTTCTAGCATTTTATATTGATTTTCTAGCATTTTATATTGATTTTCTAGCATTTTATATTGATTTTCTAGCATTTTATATTGATTTTCTAGCATTTTATATTGATTTTCTAGCATTTTATATTGATTTTCTAGCATTTTATATTGATTTTCTAGCATTTTATATTGATTTTCTAGTAATTTATAAGATTTTCTAGCATTTTATATTGATTTTCTAGTAATTTATAAGATTTTCTAGCATTTTATATTGATTTTCTAGTAATTTATAAGATTTTCTAGCATTTTATATTGATTTTCTAGTAATTTATAAGATTTTCTAGCATTTTATATTGATTTTCTAGTAATTTATAAGATTTTCTAGCATTTTATATTGATTTTCTAGTAATTTATAAGATTTTCTAGCATTTTATATTGATTTTCTAGTAATTTATAAGATTTTCTAGCATTTTATATTGATTTTCTAGTAATTTATAAGATTTTCTAGCATTTTATATTGATTTTCTAGCATTTTATATTGATTTTCTAGCATTTTATATTGATTTTCTAGCATTTTATATTGATTTTCTAGCATTTTATATTGATTTTCTAGCATTTTATATTGATTTTCTAGCATTTTATATTGATTTTCTAGCATTTTATATTGATTTTCTAGCATTTTATATTGATTTTCTAGCATTTTATATTGATTTTCTAGCATTTTATATTGATTTTCTAGCATTTTATATTGATTTTCTAGCATTTTATATTGATTTTCTAGCATTTTATATTGATTTTCTAGTAATTTATAAGATTTTCTAGCATTTTATATTGATTTTCTAGCATTTTATATTGATTTTCTAGCATTTTATATTGATTTTCTAGCATTTTATATTGATTTTCTAGCATTTTATATTGATTTTCTAGCATTTTATATTGATTTTCTAGCATTTTATATTGATTTTCTAGCATTTTATATTGATTTTCTAGCATTTTATATTGATTTTCTAGCATTTTATATTGATTTTCTAGCATTTTATATTGATTTTCTAGCATTTTATATTGATTTTCTAGCATTTTATATTGATTTTCTAGCATTTTATATTGATTTTCTAGTAATTTATAAGATTTTCTAGCATTTTATATTGATTTTCTAGCATTTTATATTGATTTTCTAGCATTTTATATTGATTTTCTAGCATTTTATATTGATTTTCTAGCATTTTATATTGATTTTCTAGCATTTTATATTGATTTTCTAGCATTTTATATTGATTTTCTAGCATTTTATATTGATTTTCTAGCATTTTATATTGATTTTCTAGCATTTTATATTGATTTTCTAGCATTTTATATTGATTTTCTAGCATTTTATATTGATTTTCTAGCATTTTATATTGATTTTCTAGCATTTTATATTGATTTTCTAGTAATTTATAAGATTTTCTAGCATTTTATATTGATTTTCTAGTAATTTATAAGATTTTCTAGCATTTTATATTGATTTTCTAGTAATTTATAAGATTTTCTAGCATTTTATATTGATTTTCTAGTAATTTATAAGATTTTCTAGCATTTTATATTGATTTTCTAGTAATTTATAAGATTTTCTAGCATTTTATATTGATTTTCTAGTAATTTATAAGATTTTCTAGCATTTTATATTGATTTTCTAGTAATTTATAAGATTTTCTAGCATTTTATATTGATTTTCTAGTAATTTATAAGATTTTCTAGCATTTTATATTGATTTTCTAGCATTTTATATTGATTTTCTAGTAATTTATAAGATTTTCTAGCATTTTATATTGATTTTCTAGCATTTTATATTGATTTTCTAGCATTTTATATTGATTTTCTAGCATTTTATATTGATTTTCTAGCATTTTATATTGATTTTCTAGCATTTTATATTGATTTTCTAGCATTTTATATTGATTTTCTAGCATTTTATATTGATTTTCTAGCATTTTATATTGATTTTCTAGCATTTTATATTGATTTTCTAGCATTTTATATTGATTTTCTAGCATTTTATATTGATTTTCTAGCATTTTATATTGATTTTCTAGCATTTTATATTGATTTTCTAGTAATTTATAAGATTTTCTAGCATTTTATATTGATTTTCTAGCATTTTATATTGATTTTCTAGCATTTTATATTGATTTTCTAGCATTTTATATTGATTTTCTAGCATTTTATATTGATTTTCTAGCATTTTATATTGATTTTCTAGCATTTTATATTGATTTTCTAGCATTTTATATTGATTTTCTAGCATTTTATATTGATTTTCTAGCATTTTATATTGATTTTCTAGCATTTTATATTGATTTTCTAGCATTTTATATTGATTTTCTAGCATTTTATATTGATTTTCTAGCATTTTATATTGATTTTCTAGTAATTTATAAGATTTTCTAGCATTTTATATTGATTTTCTAGCATTTTATATTGATTTTCTAGCATTTTATATTGATTTTCTAGCATTTTATATTGATTTTCTAGCATTTTATATTGATTTTCTAGCATTTTATATTGATTTTCTAGCATTTTATATTGATTTTCTAGCATTTTATATTGATTTTCTAGCATTTTATATTGATTTTCTAGCATTTTATATTGATTTTCTAGCATTTTATATTGATTTTCTAGCATTTTATATTGATTTTCTAGCATTTTATATTGATTTTCTAGTAATTTATAAGATTTTCTAGTAATTTATAAGATTTTCTAGCATTTTATATTGATTTTCTAGCATTTTATATTGATTTTCTAGCATTTTATATTGATTTTCTAGCATTTTATATTGATTTTCTAGCATTTTATATTGATTTTCTAGCATTTTATATTGATTTTCTAGCATTTTATATTGATTTTCTAGCATTTTATATTGATTTTCTAGCATTTTATATTGATTTTCTAGCATTTTATATTGATTTTCTAGCATTTTATATTGATTTTCTAGCATTTTATATTGATTTTCTAGCATTTTATATTGATTTTCTAGCATTTTATATTGATTTTCTAGCATTTTATATTGATTTTCTAGCATTTTATATTGATTTTCTAGCATTTTATATTGATTTTCTAGCATTTTATATTGATTTTCTAGCATTTTATATTGATTTTCTAGCATTTTATATTGATTTTCTAGCATTTTATATTGATTTTCTAGCATTTTATATTGATTTTCTAGCATTTTATATTGATTTTCTAGCATTTTATATTGATTTTCTAGCATTTTATATTGATTTTCTAGCATTTTATATTGATTTTCTAGCATTTTATATTGATTTTCTAGCATTTTATATTGATTTTCTAGCATTTTATATTGATTTTCTAGCATTTTATATTGATTTTCTAGCATTTTATATTGATTTTCTAGCATTTTATATTGATTTTCTAGCATTTTATATTGATTTTCTAGCATTTTATATTGATTTTCTAGCATTTTATATTGATTTTCTAGCATTTTATATTGATTTTCTAGCATTTTATATTGATTTTCTAGCATTTTATATTGATTTTCTAGCATTTTATATTGATTTTCTAGCATTTTATATTGATTTTCTAGCATTTTATATTGATTTTCTAGCATTTTATATTGATTTTCTAGCATTTTATATTGATTTTCTAGCATTTTATATTGATTTTCTAGCATTTTATATTGATTTTCTAGCATTTTATATTGATTTTCTAGCATTTTATATTGATTTTCTAGCATTTTATATTGATTTTCTAGCATTTTATATTGATTTTCTAGCATTTTATATTGATTTTCTAGCATTTTATATTGATTTTCTAGCATTTTATATTGATTTTCTAGCATTTTATATTGATTTTCTAGCATTTTATATTGATTTTCTAGCATTTTATATTGATTTTCTAGCATTTTATATTGATTTTCTAGCATTTTATATTGATTTTCTAGCATTTTATATTGATTTTCTAGCATTTTATATTGATTTTCTAGCATTTTATATTGATTTTCTAGCATTTTATATTGATTTTCTAGCATTTTATATTGATTTTCTAGCATTTTATATTGATTTTCTAGCATTTTATATTGATTTTCTAGCATTTTATATTGATTTTCTAGCATTTTATATTGATTTTCTAGCATTTTATATTGATTTTCTAGCATTTTATATTGATTTTCTAGCATTTTATATTGATTTTCTAGCATTTTATATTGATTTTCTAGCATTTTATATTGATTTTCTAGCATTTTATATTGATTTTCTAGCATTTTATATTGATTTTCTAGCATTTTATATTGATTTTCTAGCATTTTATATTGATTTTCTAGCATTTTATATTGATTTTCTAGCATTTTATATTGATTTTCTAGCATTTTATATTGATTTTCTAGCATTTTATATTGATTTTCTAGCATTTTATATTGATTTTCTAGCATTTTATATTGATTTTCTAGCATTTTATATTGATTTTCTAGCATTTTATATTGATTTTCTAGCATTTTATATTGATTTTCTAGCATTTTATATTGATTTTCTAGCATTTTATATTGATTTTCTAGCATTTTATATTGATTTTCTAGCATTTTATATTGATTTTCTAGCATTTTATATTGATTTTCTAGCATTTTATATTGATTTTCTAGCATTTTATATTGATTTTCTAGCATTTTATATTGATTTTCTAGCATTTTATATTGATTTTCTAGCATTTTATATTGATTTTCTAGCATTTTATATTGATTTTCTAGCATTTTATATTGATTTTCTAGCATTTTATATTGATTTTCTAGCATTTTATATTGATTTTCTAGCATTTTATATTGATTTTCTAGCATTTTATATTGATTTTCTAGCATTTTATATTGATTTTCTAGCATTTTATATTGATTTTCTAGCATTTTATATTGATTTTCTAGCATTTTATATTGATTTTCTAGCATTTTATATTGATTTTCTAGCATTTTATATTGATTTTCTAGCATTTTATATTGATTTTCTAGCATTTTATATTGATTTTCTAGCATTTTATATTGATTTTCTAGCATTTTATATTGATTTTCTAGCATTTTATATTGATTTTCTAGCATTTTATATTGATTTTCTAGCATTTTATATTGATTTTCTAGCATTTTATATTGATTTTCTAGCATTTTATATTGATTTTCTAGCATTTTATATTGATTTTCTAGCATTTTATATTGATTTTCTAGCATTTTATATTGATTTTCTAGCATTTTATATTGATTTTCTAGCATTTTATATTGATTTTCTAGCATTTTATATTGATTTTCTAGCATTTTATATTGATTTTCTAGCATTTTATATTGATTTTCTAGCATTTTATATTGATTTTCTAGCATTTTATATTGATTTTCTAGCATTTTATATTGATTTTCTAGCATTTTATATTGATTTTCTAGCATTTTATATTGATTTTCTAGCATTTTATATTGATTTTCTAGCATTTTATATTGATTTTCTAGCATTTTATATTGATTTTCTAGCATTTTATATTGATTTTCTAGCATTTTATATTGATTTTCTAGCATTTTATATTGATTTTCTAGCATTTTATATTGATTTTCTAGCATTTTATATTGATTTTCTAGCATTTTATATTGATTTTCTAGCATTTTATATTGATTTTCTAGCATTTTATATTGATTTTCTAGCATTTTATATTGATTTTCTAGCATTTTATATTGATTTTCTAGCATTTTATATTGATTTTCTAGCATTTTATATTGATTTTCTAGCATTTTATATTGATTTTCTAGCATTTTATATTGATTTTCTAGCATTTTATATTGATTTTCTAGCATTTTATATTGATTTTCTAGCATTTTATATTGATTTTCTAGCATTTTATATTGATTTTCTAGCATTTTATATTGATTTTCTAGCATTTTATATTGATTTTCTAGCATTTTATATTGATTTTCTAGCATTTTATATTGATTTTCTAGCATTTTATATTGATTTTCTAGCATTTTATATTGATTTTCTAGCATTTTATATTGATTTTCTAGCATTTTATATTGATTTTCTAGCATTTTATATTGATTTTCTAGCATTTTATATTGATTTTCTAGCATTTTATATTGATTTTCTAGCATTTTATATTGATTTTCTAGCATTTTATATTGATTTTCTAGCATTTTATATTGATTTTCTAGCATTTTATATTGATTTTCTAGCATTTTATATTGATTTTCTAGCATTTTATATTGATTTTCTAGCATTTTATATTGATTTTCTAGCATTTTATATTGATTTTCTAGCATTTTATATTGATTTTCTAGCATTTTATATTGATTTTCTAGCATTTTATATTGATTTTCTAGCATTTTATATTGATTTTCTAGCATTTTATATTGATTTTCTAGCATTTTATATTGATTTTCTAGCATTTTATATTGATTTTCTAGGCTACTATTTGGGAATCTTATAAATATAGTTTTTAATGTATAGTTATTAATACTTGTTTTAATTCAGTTATTAATACCTATTAAAAATATATATTAATAACTGAATTAATATATATTTTTAATAGGTATTAATAACTGAATTAAAACAAGTATTAATAACTATATATTAAAAACTATATTTATAAGATTCCCAAATAGTAGCCACCGATGCTAAAGGCCGGTTTGGAAACTATGCTTGAACAGTATCAAGGTTCCGTCTGGCTACTCCTCCAATATTAAGGGAATAATAAATATGAAAGAGAAGAAGTTCACAAACCTGAAGTCTGGTGCTGATGGGGCTTCAGCACCGGGTCCAACGGCTAGGAGCGGGGGCGGCGCGGAGGTGTGTCAGGGCGGACACATTAGCACCGGGTCATGGTGAGACCCGGTGCTAATGCTCCCCCTTTAGCACCGGTTGCAGCCAGCAACCGGTGCTAAATGGCCTCGGCACATTAGCACCGGTTGCTTGCTGCACCCGGTGCTAAAGGGGGCGCATTAGCACCGGGTCTTGCCACGACCCGGTGCTAATGTCTTCGCCCTGACATGCCGCAGCGCCGCCCCCGCTCCTAGCCGTTGGACCCGGTGCTGAAGCCCCATCAGCACCGGGTCCAAAAATGGCCGAGGCGGAGGAGGCGGGCGGATGTGAAGCATTCTGGTAGTGACTGAAGCTAGAATACTAATGTTCTAATAATTCATGTTGGTGATCATCACCTTGTGCGCGCAGTTGCACAAAAAACCAGAAACTATTATGCAAGGTTCACTGCAACAACTAAGTAATATTACCATTAGGGAACAATCGAATTTCATGGCTCATGAATATAGAAAATGCTGCTACCTGGTTAATCAGAAACTTTCTTGCATGGTTAACTGCAATAACTAAGTAATATAATCATGAGGCAACAAACAAATTTCAAGTTTCATGACTATAGAAAATGCTAGTACATGGTAAATCAGAAAATTTACTGCAAGGTTAACTGCAATATTTACATGAGAAACAGATAATAGAATAATTTTAATGTTCAAGCGTCTGCATAAATTTGAAGCTAACTTTCATTTGTGTGCTAAAATTATAAAAATCAAAGATATCTGTGATTCTAATTGTAGAATCGAATAAAAAATGGGAAAATTATTAACACGTATTTTTGACTTATTTACTTTACAAATCAAAAGAATATTCTTCAGTAGGAGACAACAGAAATTAAGGGCAATGGGCAATGAGTAGATATATGCTACTGTCAAGAAGCTAACTATAGAAAATCTAATGATGGGTCAGTTGAATGCAAAAGTTTTGCAATAAAAAAGATTCTCAATTTCTGAACTGATGGAAATCTATAACGAAACCACAGCACATAACGAGGCGCATCACTGATATGAGAAAATGATTGTTCATGACTAATTCATACATTGCACATCAAAACTCCAAAGATATTGCATGCCCAGATAGTTTAAATTAGTCAAATTGTCACTCCATTAAAATTTGAGAAAGCTACCTTTCTATTGGTAGTTGATACAATATCTCATCGTCCTTCCAAAATTGAAACAGTTTAGTATTGCCCGATCTGCAGAGGAAATTATAAGGAATCAGCAAGGTCTCATATGTGCAATTATAAGCCACCATCCAACCATATGGGCTCTGCAAAGTTACCAAAAGATCGCAAACTAAAATGTTGGGCAAAAGTTTTGTCTCCCAACATTACTGAAAAAAAACTGCTTAGTAATTGCTTGAAGACAATCCACTTTGGGCTTTTTTTTTTGTCATTTCACCACTCATACATCATACAGCTCCAAGCTCTAGCACCAAACAACTCTGCCCTTATATTATCATATCCCCAGAACATAGGTAGCATCATGAACTAATTAGTACTGCCTAACTAATGTTTATGGAAAAAATGGTCTTTTGATTATAGACGTGTTCCAGTCTACAAAATCGTTCTCTTTATTTAATTAACAACCAAAAGATTGTAGCCTTACAATGACATCACTCCATCATGTCTGGCTTCAGGCTTGATTTTGCAATCATCAAGACGGGCCTGCCCAAATAATTGTACAGTCAGGTGCAGACATTAGTATAGAGGCTTTATATAGATCATGTATTGTTCAGGCAGAGCAAGCCAAAGGAAATGTTTGGAGGTAACACTAAGATTTTAACTTAAGCTTGTTCTGTGTTCTTTCTAATTTTCTATCCTTCTCCCCTAAAGAAATGTTAGAGCCATTTTCAGCATTGCTGAGGACTGCAATCTCCTCAGAATATGCCACCAACGACTCGAATCACCAGCACACCTGATTATATTAGCACACAACACACATGAACATACAATGACAGAGCATAGAACCAAAGCTAGATCTATTAAAAAAATGAACACACCAACATTTCTGAGCCACTAATTGCCACGTCCAACATATGGTCAGACTACTATTTTTTTCAACCAGCTGACAATATCAACAACGGACTCCACGTACAGAATCCAGAATCAAAATCGATGAAGGGATCTGTTGAGTAAACTGAGTGTACTCAGATATCTTAATAATGCATGAAGAACGTTGAAAGGAATTGATGTCCTAATTGATTTGCACTGCATTTACTCACCAAATTGATTCCCCTGGTGAATCGAATTGTTGTCGAGATCTGCTTGGCAGAAGCGGCGGCGACGCTGGGTCGTTATGGACGTCCCAGGCCTCCTTCAGCCGAGGGCGGTTGCTGATGCTTGGGCGTACCTTCTTCTCGATCAGTCTTGCACTCCTGCCGCGGCCTCGGATGACATGGAGTCTGTTTTAGCAAGAGAACGTGGAGGACATGGAGATTGAATCGCAGGGAGCTTAATTAACACGACAATCAGATCCACGAACCCTTGGCAGTGCCTCAGATCGCACGCGAGGGTTGCCTCTGATCCAGCACGAGGATTTGCGATCTTGTGGCGCTAGGGTTTGCAATCTCGTCGCCGTGGCAGCAGGCTTCCTAGCGGCAGCCAGCGGACGTGGGCTTGCTTGCATGGGAGGTTGGAGGGGCGGCACACATGAGGTCGGGGACGGGCGTGGAACAGAGGCGGCGGCGGCTTTGGGCAAGGAAGATGGGAATGGGCGTGGAGCGGCTGTGGGGATGGGCGTGGTTTGGGCGAGGCAGGGGAGGGGGAGTCGGCAGGGGCATCGGCGTGAGGTGGGGAAGGGCGCCCCCCCTGGCGAGCCCCATCATCTGGAGCAGCCTCCGGCGTTGCTCCTGCACGGTCGCCGGCTTGAACGTCCACACGTCGAGCGCCGCAGCAGCGAAGCCGGCTCCATCCCAGCGCTGTCGCCGGTGGTCGTCGTCGTCCGAGGCGGAGGTGGAGAAGCAGGAGGAGATCACGTGGTCTCGTGACTCGTAGTAACATAGTGGCCGCGGCAAGTGGCGGACCCGGGAATCGAAAAGAGCCCGGGCGAACCAGTGCTAACACAGTAACATGCAGTCCATGGATACGCACATAAACCGGTCATATGTATATACACAAACAAACTAACGCACACTAGCTACATGCAAGCTAGCATAAACTCTAAAAGACGTACGTACTACTACACGACACACACGGTGACACGAACACGAACTCTAGCTTTCAGGTGCGGTGCGGGAGCCCGGGCTGTCGCCCAGGCTCGCCGGGCGCTAGTTCCGCCAGTGACTGCGGCAAAGACAAACATGGAACCTGGCGGCGACGGAGAGGAGAGGGGTTTCGACGCGGGGGTTTGGTGGAGGGGGCACAGGGGTCAGCGGCGGTTTTGCGGAGGGGATGGGGGTGCGGCGGAGGTTTGCGGGGTTCGGCAAAGGGTGGGCGGGCTGGAGTGCATCACAAGCGTCGGATTCTATTTTGATGGTCACAATGGATTGCAGACTGAAGGGAGATTGGCAGAGCGATGATAGGTGAGGTTGCCCCGATATGTAATTATTAGTAGTGGAGAAGTAGCATTACTGAAACATCCTCACTTTTCTTTTTATATAAAACTATAATAAAAAATAGCATTACTGAAACACCCTCATAGAAGGTGAGAAGTACTAGCCAATAATTGATTGAGCATAAGGACTAAATAAAAAATGTCATACGCCCATGTCAGTGTTGGCACTCCTTAAAGCCTACAGATAAATCCGCAAGCGGACGGATACCGATGTAGCTTTCATCTAGGAGTATTCTAAGGTATCGATTTCCACAGGGAACGAGAAGTGTACTCATTCTAAACTAAGTTGTCCAAGAATGGTGTGATTGAATAGATGACGATGAAGAGAAGGAAAAGCAATAGGAGGGTAGAGAGGCACGAGTCTGGTAGTAGTGTCCTCTTGACTAACTGAGCTAATCAGTTAATACACATAAATGCTCGCGTTGGGAAACGGGACCTACAACATGCAGAAAGGGATGAGAAAGGGTGGTGTCAATACCTGTTGTAAGGCTCATACGGTTCCGAGACTAACGTGGTGGTGGACTACGTAGACCGTATAGGACTGTCACCACCTAACGGCTACCACACGTATGTTGAATCGGATGCAACCCAAGCTAACCTCAAGTCTAGGCACCACGCCTACACTAGTCAGCTAGTACTTATCTCCTTAAGAAAGATAAGCACCCAAACAAAGCAACCGGTATATAATTATACCAATCAACTAAGTATTGAACGAGGAACCGACAAGCATATAAAAGTAAGAACTGATGCTCAATTAATCAGAGAGGGATACAAGAGTTACCGGACACGACTCAGATGTCACTCAAAGTGAAGCCGTATCCGTAGTTGTACAGGTGGAAGAGGGGCCGACACTCCGGCTCCTCTTCGGCATGCTCACCTCTCCTCTCTCCCTATTACTAAGTGTAGCAGTGGCAGCGCTTCGCTAATGAGCTTCTCTTCTCTTGTGTGTCTTTTGCAGATGCTGGAGGGCTCCTTATATAGCAAGGGAAGACAGTTTGAAGTGGAGGAGTGGCCAAGCAACCTCAGGGGTGGTCCCGGACTCTTCGGTCGAACTCGACGGGTTCGGCCGAAGTGGCTCGGTTCGGCTGAACCACCCATTTTGCACCGCCTCTTCCTCCAACGGTCAGGATTGCTCCCCAGGGTCAGTTGTGAGGCGGTGGACTTGGTTGGGGCGAACTGGGCGTTCGGCCGAATGCCACGTGTTCAACCGAACCACCTCCTGCACCGCCTCTTGCCTCCCACGTGTTGGATCACTCCCTGAGGCCGTTCATAAGTCGGTTCTCTGGTTCGGGAAAATTGGAGGCCTTCGGGTGCACTGGGCCTGGGCCTCTGCTGCATTTCGGCCCACCTCCTTCGTGTTGTGGCACGCTCCGGGTTCAAGGATGGAATTCGGTCAAATCTCGGGATTTGGCTGAACCCATCATTTTGAATGGTTTTCCCTCGACTTTAGTAGTTCGCCTCCTGGAATCAAATAAACACCAAAACTTATGGAAATGATTAGAAATAAACCCTATAGCTATGAAGCACTGTTCCATTGTGTTCATTTTATACTCGATTGGAGGTCAGAAATCAGGTGGTAACGACCGCCAACACTAAGAAACGCCATGATGAAGAGCGCCTTCTGCTTCTGAGAGCCAATGTTGAAGAAGGGGCTTCCGAGCCGCAAGAATCAAGCATCTCAGGTACATTTGATGAAGTTGAATAGTAGATCAACTCATTGAATCCCTAAGATAGCCGACGATGAATTGCTTGGTGCTAAGCTCTTGCTGCTTGAGGTATCGTGGAGATGATGGTGGAGACGAGGTCGATGGCCTGGAAGCTCTCTGAACGATCCGAGGCAGAGAAGCCCTGATCCACGGCGAGGCAAGCCAAATCATGGTCGGAGTTGTGCGGATCCGAGCAGCTGGTGGCAGGGGGCATCCGCTCAGTAGCGAAGGAGGAGGGTGGAGAGCTTTATTGGATACAAGCTCACCTCACTACCGGAGAACGCGACAACGAGAAACCCAGCGACGGTAGCGGCGGTAGTGATGACAAGAAGATGGCCGAGCTCTAGCGGCCAGCGAGCCATCCGGGCAGATAACTACTAGATTTAAAGCTAAAACTAAACTAGCAGACCAGCAGAGCGGGGCCGGCCCACCTCCTCCTCGTTGCGGCGAAATAGCTGGGGGAGAGGAAGGGGGCAAGAGGAGAGAACTACTAGATTTAAAGCTAAAACTAAACTAGCAGACCAGCAGAGCGGGGCCGGCCCACCTCCTCCTCGTTGCGGCAAAATAGCTGGGGGAGAGGAAGGGGGCAAGAGGAGAGGGGGTGTGAGAGTGAATAGGAAAGAGAATGTAATGAATAGTAAAAAAAATAGTATTATGTAGACAAGTAATATACTGTTGTTGTATGACTTGGCTCTTATATCTTGACTAATAGCCAATCACTTGTTCTATTATTAACCTTGCTCTTACCTCGCTTCCAAATTTTCATATGTCTACTCAAATTTGGCATTCCCATGCCTACCAAAGCGGTCAAGAAACCGGAGGCATTCCTCCCAGCTAATAATTCAAGCATGGCTAGCCCGTTAATTTGATTCTAATCCAAAAATCATCGCATAGCTTTCATAACACAAATATTATTTATATTTCTAGTGAGTAATTTAATCTTGTTTTTTCCTTTTTGCTTTCCTCTTGTATCATCTCTTTTTCTTTCTTAATTCTTGCATAGTGGGGATTTCTTATATCAGACATGGTTTCTTAGTTTTTTTATGTCTTCTTATCAACCCACTTGCCCTCTCAGTTTTTTCTTACATGACATCATATATTTATAATACAATAGAAACTACCTGAGATGGAAGGTTGGAACTATCTTTACTATATGTGTTCTAAAATTCACATAGTAGCAAGCTTGTATTGTACTTTGGGTATTTGAAAATGACATATTAAAATTTATTAAGAAAAAATTCCCATAGAATTATACTTTTGCATTTTTAAAAATATTATATATGCGAAAGGTAAATAAGTTGAGTTACATTTTACAAACCATGTTAATGTCCAAATATCATTTTTTATCACTTATAACAATGGAAATGTTGAAACTTTGAGATCCATGTTTTTAGTTTTTTTCCATTAGATATGTTTTTTATGAATATCATTATATATATTGCGACAATAGGCTATGGGTTATAATTTAAGTTACATTTTGCCAACCGTATTAATGTCTAAAGTGCTATTTTTAATCACTTATTTGTACAATAGAAATGTTTATACTTCGAGTCCATGTGTTACTTTTTTTGAATTAGATATGGGTTTTAATGGATTCCATTATGCTTTTTTGTGACCGCAGGCTATGCGTCTAATACTAGTAGAGAAACCATATCCATCTCCCTCATTCCTCTTACTATAGTTTAGACTTGGGACTAATCCCATTAGCTTAGTTCTAAATTTCATAGACCCGAGAGCCCTTTTGGTCCCAATTCCTAACATCAAGCGGGGCTAAAACCTCGAACCGTAGTCCTATTTGGTGTTCCCAATTGTGACTAAAACCCCACTGACTAGGGCTAAAGAGTTCTCCATGGGTTAGTTTAAAAGAAAAGCATCCTATCTAGAATCACATGTATTGTTCACAAGCTGAGCCAAGGTTTTAGCTCGGTGTGTTAACGAGCCACCTCGTGAGCTATAACAAGACAGAGCCTATAACACATCATGTATTTTGTTTGTGTGATGTCCTGATTCTTGAATAGTGAATGGTGGTGGCCATAAATATGCTATATAATTATAGTAATTTGTGTTGTTATGATATCATGTTGTGAACTACTATTGTTTCTATTTGGTTTTTGAACTTGAATATATATATATATATTGTATGAGAAATGCATGTGTGCTAATGATAAACGAGCGGGCTCATGAGCTAATCGAGCTGAGCTGAGCTGCTTCTCTAGCTCGCTTCGTTAACGAGCCGAGCCGAGCCAGCTCGATATCCAGCCCTACATACACCTCCTCCCATAATGTCAACAACTTTCTCAGGGTTTTTCCTTTCGGAAGGGTTCACACCAGATCCTAACCTAGGAATGCCTAAGGAGTATATGGCATCAACTTTGGGGACGGGAGCAGGAGTAACTTAGGGACAACAGACTACTCCTCTGGCTTCACAGCTGATGAGTACTCCTATCCCGCAACAACAGATGGTTCCATTCCAACAAGGATCGGCTCAGAATGGCCAGCTGGCAGGCTTCCAAACACTGAATGCTCAGTCGCTATTCCTGGTCCCTCACTCTCCGTTTGAAGGGAAACAGACGAGAAGCTCTAATTCTCAGCATACTGTCCAAACATCACAGCCGATAAACACGCAGCAAGGTTCACTGGCTAAAAATCAAATACAGGACAGTGGGAATTTTAGCTCTCAGGCAGGGGATCAGCCGATGACGCACACGGTGCAGCCAATATACCAACAGCTTGATACTAGCACATTAGTTGATTAGATCGATAGACACCCTTTTCCGGTGAATATGGTCGATGCTAAATCGACTACAAAGCAAAGGCTGATGTGGTCCAATCAGAAAATGAGCCATCGAGCGATAAACATAAAAGAATTGAGCATGGAGAATGTTCTTCGAAGTCTCACAGACCTGTTACTTCTCAAATGTTGATCGAAAAGTATGAAAAATGGCAGTGAAGGCAAGAGGAAAGGGAGATGGAGTTCAGAGAAAAGGAAGAAAGAGAATTCCATGCTAGGGAAAGAGATTTATATGAAAGAAGGGATTCGAGTGAAGGCCATTGGAAATGTCCTTTCTTCGTATTCTGCTGGAATGAAGGTTTCAGATTGCCTTTAAGGGAAGACTGCCCTAAGTGCAATGATCATAAAAGGCTGCATTGTGATGGGGATCATCGACCGATTTATAGAAATACACAAGGATATTCAAGTCGTATTCCTGTGCATGATCGATTGCGGGGCAGAGAAGATGTACAAGATCAGATTGAATAGCTAGCCGATGCACGTGAGCCTGATGAAGATGTCTTGTGTTGCAAGCCAGAAAAGCAACGCAAGACGAAATAACAACCTGAGCAAGGGTGTGAACTAGGAAGACTTTAAGGATATCATTATGATCCAGAAGTATACCCTGACTGGTGCCCCAGAGGTCTTTCTATGTCCCAAAGGCAAAGACTTCAGCGTTTGCGCCAGACAAAAAATGGAAGAAGAGATGCTCTAGGATGAAGAAGAAATAACTCAAGACACAGCTATCAAGCCCAAAGTCTGGCATAGAAAGAAGCAAGCTGGTAGGGAAGATGTTCCATCGGTTAACATGGTCTTTATCTTACCAAAGGAGTTCATGATCCCGGATGATGAAGATAATGATGAGGAGATAGCTATGGCACAATTAAACCTTAAGCCAATGCAATCCACTTTTAGCGAACCGGAACAAAGGGAGCGGCAACATCTGAAGCCTTTGTTCATGAAGGGATATGTTGATGGTAAGCCGATGACCAAGATGATAGTCGATGGAGGTGCTACTGTCAATGTGATGTCGTATGCGACGTACCGGAAGCTTGGTCGAAGCGAAGAGGAGCTAATCAAAACTGACATGGTGCTCAAATATTTTGAAGGAAAGATCTCGCCAGCTTGGGGGGGTGGGGAGGGGGCAACCAACATGGAACTCACAATTGGAAGTAAGACTCTTCCTACTACTTTCTTCATCGTTAGCGGAAAGGGTTCATATAATTTGCTCTTGGGAAGAGACTGGATCCATGCCAATTGTTGTATTCCTTCGACAATGCATCAATGCTTGGTGCAATGGCATGAAGAGACCATGGAAGTTGTGTATGCTGATTCTTCGTTCATCATTTCTACAGTCGATCCACAGATCTGGGGCTATGATGGTGTTGAGTGTTTTTTTGGGAAGATTTGGGACAAATATTTCATCAAGATGTCATAGCATGGGTTACAATCGGTCCAGGTGATCGGTTTTGATGAAACATCCTGAAGAAAGTTATAGCAGAGGAAGCCAATCGTGCTGCATCAGATATAGCCGATATAAGATATCGCCTCTAGAATAAAAATTGAAAGGAAAATACAAGTGACATATGCAGTAAAAGCGTTGCGAGTCGATAAAATCGGTTATGGCCGATACAATATGAGTCGCCCTTAGAGCAAAAAATTTCTACAGAAACAGGATATTGTTCGCACGACAGGATGCCAATATGAAGTTTCAAAGATAAACTTTATCCTACTGCATTAGACCTAGAGAGCCATAAATTCCTTCTGTAGCGCACAAACAGATTTTGTTATCATCACGTCGTCTGTTGATTTTCATCGGCCGTTCTTTAGATCAGCTAATATTCTTGTGCAGATAGATGATTTGTCATGGTACAATTGAAGTTTCCCATTATCAGCTTATGAGGGCGAGATGTTGGGGAAAAGCAGTAACGTATGAAGTAAATATGTTGGGAGCCGATAGCAATCGGACATGGCTAATATGATATGTCATCCTAAAGCACAAAAGGCGAAATGCACCGAGTATTGGTAGAACAAAGAAATAAGAGCCGATTGAATCCCGTAATTATGCATACAATCCATTGTTGGAACAAAAGGTTGAAGTTTTCTTAGGTCATTCTTGTTGACAGTCAAAATTGGCTCTGGCCCGGACGAACCGGTCTGACCGGTTTGCCAAACCGGTCAGACCGGTTTGGTTCTGTAATTCGAGTAGGATTAGGATTCCGAGTTTAATCCCATATTGTAACCTATTCGAAAGGGGTAAGACTTCCCCGGCCTATAAATATAAAGGCTAAGGCCGATGGAGATGTATTCCAATCGAATCAAACACGGTTACCCTTTACTTTTTTATCTCTCAAACCCTAATCTTTTCCAACCCCCATATTCTGTTCTTTGCTCGTCTCTACGGCGTTCAAGGACGTTCTAGGTGGCCTGCCGACCCTAGAGCAACCCTAGATTAGCTCGAGCTCCGACGGGGTCCCTCCCGAGCTCGAGTTTCCAGGTCTTCACGAGTTCCTGCCTGAAAGCGGTCTGACCGGTTTCAGGAACCGGTCTGACCGGTTTCAGGAAACCGGTCTGACCGGTTTCAGGAACCGGTCTGACCTGGGTTTTCAGGAACCGGTCTGACCGGTTTGCCCCGAGGAGCTCAGGAGTTGGCCGTTGTGACGGACGTGCTGTGCGTTCGATCGATCTCAAGTTTGTTGCGCGTTTTCGTGTCAACATACTTTTTTGGTGACTCCGCTGGGGAACAGATTAATCTGGTTTCAAGACCAATTCAATCTACTCCAATGATGTCTGGATCAATGTGCGACCTTTGACAAAGACAACATCATCACTGCGACGATGGAAGAGCCTCACGGACGAGGAGCGGAAGCGGTACCTGATCGCCGAGGAGCACTTCAGGCGCGCAATTCTTGAAGGGCTTCAAAAAAGATCGCGGTGGTCTTGTCAAGAGAGTGGAGGAATTCGTCATACGGCTTTCAAGCTGGCAAACGACCAAGTTGAAGAACTTCCAAAGGTAAATGGCGAATCCTCTGATTTGATGCAGCAAATTACTCGCATGATGGATGATAAATTACTTGCTGCACAAACCGTTACTAGTGAGTTGATTGCTAATATATCGGGTAATTCTGATAAGGGTAAAAATAATATAATTTATGTGCATACTATGTTTGCGATTTCATGTGGAATTGGGGACATAAAAAGCTTACACAACACGATATTATGGTACGTAATAATAAACAACATTTCCATTATTATTAAGTGCACAATTATTGTCTCCAACTCGGCGGATTAAATATCTTTCAATTATTTGTAAATTATAGATGTTCAGGCTGAAGGAAGAGTCCCTGGAGCTAGAAAGAATTGACGCAATTGCAGAACAGCTCGTCGGATGGATCTGGGACGAGGTCGTCAATCCCCGAGGAGAATACTTCTCGCCAGTACTGGAGGACGTGCCGGACAGTGCAACAAGATAGTCGTCAATCTTAATTAAGTAGAAAATACAGTTTAAATATATATAACTCGAGTTGACATGCATGAATATCTACTTTTGTAATATATATGTCTTCTATTTTGATGAAATGTCAGCTAGTATGAATATAGAGTCGGCCGAATACGCATTAGAATACACGTATTAGAATATATACGTATATAGACGTGCACGCATGGCTACTGAAAAAAGCAAAAAAAAAAAAGAAATCCGGGGTCTTTAGCACCGGTTTCAGGCAGCAACCGGTGCTAAAGGGCCCCTTTAGCACCGGTTATTCAACCCGGTGCTAAAGGGGTACCCCTTTAGCCTCGGATTAGTTGCACCGGGTGGGAAACCCGGTGCTAAAGGGCTTTCCCGGTTCCACAGAGCCTGCACCTCTCCAACAAGCCACAGGCGGGACCGGTTCCACAGAGCATGCACCTCTCCAAGATGCGGCCCTTATTAGCCCTCCACAGCAATATCAAAGCAGTCACGCTTCCACACAGGCCGCCGAAGCGGTCCGTTACACCGTGGATGAAATAACTCAACGGACCGCGTGCGAGCTTGTCGTCAGGCAGAAGAACTTAGCTGTGGTGGTACGTATGCGACCTTAGTTCATACTGCATACATTTCACCGTAAATACCATTCATTTACTAACTTTCTTTGTGACTACTAACTTATCAGGTCGCATACGGTATGACCAAACGTGTGGAAGAAGGGCAAAAATGGCACTGCAATGACATTCCACATGGTTACGTACCTGTTGAGGTGGAGCAAGTCGTCACCAGCTGGGAAGACTTGGAACTTGACATCCCCGGAGGTGACGGAGAAACAAAACTCGGTCAGTGTTCTCACTGCATCATTCTATGGAGCAAGGCAGACATCGTTATACCCGATACACCTGCGGCTACCAACAAGCCCCCGTCACCTCCAAGAGATCCACATCATGACGATTCTCCGGGAGCTCCTGATGCAAGCCCGTCTCCTCCGCCAAAGAGGTCTCCGTCTCCTCCGCCGAAGAGGGGACGCCGCACTAAAGCCTCTGCCCCCACTCCACCAGCGAAGAAGGCGCGAAAAACTAGAGAGAAGCCCGCACCAGAGAAAAGAGCGGGCGAGAAGACTCTAGAGGAGCTCGAAGCCTCGGTAAAAGCAGACACAAAGAGGCAAATGGCCGAGTGGAGGAGAAAACCTGAGCCGGAGCCGAAGCTTGATCCCACCATCGTGAAGTCATTCCTCGGTAATTTGAGCAAGGGTCAACAGAAGGAAGTAATAGTAACAGACTATGACCGCTCATTACTGAAATCTCGCCGGAAACGGAAGGCTGCGGATAAGGAGGCGGGCCCATCCAAAAAGGTTCCTCAGCTCGGCCAGCAACCTCAGCGTCCCTTGGGTCCATTGCCATCTCTGGACGAGCGTAACATTCAACGAGTAATGGCCGAGACTGGACTAACCAGAGCGCAAGTCCTGGGGGAAGAAGAGGTGCCTGTAAACACAACGCTGAAGTGGCCGTTTAAGCTTGGCGAGCCTATGGTCCCTCCTGAAATGGAGAGCAACCTACAGACGAAGATGCGCCGATTCCATGACTGGTATTTGGAAGAATCAAGAAGGAATAAACGGCGCATGATAAAAGTAGGCGTGAAGGACCAAGACTTCTACAATGGTGACGCGGATTTTGTCTGGCTCAGGTTTAATGATATATATGAGCTGTACCACCGCGACGCCATGGACGTGGATTTGATCACCTGTTGGACACTGTAAGTACTTTGTTGTTGCTTATAATTCACAGTTTGAAAACAATAATTCCAATCTATGCTGACGTGGGCTTTATTTATTGCTTAACATATGCAGAATGGAGATTCAAAAATGTCGCAGATCCGGGATATATGACGTTGGTTTCGTGGATCCTCGAAGGATAAGTGAAGAAATGATATTGATGAATCCTGAGGAAACATATGGAAACCTATACAAATATATTAAGAAACAAAATTACTGCGACTCCATACTAATCCCGTACAACATCGAGTGAGTACATACACAGGCTTCTTCTTCTTATACTGTCTGTGTACTATTTCATTTCTGATTATAATGTATACATGTGCACAGATTCCACTGGTTCTTAATAATATTGTGTCCTGACCGGGGTGTCGTGAACGTCTTTGATTCGTTGCACACTCCAAAAGAAAAACTACAGAACATCATGGACATGATGACAAGGTGATGTATATTTTCCCCTACTTAATTCACCCCTTACACTCGCAATGACTTAACTCAATTTTTTTGTTCGCAGGGCCTGGATTCAATTCCGTCAAGAACACCCGGGAATTCAACATGAAACACTAAAATGGAACATTGGCTTTCCGGTAAGCAAGTAATTTGTACATGTAGGCCTCGGCTAATATATTATATGAATTTTACTTAATTTCTTTTGGTCGACAGTGTGCCAAACAGGGGCCGGGAAATAATTTATGTGCATACTATGTTTGCGATTTCATGTGGAATTGGGGACATAAAAAGCTTACACAACACGATATTATGGTACGTAATAATAAACAACATTTCCATTATTATTAAGTGCACAATTATTGTCTCCAACTCGGCGGATTAAATATCTTTCAATTATTTGTAAATTATAGATGTTCAGGCTGAAGGAAGAGTCCCTGGAGCTAGAAAGAATTGACGCAATTGCAGAACAGCTCGTCGGATGGATCTGGGACGAGGTCGTCAATCCCCGAGGAGAATTCCACTCGCCAGTACTGGAGGACGTGCCGGACAGTGCAACAAGATAGTCGTCAATCTTAATTAAGTAGAAAATACAGTTTAAATATATATAACTCGAGTTGACATGCATGAATATCTACTTTTGTAATATATATGTCTTCTATTTTGATGAAATGTCAGCTAGTATGAATATAGAGTCGGCCGAATACGCATTAGAATACACGTATTAGAATATATACGTATATAGACGTGCATGCATGGCTACTGAAAAAAGCAAAAAAAAAAGAAATCCGGGGTCTTTAGCACCGGTTTCAGGCAGCAACCGGTGCTAAAGGCAGGCCCTTTAGCACCGGTTATTCGACCCGGTGCTAAAGGGGTACCCCTTTAGCCTCGGATTAGTTGCACCGGGTGGGAAACCCGGTGCTAAAGGGCTTTCCCACCCGGTGCAGATGTCGATCATTCTGGTAGTGGCGTGGCGAAGGTCCGGGACGGCTTGCGGTGCTCAGCGTCGGCGGCGTCGATCTTCGCGCGCTAGCTTGGCGTCGGCGTCGCGGTACTGCTGTCCCTCCTCGACGTCGTCGGCGCGGCGCTCGGCGTGGATGTGCTCAGCGGCGACGTAGTCGTCGTGGTTCCCGGCAGCGCCCTGCCGGCGTCCTTCTCCTCTCCGTCGGCTGCCTCTCCTCCTCCCCTTCCTTCCTCTTTTCCTTCTGCTCCCTTGCTTTCTCTCTTGTTCTGGTGTGGCGACGCGGAGGGGAAAACCCCAGGCGGCTTGCGCCCCCAAGGGTGCGGCGGCCAGGGCTTTATACCCGCGTGGCTAGGGTTCTGGCTGGGGCTGCGGCATTGGGCGGTCGTGATGTTCCGGCGTCCGTGCCTGCGGACGTGGAGGGCATCCAGCGGCGCGGCAGGTGAGGCTTCGCGAGCAGCTTGCGTGAGAGAAAAAGCGAAGGACATTAATTCCAATCTATGCTGACGCGGGCTTTATTTATTGCTTAACATATGCAGAATGGAGATTCAAAAATGTCGCAGATCCGGGATATATGACGTTGGTTTCGTGGATCCTCGAAGGATAAGTGAAGAAATGATATTGATGGATCCTGAGGAAACATATGGAAACCTATACAAATATATTAAGAAACAAAATTACTGCGACTCCATACTAATCCCGTACAACATCGAGTGAGTACATACACATGCTTCTTCTTATACTGTCTGTGTACTAATTCATTTCTGGTTATAATGTATACATGTGCACAGATTCCACTGGTTCCTAATTATATTGTGTCCTGGAAGAAAGGTTTCCAAGAGCACGCCGCCACCTATAGGAGCCGTTCGAGGAAGAAGGCCAAATATGAGCAGAGGGTAAGGGACCTAGAGCAAACGGTTGCCGCCGAGGCCTCAAAGCTCCAAGAAATGGAGTCAGAGATGGAGCGACGGATGAAGGTAGCATGGCTGCAGATACAACAAGTGACACTAGGTGGCCATTGCCTGACCCCACCCTTCGGCGGACGCCATCCTGAGGCGGTTCGCACCCATCTTTTGATGTGTGCATTCCCACAGCCTTCTAGGATGCATCCCACTTGTACATGGGTCAAGGTGGTGCATCCTAGGGTTGGTCGACACCTACGGTCGGCTGAAGCAAGAGTGGGGACCACCGGCTCCAACCGCCTTGAGCTGATCCTCCACTACCTCCTAGTGCTATAAATTGGTGATAGGTTCAAAACACACAAGAAGTATTGAGATCCATTCCAAAGGCAAAACCCTGTGTCAATATTGTTTAGAGTATGAAGAGAGTGATGGGTAGTCTAGAGGAGTGTTGGGCCTATATGGTATCTTTTCCAATATTATACCTCGGCAGTGTTCATAAATTTCTTATGGTATTTGAGTAGTCTTGATTAAGTTCTTTCCTTGATTTGCTTATGGTGTCATCGTTCATTAATCATTAGTGGATGCTTTACTTACTCATGAGTCTAAGGTAGTATAGTTAATAGCAAAGATGCGGTGTCTAGGCTAGAGGTTCCCGGTTCCCCATAGATTTGCAGTGGTAGCCAATAGGTGGTGACAACCCTGTCTGGTATTTGTAATCTACCATGTTCGGGTTTGACATAGAGTTGTAGGTCAGTATATCTAGAAGACAAGGTAACCTAATGCCCGAAGTAAGCGAGTAGGAGTTGAACCTACTTTCCATAAAAGTCCTTAAGTCATAGAAATCATCCCTACTCTGACCAACCTAATTCTTGTTATCTTTTGATGAACTAGCTTAGAGGATTGGTAGTCATGTTCCTTGTGGATTTGATACCTGAATACTTTTGGGTGTAAGCTATTGTGTTATGCATACACTTGCTGATTAATCTATGATAGTAAGAAATACCAACAATAGCTCGACACCTACGGTCGGCTGACAGCAAGAGTGGGGACCACCGGCTCCAACCGCCTTGAGCTGATCCTCCACTACCTCCTAGTGCTATAAATTGGTGATAGGTTCAAAACACACAAGAAGTATTGAGATCCATTCCAAAGGCAAAACCCTGTGTCAATATTGTTTAGAGTATGAAGAGAGTGATGGGTAGTCTAGAGGAGTGTTGGGCCTATATGGTATCTTTTCCAATATTATACCTCGGCAGTGTTCATAAATTTCTTATGGTATTTGAGTAGTCTTGATTAAGTTCTTTCCTTGATTTGCTTATGGTGTCATCGTTCCACATAGAGCAAAAACAGTCCCGCCAGATCTGGAA